>CM040118.1:74964010-75273979 GCA_022559845.1 Amorphophallus konjac | reverse complement strand
AAAGTGAGTACCTCATTACTTCCCTTTTTTTATTTATTATTAAAGGAGCAGAGTTAGTAACTGTGACTTTTGACAATAGCAAACCACAGAGGAGATAAGAGATTTTAAGGTGGTTCGATTGTAGTCCACAATCTACATCCACCCCTCACTCCAACTAGAGTGAGGATTCCACTAGCCACTGCTAGAAAACTGCAGACTCAGTCTGCGAACAATATGCTGCCACACAGCTTGAACAACCAAGGGAAACAAATCCCTCAACCAAACTCTGCTACCCACAGAGCTTGACACCTGGACCTGCTACCAGCAAGACCAGAACCGGAGATGGCTCTCCCTTCCTCCAACCCGGAGGGAACCTGCTAATGACAACCCGTCACTGGCAAAACCAGAGATCACATATCTCTCTTCCTCTGTAGCCCAGAGGGGAACCGGAGTAACTCTCCCTTCCTCCAAGCACCGGAGGGTAACAACTCGAAATCAGAGATATGAAGAAATAAAAGGAAAAATAGAAATGTAAACAAGACCAACGATGAACACAAATCGTTTCAGAAAAACCAAAATCAAATGTAGCTTCCGAAGAAGTAAATTGGACTCTTCTCTCTCACTCAGACTTTTCTCTCACAGCAATACTCTCAAATCTTTTCTCTCTATCTTCTTTCTGGAACGTGGAGGCTCTCTCTCTTTTCTTCTTCTGCTCAGGGATTCTGCTCTTCAGCTTTTTTCTCCAGCTCAATCCATCTAATCGCAGAAGGCACCTTTTATATGGCATTCGACCTGACGTTCAGGCCTTCACACGAGTGGGTCTCGTTCCCTCCCTTTCCAGAGCATTCTCGGATCACGTGCCAGGCATCATCCTCGGTTCACGTGCCCAATCATTGACCTGAATCATCTGCAGGCAGAGACAAGGAAATGTGATTAGTTAGTTCAGTAAGATATCAACGAATGTATATACTTTAGAACATCAAATGAGTAAGTGTGTACACTGAGAGAGTGTATAGACTTGTGAGTCTTCAAGCGACCTCAGTGTATAGACTAGCTAAATAATGCATTATCATAACATAGGAAATGTGTGGACTTCTGTGAAGTGTATGAAGCCCTCGAGTGTATAGACTTAGGGATGTCAATTAGGCAAGTGTGTCAAGTGTGAGAGTGTATAGAGTTGAAGTTCTTCATGCGAGCTCAGTGTATGGACTTGCAGTAAAGTGCATTAACGTAACAAAGGGGAATGTTAGACATCTGTGAAGTGTATGAAGGAATAGAGTGTATAGACTTGCAAACAAGGGACTGTACAGACTTGATTAAAGAGTGCATGTGAAAGGCAGTGTACAGACTTGAGATGAACAAAGCATGAACGAGTCTATCCAATGTATAGACTAGAAACATTTGAACATATGGACAATGTATACACTTGGCCTGTGTGGAATGGTGTATAGACTCTGAACGTGAAGGCAGGCTGTATAGACTTGGAGACTATTGAAGCACTGTATAGACTTGGTAAACCTGAACCAATGTATATACTTGGAACACCTGAGGACCAGTGTACAGACTTGGAATCAATGAAGACGTTGGCTGTACAGACTTGCATGAACGATGTATATACTTTGCCAATGTGTAGGCTTAGGGTGTAGCTAAAGAAGGAACGTAGGAATAGGTTGGAACGTATAGACTTACATTCGATCAGCAATGTACAGACTTCAACTAGGGAAGCTACAGTGCTATGTCTAGACTTAATGATACAAGCCTTGTATAGACATTGGAACGCTTGAAGCGATGTACAGACTTAGTGAGTGCCAAGCAGTGTACAGACTTTGATGAACGCCGCTCGCTGTACAGACTTCGAATCAAGGCATGAATAGTGAAACAATGTCCAGACTTGGATGCCCATGCCAATGTATGGACTTGTGCAGTGCAGCCAGTGTATGGACTTGTACAGTGCAGTGTAGTGTACAGACTTTGAAGTGTGACCTGGCAGGATGTGTAGACTTAGAACGCAACCAGGATGTCTAGACTTGTTATGAAGCAATGCACAGGCTGTACATACTTGAGGTAATGCTTGCAGAAGGCGATGTATGGACTTGGTTTGTGACTAGAGGCTGTACAGACTTGGGGTTTGACTGAGGATGTATAGACTTGGAAGATGAAAGGCGATGTGTAGACTTTGAGGTTCAACTGGATGTATAGACTTGGAAGATGTGAGGCGATGTGTAGACTTTGAGGTGAACGGGAGACTGTATAGACTTGGCCCCTTGAAGGGTGTATAGACTTCAGATGTGCAAGCTATAGTGCCGTTGTATGGACTTGATCTCAAGGATTGGCTGTACACGCTTTGAATAAGAAGACCAATGTATGGACTTGGAAAACAAAGGGTGCGTCGACCCATCAGAAGGGAGCGTCGACCCATCACTGTCCAGACTATGCAGACAGAGTGTAGACAAGATCAAGTAGTGCATATCTATCTGACAACTATATGAACTGCACAGTCCTACATGATGAAGCATGAATTAATCTAGAGATAGAAGATTCATTTATATTGTGAGACATCATCAAAACCGTAGGGATGCAACAGGCTAGGGGCAGCGGGAGGGGGAAAGGGGCAAAGAGACAGTGGCGGCGATCAGGTAGAGCATGCTCTGCATCAACGGCTGTGGCAACGTTGCTCGTCTTCCTCCCCAAACTAGTTTCCAGAGAGGGAGAGGATGATCAGGAGGGGTGGGGGTGGTGTTCGCCGAATGGGGTGGGGGTGGTAACAGGTCGGCGGTGGGGGGAGGGAAGTACTGTAGGCCGCCAACGCGACCACGAGCCTCCTCCCCTTTCCACGGCGCCGCACCACCATTTTAGGGTTTGGAAACCCAACGAGGAGAGAGAGGAAAAAGATGAACCTTCAAGTATTTCAACCCTAAAATTTCATTATTTGTTTATGGACCCCTATTAGATGTGTTCCTTTTACTTTGCAATTCTATTTAAGGTCTTCTTTGCAAATAACTTAGACCCTGTGATGCGGGACGAGACCACGGACACGACAAGCTCGTGACTGTCCCTTAACGAGGGAAGCGTCGGACGTACGCGGTTGTGAAACCGGCAGTGAGCTAGGGTGGTCGGCTCTCAATTGTACCCGGATCGGGTCACGGGACGGTCACGCTCTCTCTCGTAGCAGCGGTGATATGAAAAATATAGCGAGCTAGATCCTAAAACATGCTCTTTAGCAGCGGCATAAACAAATATATATGAAAATAAGCAAATGCCGAGTGTAGGGAGCGAGAACGATACCTCCACGCGCTCGGCGTGGGGAAGACGGGCCCGGCCGAAACTCGTACTCCCAGAACAATAATACACAGTATTACAGCAATACAACTCGCTGCCCACTCCACGCAGGGAGGTAAAGGGCTACACAATGGGGCCCGAGAGGACCGAATTCGGGTTGACGGGCGGCTTCTCGCGTTGATTCGGCAACACCCGAACTAGTGACGGTGGGGCCCACGTGATGTCCGGAGGGGCCGTGTGGGACCCGGTGGCACCGCTGTAGTGGAGGATGCCTGGAAGGGCGCTCCCTGGAGTGGAGGCGCACTGGTTCACCGGCCGGAGGCCGGGCGGCTCCGATCGGCACCGGTCGGAACAACCTGCCACGGATCTGCAGCTTATGGGTTTCAGCGCGCGTCCCGGCGAGAACGGACGCGGCGATCAGCCTCGATGTCGGATCGACACGAAACTGGCGCCTTTGAAAATCTAACTTCAAATCCTTCAATCTAGACTTGGAGATCTAGTCTGGATCTGCACGGATCTTAGCCTTAATGAATTTTTGAGTTGCTGTTGTACAGTGACTGGATTCTCAGATCTGCAGAGCACTTGTCTGAGAACTGCCTTTGACCGATATGAGAACGTCCGAATCTGAAGTGGTGGTCTTCATCAAAGTTGTAGGAAATCAATCTATAAAATTGGAACTATTTTTTATGAATGATTTGGAGGTGGCTGTGATTTGTTCTGAGTTTTGAACTGGAAGGTGGTCGGATCTGGGAATTAGCTGAAAACACTGTAGCAGAGATAGAACACGAATTTTGAAAAATAGATAGAGGGTGGAAAAAAACTAAAGAAAAATAGTGGATGTAGGGGATGATGGAAAAAACTCCCAATAAAATTGGGAGGGTTTGAAAAATTCAAAAAGGTGGTCGGAGATGGGAAACTCAGAGCTGTTGTCACTGTAGACAGAGACAAAACATATCTGGGAATGCAAAATGAACGAAAATGGAAAATTACTAAATGGAGGAGTTTGGATGTGAACATTTAGGTGGAGGTGGGGATTCAAGGTAAGAACACACCCTCAAAATTTCAAATCCATCTGAGCTCATGGCTGGCAGCAAGAATTCACGAACTACACCTTTGTCCAGCAGGACAGAAACTTGAAGACGGCTCCGCGGCGGCTCGAAGGCGACACGAACGGCGGCGGCGGCGGCACAGATGAAGATCAGAGGTTGAGAGGGGGAGATAGAAGATTGATACACTCTAGAACTGGAGGTTTGAGGAGAGGAAACCAGGGGGAGAGGGCTGGGGCGTAAGAGCCTTCTTGGCATTCAACAAAATTTTTGATTTTTCACTAATTTTCACATGAAAATACATGGTTTTATATGCTTCCAACCAAATCTAACCTCCACCCTTAGATCTAGGGATGAGAGATAGATGGTCTGGATTGCATGTGAATAACACACATAAATTAATAAACTAATAAGGGGAAAGGGGAGCCCCCTTGACCAAGGGTAGAAGGTTGAATGGGGGTAGGTGGCCAACCATGGAATCTTGACCCATTCAGCCCCATATGTCCATATGACCTGCCCACCCTTCTAGATGTCCACCTAGGAAGGTTGACCAGGCCCACAAGGTGACATGGACCAATGGGAAAGGGCTGAGGGCCCCCTTGCTGGTCCTACTGCCAGTTAACTGAGCAATCTGGAACAGGAAATTAACAAATATAAAACTGCTAACAAGGTGTTAACTGAATGTGTGAATTGTAGTGAACAAGAGATTGCCAGTTATGAGCTACATATTTCCTCTTTGGAAGATGAAATTCAGGATTTGACAGTCTCCTTGTCTAAATTTGTTGATGGGCAGAAAACCTAGACAAGCTACTAGGTATAAAAATCAACTCTAGGAAGGAAGGGCTGGGCTACAATAAGATAAACAAGAAGGAACTTCAGAACAAAGTTATGACATCTTTTGTAAGTGGTTCAGACGTAGCCACCACCTCTAAAGACAAACAGCCCATTGTTCAGAAAATACTGGGTACAAAGAATAATTTGAAGAAAGACGGACTGGGCTATAGTCCAGTCATGAGGAAGGTCGATGGAGCCAACCTGAAAACTATCTTTGTTAAATCCTCTGAACAGGAGAAGCCTTCTATTTCATCTCCAACTCAGTACAAGGCTAAGAAAATAGGAAAATAGGATAAAAACCAGAAAAGGACTGTAAATCAGAAAATAAATGAAAAGGCTTCATCAGTGCATGCTGATCACAGTCCTCACACACACTCACATGCATCTAAGGGGAAGATTATCTGTCATTACTGTCATAAAGTTAGACATCTGATGCATGAGTGT
Organism: Amorphophallus konjac; assembly: GCA_022559845.1. NCBI lineage: Eukaryota > Viridiplantae > Streptophyta > Magnoliopsida > Alismatales > Araceae > Amorphophallus > Amorphophallus konjac. Next base: position 75,268,397 of record CM040118.1, on the reverse strand, counting down.
AAGTTGATGGAGAAGGATAATAAGAATGCTAGGAGATATCATGATAAAAATCCTTCATTTCAGAAAAGGAGAATTGAGTGCTTTCATTATGGTAAACTAGGACACAAAATTTCACAGTGCTAGTTTATTAGTGATAAGAATAAATATCATGCAAACTATCATGTCTCTAACAAGAACAAGTCTGTTCCAATAAACCAGCATATGACATGCTTTAATTGTGAAAAATTGGGTCATAAGGGTTTTGAATGCTGGCTGAATGCTGGTAAGAAAAGTTCTAATTCATGCTTTCACTATGGCAAGATGGGCCACATTGCAGCCCACTGTAGACATGCTCAGGGTAGACAACTCAATTCTAAAACTCTTAACCTCCCTGCTAATGGAAATATGTTTGGAAATAATGTTTTTAGAGGCAAGCACAATGAGTGCTTCAAATGTGGGAAGTTTGGCCATACAGCCAAGGACTGTTGGCATATTCAGGGTAGAAATGTGAATCTCAAACATGCTAAATTCCCTGTAAGACAATTTGCAAAACTCTCATGTTATAACTATGGGAAGCCAGGTCACAGGGCTGCAACCTGTTGGCTGGCAGGATATCAAAACCAAACTGGTTTTGGCAAACAGAATTTTTATTCTGTTGACAAGAAACCTCATGCTTATGCACATAGAATTCATGCTAACAAAAATGTGCATAAATCAGATCTGAAAACCGCTCCTAGAAATGTGCCAAGAAAACCTGCTAGGAGTAATACTGTTTTATCAGGACCCAAGACTTCTTGGGTACCTGTTTGTGCAAAATAACATTGCTATGCAGGTGTGCCTTGGGACTGGAATAAAAAGGGGTAATGATCCAAGGCACTCAAGAAGAAAAACCCCATACTGATTTTTCTTTCATGTAAACTTCCTGCTGTCCTTGTTTTTAGTTTTATTGCATGGCAAGTTAAATCTATTTTTGAATTTTTCATTCATCAGTTGCCATGTGCATTATTTTCTGATCATACATTTGCTGAGAGTTCTGTGCAAACATCAGATTAAGAAGGGTTGTCTATATCTGATGCATACATAGGCTAATTGTAATTGCTTGATAATTGTGTTATGCATAGACTCTGAAAACAAATTACCTTTCGAATTGTCTGAAAAATATGAACTGCATATGAGTGTGACTTGAAACTTGTGTGTTGCAATAGCTCACTGAAATTCTAAATTGCACATAGGACTGCATGTTGAATAATTATGCATGACCTCAATGGTATATAAATGGTAAGGTACCAAAAGGCAGGGAAGTCTGTCTGGAGGTTCTTACTATGTGTGAGGTGGTCTTTTAGACCAAGTGCTCCGCCTAGTACCATGGGTCACTTTGCTGATAGGACAGTCTGATTGTGCACAAGTCACAATATCATATGGAATCATATGTTCAATTTTCAGTGCAAACATTGCATATTTTCAGGGGGAGTTAGATGCATATCCTTGCATATCATTCAATGTCGAGTCCTTGCATGTCCCTGCATACATATAGTGCATTGCATTTCCTTATATTGAAAATGCCAAAGAGAGAGTTTGAATGCATATTGTGAGGGGGAGTCAATGCATTGCATATAGGTTATCAAATGCATACATGTGTCAGAACTCATTGTATATCCTTTCTTATTGATTTTGTTGACAAACCTTAATCATATTTTGAAAACTTTGAGCTTCACAATCTCTCTTAACAATTGGTATTTCTCCTATCAATTGGTATCATTTGGCTTCAGAATTCTATCAGTCTGTCATGAAGATTTCAATGGGACTATCTCGATCATAAATCTGAAAATTCTTGAACTAGAAATCTTCTATTATACATTTTTATGAATGACTGAAATAACTCATGTGGTTTAAGCTTAATGTACTCAATGAGTTTGGCTTTAAAATCTCCTTAAAATATCTGAAGCATGTTTAATAAACCTTAACCATTTGTTTCATGCTGTGTCTTGTGAAAAATTTCTGAAATCTGCACTTTTGAATACATGACTTTAATTGGTTAAGTACATGAAACTATTATTGATTTGAAGCAAAAGAATGCCTCTGAAATGTCTAAAGGGTTAATTCTGTCAGAGTAATGACATTGGCCACTGAGAAACACAAGTCCAAAGGACTGTGTCATGAGGTGCCTTCGTTAACTCTGATAAAATTCATTGAAACTCAGGCAGAGCAATGGCATGCACACTGAGAAATACAACTCACTCATTAGAAAATGATTTGTAGTGTGTCATGATGTGTAAATGCTAACTCTGTTCACATAAAGCATGACAGTTAGTCACACTAAGGGCTTAGGGATATTGGCCTCTGATCAAGGTATATCCTCTAGTTACAATGTGTGCACTGAACTAGAGTGCTCGTAAAATTAGGAGCAAGAAAAATTGTTGAATAAAGTGAAATATCTGAATATTGATACACAAATCAAATTGCTTCAACCCTAGACAAAATCATATGACTTCATAATTACTTGACTTCAATACTAGTGCATGTAACTCTGAAAGAAGTCAATAGATTTGATTGTGTAAGAGAAAGAGAGATTAATCAAGATAATTATGAGGGCTTGGTTCATCTTTATTAAACCATGGTTTTAGATATCAATATAGAATTTTACTGATGAACTCTACATACATCATAATTAAACCACGCTGTTAATAAAGTTCATTCATAAGCTCTTATAATTGAAGACTTTGAAAACATGTTTTGGATTTATGAGAATAATATCCCTTTGAGAATCCAATTGAATTTCCCTTCTTATTCTTCTCATAGGCTCCATTTAGTAAGGGGGAGTTTCATTATTAGATGCATAATGCTGCATAAGGAGGAGTATCTCATTCCTAACTGCATCACTGCGTAGACGCAATGTTACATTGGCGTCAACGCGTTATGCCTCACTGGCTTTTTATCTTATGTTTTTCGGTTCACTTGCCTCACTGCGTAGACGCAATGCCCCTCTCTACGTCCATGCATTACTTCTTATTCATATCTTCTTTACCCGGTTCACCCACTTGAACCGGCTGAACCGTTCACTTAAAGGGTCCTAGGTGTCTCTTTAAAAGTGAAATGAGACCGCTGCTCTTCTTCACTTTTTTCCAAAACCCTTTTTGTCATTCGACCTCTCGTGTCCCCCAAGAATCCTCTCAGCTCTCTCTCCTGCTCGATTCATCTCCGTGCCATGGATTCTCCAGCATCCACTCAAAAAGGGAAGCAGAGGGCAGAGGAACAACCAAGAGGCTCAAAACCAACAAGAGGCACAATGGAGTCCCACTCTCTAGTAGCTCGCGAAAGGGGAAGAAGGAAGGAGACGGGTCCACGGGATCCAAGTCCGCCAACCAAAAGGTTAAAGACATCCGCAGTCAGAAAAGAGAAGCGGAAGGGCTTATCTTCAGGTTCTGCAACCGGTCAGAAAGATGCTGGTAGCTCACGTACAGTCACCATGGAAGAACCTCTGAAGGTTCTTATTTCCCGGTACGTTGATGCTACTGATCATCATATGCTCGAAGTTTTTCCTCAGCTGTTTCCTATACTGGACCATCAGGGCTGGTGGTCGTTTGTCTCAACACACAAGACTTACTACCCCACCTTGGTCAGAGAGTTCTACCAGAACTTAAAATATGAACCTTCTGTTCCAAAACTCACATCCAGTGTTAGAGGTGTAAGGTTCGAAATAACAGATAAGTTGCTTGCCAGAGCATGAAAGGTTCCTAAAGTAGGAGTTCAGCTGCATGATTTTGAGTATGATGCGCATGAAGCGTATGAGCTCTTGACTGAGAAACCCAGTAATCTCTCCGATGTCAGGGAGACCTACCTAGGCAGTCTCAAAGCCAATCATTTCTCTTCGCTAAATAGACTGCTCCACCACATTTGCACCTCCATGATCACACCACAGAGCAATGGAAGAGAAAGGGTTACAGAGATGCAAAGATTTCTTCTCTACTGTATGCTAAAGAGAATACAGATTTCCCTGCCGGATGTAGCTATTCAAACAATGGGGTCATGTCTATCTCAGTCCAGAACTCTTCCTTATGCCACCCCATTAACTGCTGTTTTTCGGAAAGTTGGTGTAGACTTTGGCTCTGAGAAGAAACTTATCATCCCTCGAGGGAATGTGTACACACTTTCTTATATCCAAAAGTTTATGGGTTTTGAGGTCATTGATGGTAAGGCTGTCAGAACCCTTCCTAGTCAGAAATCAGCTCCATCAGAGATCGGTCAGGCATCAAAAATAGCCGCTAAGGATGATGGTCAAGCACACAGAGTAGAACTACCGATTCCACCTATGGTGAGTGAAGATATGCCAGAGGACAACTCCATTAGGGGAGAGCAATCTTTTGAGGCTTCTGAGGAACCGAGTGGCTCTGTACCTACAGTAGAACCATCTACGTCAGGAGCAATTAAAGTTTATAGAAGAACCTCTCCAAATGCTGATGCAGTTCCACCCCCAGCAACTATTGAAGAGATGTTGGTGAACATGACTATGATGATGCAGCGTCAGGAGGCCAAGATGGACAAGTTGGTGGAGTTCACAACCCTTCATTTTAACAAGCTGACTGCTCGGATTGTGAATTTTGAAACTTCAGTTTTATGTGAGTGGCGAAATTTCTTACTCCCTAAGATGGTGTCTGACCAAGCAACAAGGTCAGTCTTGAAACAGATATCATCCCTCCTTGACAAACTTGCCACTATGGTACAAGAGATGCACAATCAACAAGGTTCAACCCTTTCCTCTTTTGCCAAAATTATTGATCTGTGCTATAGTCTGAAGATAGGGCTAGAAACAATCAAAGGTTCTGTCAGTGCAATCCCTCCATTCCTCAAAGTTGTGCTAGAGAAGATTGACAAAGTAATAGCCAACATCCAGTCACTTGAGAACAAAGATTCTGTCACTGAAATTGGCAATGTTCGCAACACTCTAAGTCATCAGCTAAGCGAACTGTCTCAAGAGATCAGAGACCTTCTAACCATGGACCATTCTACTTCAGGACAGCCATCTCACCAGACACCTCCAGGCACTCAAGGACAATCTTCTCGTCAGCAACAACAACCATCTTCTGCCAGGCGTTACAATCGCTTCTTCCCATCTTAACCTATGTTTTCTACATGCACCCCCTTTCATGATGATGACAAAGGGGGAGAGCTTAATGAGCTGCTAAATTTTGTTAATGATTGCTGAATTTTGCTAATGAATGCTGAGTTTTGTTAATGAATGATAGCATATACTTTCATTTTTGTGACTCATAATTTTTTGTTCAACTGACAAGTAACCATGCGTTTGGTTGATGCTAACCTTGTGTGATCGCAGATGTCATTAAAACAGTTTGGGGGTTGTCATCATCAAAAAGGGGGAGATTGTTGTACTCCTGGTTTTGATGATGACAACAGTAAGATTTTGGATATAGACACTTAACCTCCTAATAACTGTTTAATAGTTCAAAGGGGTTGCAGGGTGCTCAATGCGTCAACGCCACCAAATGGAAGCGTCGACGCAGCAGTGCAAACTCAAGAAAGAAGCCCCTGGGTTAATTAGTGCGTCAACGCAACGTTCAAGTGGAGTGGACGCATCAGAGCATTGATAGCTTGGGCACAAAGTCTATACATCAGCTGGATCCATTTAGTCTATACATTGGCATATCTTCTTCAAGTCTGTACATCGGGCACCTTCTTAACAAAGTCTATACATTGTTGTTTGCATTGCAAAGTCCATACACTTGAAGCTCTTCATTTGATGAAGTCTATACACTAGACTTTAATTCTCCAAGTCTATACACTAGACTCTAGTTCTCCAAGTCTATACACTAGACTCCAGTTCTCCAAGTCTATACACTAGACTTCAGTTCTCCAAAGTCTATACACTAGACTTCAATTCTCCAAGTCTATACACTAGACTTCAGTTCTCTAAGTATATACATTGTTGTTTGCATTGCAAAGTCCATACACTGGAAGCTCTTCGTGTGATATCAACAAGTCTGTACACTGGATTCAACTCTCCAAGTCTGTACAGCATGTTTGTCTTCTTGTGTGTAGTCTATACAACGCATGCTCACATAACTAACTCTATACACTCGATTGTTAGATCTTCAACTATATACATTGGTTAAGTCTATACACTGAGATCTCATGAAGAGTTGCAAGTCTATACACTCGTTGTTAGAGACCTAGACTGCTAAGTCTATACACTCCCTCACTATGTACACACTTGCTATATTGATCTCTGAAGTCTATACAATGCTTCACGTTAACACTAAGTCTATACACTTCATTATTGTTGCTGAAGGGAACAGGGTCGACGCCTGAAGCTTAAAGCGTCCACGCATCAGTAGACGAAGCTTTCACGATGTCTTCTATTGCGTTAACGCCACAAGCAAGCAGCGTCGACGCAGCAGTTAGAAAAAGCAGAGACTCTTACAAGCGATGAAGCTTTCATGATATCTTCCACTGCGTCAACGCCATCAACAAGCAGCATCGACGCAGCGGCTTAAGAGACGCCAGTATACAAATGTACATGTTCAATGCGTCAACGCAACATGCTGATAACGTCGACGCAGCACGCCCATTTGTTGAAGACTTGATCACTGGACTGCCGATACCGTTGCATCAACGCAGCAGGCTGATGGAGTCGACGCAGCGGTTAAAAAGGTTGAAGATAACTGATGGCTGCGTCAACCCTTTGAAGCAAGTGCGTTGACGCCATCTAACTCCAGTTGCTGAGCGTACTGGTGCTGGGCACGTGATCCGAGGATAAGGAGAGTGCCCAGATGAGGACACGTGTTCTGACAGCCTGCTGAATGCTGCCACGTGGTCCGAATTCTTAGGGCGAGAACTGTGGAAGCCACACGCGCCCTACTGCTACTACTGTTGCTGGTATATAATGTATCCTTCGTCTTCAGATGATGAGTGATCGAAGCAGAAGCCTGAAGAGCAGAAAGCCCTTCGATCCAGAAGAAGAGAAAAAGAAGGAAAAGAGAGGAAGAAGAGATAGAAGAGAGAAGCCGTGAAGAGAGAGCATTGAGTGAGAGATTAAGAGAGCAGAAGAGAAAGAAAGAGAGAAAGAGAGTGAGCGAGAGAGCTCATGGAGAAGAAGGAAGAAGCTGCTTGAAGATCTGTCTTCACTGGACCGTGGATCAGATCCAGGCCAGTCAGCTCCATTGAGAGCCACCTTGTGCATTTCATCTTTTACAGCTTTCTGATTGCTGTGTTATTTTTCTTTATTGTTTTTCCTTTGTTTTCTGATCATCTTTGTTCTTCCGATTGCCCTGTTGGGGATCGGGTTCCTCCTGTTGGTTCAGGAGAAGGGAGATCTGATCTCCAGGTTGCAAGTGACAGGTTGTCACTTGTGGGTTACCCTCCGGTTGGGAGGAAGAGGGGAGGCTGTTCCCCTGGTCAAGCTGTGTGGCAGCAACTGTTTGCAGACTAAGTCTGCGTTCTAGCTTGAGCTAGTGGAAGCCTCACTCCGGTTGGGAGTGAGGGGTGGATGTAGGTCTGTGGACCGAACCACCTAAAATCTCTTGTGCAGTGGCATGATTGATTGATTGCTTCCGCTAGATGTTTGGATAGGCCCGCCCATGGGTTTGTATTTGAGTTGAAATGAATTAGTTCTATCCTGTGTCTTTCTCTAGCATCCTAGTTTTTAATTTGGCCATTTACTGTAGAAGGATACATTCACCCCCCTCTGTATCCGGGCCAAGCATACTAACAGTATGGATGCTCGAGTACTCCGGCGGATCCGTCACCGTGCCAAGTAGCGCGGGTATGCTCCACTCCAAGTGATCGTCACCTGCTCATTCCATATATACTCGATATGCGCGAACTACTATGGGCTAAAGGTGGACACTCCGGGTGGGGTACTCTTAAAAGGGAAGGAAGCAGCTCGAAGACTCACTAGGAATCACCGCTGAGTCCCTGTAGGTGACTGATCCGGGTATAGATGTAGAACCGATCCCATACTCATCGAGTGAGGCGACTCACTTCACACTCATAAGAGAACGACAACGAGCTTGCACAAGACACATGCAGACGCACTATGCACTACACACAAACAATCGACTCAAAACACACCACACAAACAAACCACACAAGAAAAAAAAACACACTAACTCATGCACGACTCTAGACACACCTAATGTTAGTCCGACCCGTACATGGGTGACGGCGGACCAGGACACCCGAATATGTGCCATGCATGCATGTTATGTAACCAGAGATGGGTGGCATGGGGAACATCCAAACGTCCAAGTATGACCCAATCATGTATGGATGGCCCTTTGGATTTGGGGAACTTGAGAGAGCTAGAAGACCCGGATGTGGAAGAGCCGGGTGTGGGTGTATCGAGTATGGGTTTGGTGGGTATAGATGGCCCGACCTGTGGGAAAGGGGTGTGAAAGTGGACTTCCCCGTTAAGGTATGATGGAAGTGATGAATCACTAGGCCCACTAGAGAAGGGGTCGAATGGGTCCAAGAATGTGTGACCCTTTGATTCCTCCATTACATAGTCCCATGGGTGACATTCATGAAGGTGATGATCACCTCCATCCATCGTGATAGATGGGACCGTGTATAAGAGATATGACTCCTCCCTCGGAAGAAAAGTAATAAAGTCGGGCCCATCCGGTAGCGGGAGAAGTAGAAGAACCTCCGTGGTAACACAACCCACGGTACATACGGAGGTAATGGACCCTATGGCCGGATGGGTGAAGCTACGACTAGTGGGTTGGTTGAAGCCTCGGGCCAATAAATGTGTAAATGTCAACTACCGGTCTAACACTTTAAGAAGGTCGTCCAATGTGTCCACATAGTGACAAGACCGGAAGGTGGTGTGAAATGAGTTGCTTGACACTAGAGGTAGTGTGGGGTCCATAGATGGGAAGGGAGGTGGGACCAAGCCATCCTTGAGCCAACGAAGAAGCGGCTCGACTATGTATAGCGTTCCCGTAAGAAACACGGGTGGCTCGGGGTGAGACGGCTCCAAGCATAATGGTTCCGAATGTAGAGTGGGCCGCTGGGGTTGGGTGGCTGGACATGTGAGGGTGATCTTGCCGGGTAGGTAAGGTCGGTATAAGGTGCAAGTCCTCTTGCCCCAGTCAAGATTGGCTCTTTGTTCTCCTAACCACGTTTGCCCTAAAATGATGCATGAACCAGCAAGTGTGCCGATCCTGCACCATGCGCCATCGGTGTAGAGAACAGCATTGATCCTCTTATAGAACTCAACACAAGCAAAATCACCATCGCGGATAATCTCGCCTGTCTTGGAGAGAGACTCCACGATGTCAAGAGAAACCCAATTATCCGACTCCCTATCGGTGAAATGGAGTTCCGTTGTGGAACCATTGGTTAGAGCGACTTTCATAGTGAGAGGGGTAAAACCAAGGGCTTGGTCCATGAGGACATTAACTTTGGCCACAAAGGTTGACCACTCGGATGTATGGTCTTGGGGAACGGCCATGGGTAGCGGACATGGACATGCATACACACGGTGACAAGACACTAGACCGACTATGCAAGTTTGGAATGCATGCACACTAAGGACCCTAGACGTAAACCAAGACTCAGTATGTGGCGGTGATAACCGATCCGGAGATCACTCGCGCAAGTGTGCAGCCTTCCCGATATGCGTAGCCTAACGTTCGGACAACACCTTTTGATATACCAGGTTATTGGGATGCAATGTAAAGACACACTTTTTTCTTTTTTAAAACAATGATGACCGTAAACACGACTTAGACAATGACTAATGGCTAGACGTAAATGACACTCTTTTTTTTCCTTTTTGACACCCTAGACTCAAACTCTCTCTGATACCAAATTGATGCGGGACGAGACCACGGACACGACAAGCTTGTGACTGTCCCTTAACGAGGGAAGCGTCGGACGTGCGCGGTTGAGAAACCGACAGTGAGCTAGGGTGGTCGGCTCTCAATTGTGCCCGGATCGGGTCACGGGACAGTCACGCTCTCTCTTGCAGCAGCGGTGATATGAAAAATATAGCGAGCTAGATCCTAAAACATGCTCTCTAGCAGCGGCATAAACAAATATATATGAAAATAACAAATGCTGAGTGTAGGAAGCGAGAACGATACCTCCACGCGCTCGGCGTGGGGAAGACGGGCCCGGCCAAAACCCGTACTCCCGGATCAATAATACACAGTATTACAGCAATACAACTCGCTGCCCACTCCACGCAGGGAGGTAAAGGGCTACACAATGGGGCCCGGGAGGACCGAATTCGGGTTGACGGGCGGCTTCTCGCGTTGATTCGGTAACACCCGAACTAGTGACGGTGGGGCCCACGTGCTGTCCGGAGGGGCCGTGTGGGACCCGGTGGCACCGCTGTAGTGGAGGATGCCTAGAAGGGCGCTCCCTGGAGTGGAGGCACACTGGTTCACCGGCCAGAGGCCAGGCGGCTCCGATCGGCACCGGTCGGAACAACCGGCCACGGATCTGCAGCTTCTGGGTTTCAGCGCGCGTCCCGGCGAGAACGGACGCGGCTATCAGCCTCGATGTCGGATCGACACGAAACTAGCGCCTTTGGAAAGCTAACTTCAAATCCTTCAATCTAGACTTGAATATCTGGTCTGGATCTGCACAGATCTTAGCCTTAATGAATTTTTGAGTTGCTGTTGTACAGTGACCGGATTCTCAGATCTGCAGAGCACTTGTCTGAGAACTGCCTTTGACCAATATGTGAACGTCTGAATCTGAAGTGGTGGTCTTCAGTAAAGTTGCAGGAAATCAAGCTAGGAAATCGGAACTATTTGTTATGAAGGATTTGGAGGTGGCTGTGATTTGTTCTGATTTTTGAACGGGAAGGTGGTTGGATCTGGGAATTAGCTGAAAATACTGTAGTAGAGATAGAACACGAATTTGGAAAAATGGATAAAAGGCGGATAAAAAATCAATACAAATAGTGGATGTAGGGGGTGATGAAAAAAACTCCCAGTAAAATTGGGAGGGTTTGAAAAATTCAAAAAGGTGGTCGGAGATGGGAAACTCAGAGCTGTTGTCACTGTAGATAGAGATAAAACAGATCTGGGAATGCAAAATGAACGAAAATGGAAAATTACTAAATGGAGGAGTTTGGAAGTGAAAATTTAGGTGGACGTGGGGACTCAAGGCAAGAACACACTCTCAAAATTTCAAATCTATCTGAGCTCGTGGCTGGCAGAACGAATTCACGAACTACACCTCTATCCAGCAGGATAGAAACTTGAAGACGGCTCCGCGGTGGCTCGAAGGCGGCACGAACGGCGGCGGCGGCGGCACAGATGAAGATCAGAGGTTGAGAGGGGGAGATAGAAGATTGATACACTCTAGAACTGGAGGTTTGAGGAGAGGAAACTAGGGGGAGAGGGCTGGGGCGCAAGAGCCTTCTTGGCATTCAATAAAATTTCTGATTTTTCACTAATTTTCACATGAAAATACATGGTTTTATATGCTTCCAACCAAATCTAACCTCCACCCTTAGATCTAGGGATGAGAGATAGATGGTATGGATTGCATGTGAATAACACACAAAAATTAATAAACTAATAAGGGGAGAGGGGCGCCCCCTTGACCAAGGGTAGAAGTGAATGGGGGTAGGTGGCCAACCATGGAATCTTGACCCATTTAACCCCATGTGTCCATATGACCAGCCCACCCTTCTAGATGTCCACCTAGGAAGGTTGACCAGGCCCACAAGGTGACATGGACCAATGGGAAAGGGCTGAGGGCCCCCTTGCTGGTCCTACTGCATAATTGCATAAAAACCCACACAATCCATGGGAATGACTCCTTGGCTTATAAAGCCTTACATTTGCGTACATACTTTCCCAAGGATATAAACACAAACTAAAAGGACATAAATGTAAAAGAAAAAGTACAGGCTCGGTGTCGATTCCCATCACCCTGAGGGAGATATTTGTGGACATTTTCATCTTTTTTTCACGTATGATAATTAGGCCTCATTATTGTTTAGTTGACGGGTGGTAACGGAAGATTACCGTGATGATATATCTTTAACTTTTTCAAGATAGTGGAGATATATATATTAATGCGTTTTCACGGGTGATATATATATAATTTCATATGTAATAATAATTATTTATAAAATTTTATATTTATAAAAAATTATCGATATTAACATAGTCAAAAAAAATGTATTTTATTTTGATTATTATTTTACCCCAAGTTCGTTTTATCTTCCAAATATAAAGCTCAATCAGTGGACATATATACTTTTCATAAACACAGAGAACACAAAACTGATACACTATGGTGAGAATACATGTTCAAAGAATAATGTTCATCACAATATAACTATAAATATATAAAAATAAATATGTATGGATTTTTTTGAAATATCCATAATACACATTTCACCTAGAAAGAAGGGTTTTCTGTTATCTCTACATTTGTTTTATCTTCTCCGGGCATTATTACGAGTCTAGGCATCTTATTGTAGGGAGAAATATTTTATCACGAGCGTATTAACTTATGAGACCACTCAGACAGGCTCTACGAGTCCATAAGATAAATTCCTTCTTCATCCAATTGAGAGGTATGAGAATGCAATTTATGAACTCCCTTATAAGAGAGAGAGATAGAGAGAGGGAAAGAGAAAAGTCGGGGTAGGTGGGAGCAGCTCCCACTTACTCTCGTAAACCTCACCGTTCAAGGCTGTGGTGTAACGACCCAAGATCCGGATACTGGGAATAATCCGATACCATTCGAATACTGACCCGTCACCCACAAGCCGGAGAGCTAGGAAGGGTTAGAAAAGAGTGTGGAGATACATTAAAATTTAAAATAATACAGGAACAACTATATAATTAACAATTTAAATAGCATAAATAAAATTATATTTTTGATTAAATATCTAACTGCAGAGTGCAGTCTACTAAAAGTACAATCTACAAGAAAAGAAGCGTACTCTAACGCCGAGTGAACACTTGGCTTGGCGAGCTGGCAACTACGAACCTCCGTGCTGCACCTCTGAACCTCGAGGAGGAACCACTACACTTGAAAAGACTGGGGTGAGCTTCATCTCATTGGCTCAGTAGGGGTCCCGTGAAACCCTACCACAAACAACGGCGGTAAACACAGTGCTAGAAAGAAGAACAATAGCAACAATAGTAACGGAGGAAGGAACAACCGTATGGAGAATAATAAACGGGGTAGCAGATGAAACCATGGCTCTATAAACTACTCCTACCCGCACGTAAAGCAAAACCCCGATTTCACAGTCGGGGGACCACCGGACTAACGGGAAACCCTGGCTACGCCGCCAGAAGAAATGCCACGACACCTCTGTCGTGAAGGCCCATCCTCACAAACGAAGGCCCAACCCTAGACCACGCAGTTCAAGGGCACAATCATGACCTCTCCGTCGTGAACCCTACACTGTCTATGGGTGAAATCTAGATAACTCTACCAGAAACCCTAGACCTGGAAGTCGGGAAGATGCTCGGAAGTCACCCGAAGAAACACGAAGAAACTCGTCTCGGGTGACGGGAGTACTGCCTACTAGAAGCAAGGCCGGATGCATCCACTAAAGACTTAGTCCACAGTCTCATGTGTCTCCCTACTTGCCCCAGGCAGACACTGAGACACCGTACTAGTAACCACAGAACAAGGGTCTAGTCGAGGTCATTCTCGTTAGCACGCGTCCGTAATCCTCGACCATGTGTGCACACACTGACGGACTGCACTACGTCAGGCCCTCTAGCTGGTTTTCCTCCCGGCCCAGACTCGAGCCACTACAGTGGGAGGCCCTACGACAAACCAGTCTAAAAATCATCTCTCTCGAGTCTAGCTCTCCACCACTCCCGGGTGGGTAGGCACACGCGTGCCCAGGCAAGCTACGACTAGTGGGAACGGTCACTCAAGAGAAAGACTCTCGAAAGAAACCAACGAAATACTGACAGGCTACGCACAAGCCCGTCACACATAGGTCGGAACACGGGGTGGCACGATGCCACCTGACTCGGGGCAGTCCACTAGACCTACTAACCCAACGGTCCTTGAGTCATAAGACACAGGTCAAGACCGTCGTACAGCACAACATCATGCCGTCAATCTACCCTACCCCTAGGGTCAAAACCAAGGTTGGATACCCTTTATGGCGGCCCACAACCGTCGAGTTATTTCCCTTTCGAAGGGGAATGCTCGAGAAAACCCCCAGCCCTAGGCTGGGACATGAAACTCATAGTTCATAGGCCATACGCATGGCCCATATAGAAACTACTTTCCGAAGAAACTAACGACGTGCGGGAATAGCCCTCCGCACTCATACCGATCCACGGTGACTCGATCAAGCGAATATACAAAGGCCCGGAACACACGGGGTCACCCGAACCCTCAAAACATATGGGCATGCTAATCGACGTAACACGGTACCTCTGGACACCCAAAAATACACGGTGCCCATGGGGTGTCCGGTACATCCACGAGGCCATAGGTCGACCAATGGGTCACAATCGGGTCGACTGGGGGCCAAAACGGGCCAAAGGGCTGCTGTTCGGTCGACCAACCCTCATGGGTCGATCGACCAACAGGGGTCGGTCAACCAGCCCCACCTGGGTGGTCGATCAGCCCACAGCGAGGGGAGCTCTGCCTTGGTCGATCAACTGAACTGGGCAGTTCGGTCGACCGAACTGGGGCAGAGGCCCAGTTCCATGGCGAACGTCGTTGGTCGACCGAACCTCTGTGGTCGGTCGACCGAAAACGGCAGAGAACCACCCAGACTCAACCTCATGGTCCAGTTTCCTCGCTCGCTCGATCCCAATCGAGGGGAAAAATAATGGGGACCATCCCCCGAGTCTCAAACTACAAAATGCACAAAAGAAAACGGCAAAACGCCACTTTATCCGGTGAAAAACGTCACTCACCCTAAAACATGGAAAAATCACCCGGCATGAAGGAAAACCCACGTTTGGCTCACCTTGGCCTACGAAATAGTGGGAAAAAAACCACAAGGGGCCAGGGATCCGTCCCCCTACCTCCATCGAAGATTTCCCGTGCCGAGGATGCCGTTTCCTCGCGAAACGGCTCACGAATCACCGCAGGGTCACGAACTCGAGGATGAAGCCTCATCACGCCACCGCCCCGTTCCACACTCCATCCTCGCCGCTCCTCGCCCCATGAGCCTTGCCACCTCGCCCTCCTCCACCTCTGCCGGCCGCCCAGAGAAGAGAGGGAGAGAAAGAGAGACGTGATAAGAGAGAGGGAGAGAAATGAGGGTGAGGGAGAGAGAGGGGGTGGGGGTTTATTTATCGAAAATCAATTCAGGATTTTAAAAATATGGAAAATACAAAAAATTCAAAAAAATATTCTTACGATCCTCGAAAAACACACAACGTGTCTGTAACATCTCGGAGCCCGAAAACACATTGGTTCACCCTACGTAGGGGTCCACAGGCTAAACAACAAAAAATCTGATTAAATCACTAAACACGATCCGGGACTCACAACAGCGCTCCGAAACCCACAGATTCTGATCCTAAAAATCTGGGGTGTTACAGTCCTCCCCTCCTTACAAAAATTTTATCCTCAAAATTGAGGCAACCACAACTCACAGGGGAAGAACAGCTCACCCAGTTGGCAACGCTCCCAAAGCTCCAGCAAAAAATCTCAATTCTCGCGAAACCATCGATCTAGAGGGACACATCCAGACAATTATCACGAACAGAAACACCTCGCTCATAACCCAATACGCATCGATTCTCAGAGCGAGCATTGCACACAAAAGGACGGATGTCTAGCATCACTTCAGCCACAGCGGAACTCTAACCATGGCATCGGTGCCACAATCTCGCTCACCGAGGATATGCAACCCTCGTCAAGAGAAAATGCCACTGATCAGATCCCATGCTCGGCGGACCAATCGAACATCAGCTTCACAACCTGTTGACTAACCTCATGCCCTACACCAGGGACAACCTTCACTGAGCCTCAACCAGCTCGCACAGTCATCTCAACTGACTACCACAAATCCGTCGGCTCTGCGCCATGAACCAGCTCACACCCGACAAGCCGAACGCCAAAACAACACTGGACTAGCTCCGGTCCGAACACAAACCTTCAACGGATCCCATATCCAATTCCGGGAAGAAGGTATATCTTATAATCGGCCACCAAAGGCCTCACTTACACACGACTCTCGCCATACTCAACTCACTACAACCGGCATCTTATGTCTATGAAAGTCCACTCGTCGGTCACCAACTATTCGTCAACGGGAAACCTTCACTGTTTAACTTTGTCTTCCTGCTTTTTCACCAAGCTCGATAAGCATATTCCAAATCTCGACGGACCATCCGTTGACTCTTACACTAACCATTACTACATCTCGAGACGATCCTCACTCGGACACCGCATCCGATTCTGATCCTCACGCCAACTCTACCCTACCAAGGAGCACGGCGAATACCAATTGGCAAGATTCCACAATCCTTAGTCCACAACAACATTGGACTTAGG
Organism: Amorphophallus konjac; assembly: GCA_022559845.1. Classification (NCBI taxonomy): domain Eukaryota; kingdom Viridiplantae; phylum Streptophyta; class Magnoliopsida; order Alismatales; family Araceae; genus Amorphophallus; species Amorphophallus konjac. The sequence continues at coordinate 75,251,936 of CM040118.1, read as the reverse complement.
CTTATAGGGAAATTCTCCCGAGCTAGTCACAAGACCAAGGCTCTCCATTCGATGACATCCCTCTAGGGACCTCCATACACAAGCATCGTCCATTACACGGTCTCATCACATGCTACATATCCATTATTCCAAATAGACACCTGCTAATCTTCAACTCCGCTCTCACCACAGAGCCACAGGACACAACCTGAACAAATCACGGCACATATCCCGATGATAGAAAAGTGCCACAACTTGGTCGACAACGCCGCGACCGATGCACACAGATTTCCAAACATCACAAATCCTTACCACAGCTGACCACCCGGCTAGACTCACCAGCCACTCACCGCTACCAATTGGAACCCATAATTATCTCTTGGAGATTACATCTCAGGAACCACAATTCCATCTCAAGGACACAACTTCCAACAAAGGAACAAGGTACTCATGCGAAAAACTTGCCATCATATTTCCCCAACTCTCCATCCTTCCGGTGCCATAAACCACAATGTCTCAAGCAATGGCACGACAATCATCATGGCTCACACAGCCAGAGACAATCCTACACCGAGGAACCAATCCTCCGATGCTCTACAAATCCTCAGAGATCCGCCCGTAGCAACCAACGCTACGATCCTAGACCTGTGGGTTATGGGCCCACCAGGCTTCCGCTGTGCACTCTGATCCACGTGCACACTCATCACAACGACTCGGGATCCGCCATCCCAACGATCCTCAACTCAGCTAGCTAACTCCGAAAAGTAGGGTGAGGAAAGCCCAATTACCTCGAACCCACAGCACATACTCTCTCTCTTGATCTGGCAATCCTCTACAACTGTGCAAGCTTCGATCCCCAACACATCGGGAATCACAACACCAGTCACGAGTCTTCACAAGCACAGCCCAACTGGCACTCATTCTTTCGGAATAACGCCAACACCCTTACGCATCAGGGGATGGGCATCGCTTCTCACAGGCAGCCATATTGCCAAAACACAAAATACGTCTCGCACGGACCTCATGGCACGCAAGGGCCAACCAATCCGAACACGCAATGCAAGACGACGGAACTTAGCAAAACACGATTCTCTCCGACCAAGGAGAACCAACATGCCTCCTACCAGGCAAGAGATCTCCATGCTTGACCTGACCTCGAACCTCGTGCATGCTGGGAACCAAACCTTCCAGCACCAGAAAATTATTACTACCATCAGGTCAACTCCTCCGACAACACTCGCCGAGCGTCCTGTCGGACCACACTCGCCGAATCTCCCAGCGCACCGTCATTGCAATTTCCCGAACTAGAACTCACCACGCCTCGAGCACTGGCTCTGCCGATCACCAGCCACACTCTGCCATAGCAGTTGAGCTAGCCACTGCCACAAGCTCCCTTCCTAGGCCTGCCTCTGATCCCGAAACCATTAACACGCCAAAACACTTACCAAGGAGTGAAGAAACCACAAAAGACGCCAGGCTCGAAGGCTGCTACACTTCTAGCCACCGGACATTATTCTCTCGAATCCATCCTTACTAACACCCATCCATTCTTAATTCTCGGGTCCTCAAAACATCCATCTCTTGAGGTACTGTCGTGCGGACCACCACGCCAAGAGCCGCAACACGAACCACAATTGGCACCAGTCAACGCTCATCCTCAAGTCTCGAATCTGCGGCAGAACCTTCATATCTCATCTGCCATCTCGCACGGTGCATCCAAGAGCGGTGCATAATGGCTCCAAATTTCACAATCTGGGCCACGAACCAAGCCACCGCCACACAATCTCAAACCAAATCCAAGACTAACACAGCCCAGTCATGTGCAAGCACGCAAGACTTAGAACTCACTGGGACAACTCTAGCCATTCCTGCCTCGAGATCCGCAAAAAAAATCGAGACTGGAACGTCATCTCCGACGCCACATAGCATGATGAGAAAATCAGGCTCGACAATCAGCATCTCATCCGGAAGATCCTCTGCTCATCTGAGCACATCTCTCGATCAGAACATCCACTCTACCACCTCAAACCACGATCTTGGCACCTTAGGGGCTAGCTAAACCTCAAGCTGGGATGGCCAAAATGATAATAACTCCCTCAGAGCACACTCATGGCCACCTAACCACGAGCAATCCTCGCCAGTCACCTGACCTCGCCCTAGATTCTTCGAACGCTACACCGCAGACTCGCACCTACCGGCAAACTCTACTCAACTCAGCACGACCGGGGCCACCACCTTAGAGGAAGGTAGCTCTCTATCTCATTCCTCAGGCCCCATGTTGGCACCGCGACGAAAACAACAATCGCTCACACAGTGCCAACACAGCGCACTCTAGCTCCCACACAAGAAACAAAGCGGTGAATAAACACAAAACCTTATGCCAACTGCCGACTGTACTGGACCTTATGGACTCTGATCACTACAAGTATCTCAAATTCCCATGTACATCCACAACCACTACTCTGATACCACCTGTAACGACCCAAGGTCCGGATACTCGGAATAACTCGATATCATTCGAATCCTGGCCTGCCACCCACGAGCCGGAGAGCTCGGAAGGGTTAGAAAGGAGTGTAGAGGTACATTAAAATTTAAAATAATGCAGGAACAACTATATAATTAACAATTTAAATAATAGAAATAAAATTACATTTTTGATTAAATATCTAACTACAGAGTCCAGTCCACTAAAAGTACAGTCTACAGGAAAAAAAGCATACTCTAACACCGAGTGAACACTCGGCCCGATGAGCTCGCAACTACGAACCTCCGCGCTGCACCTCCGAACCTCGAGGAGGAACTGCTACACCTGAAAAGATTGGGGTGAGCCTCATCTCATTGGCTCAGTAGGGGTGCCGCGGAACCCTACCACAAACAATGGCAGTAAACACATTGCTAGAAAGAAGAACAACAACAGCAATAGTAACAACAGAAGGAAAAGCCGTACGGAGAATAATAAACGGGGTAGCTGATGGAACCATGCCTCTATAAACTACTCCTACTGGTACATAAAGCAAAACCCCGATCTCATAGTCGGGGGACCACCGAATTAAAGGGAAACCCTGGCTATGTCGCCAGAAGAAATGCCACGACACCTCTGCGTGGAGGCCCGTCCTCACAGACGAAGGCCCAACCCTAGACCACGCAGCCCAAGGGCACAATCATGACCTCGCCGTCGTGAACCTTACACTATCTACAGGTGAAATCTCGGTAACTCTACCAGAAACCCTCGACCTGGAAGTCGGGAAGAGGCTCAGAAGTCACCCGAAGAAACACGAAGAAACTCATCTCATGTGATAGAAGTACTGCCCACTAGAAGCAAGGTCGGATGCGTCCACTAACGACTTAGTCCATAGTCTCAGGTGTCTCCCTACTCACCCTAGGTGGACACTAAGACACAGTACTAGTAACCACAGAACAAGGGTCTAGTCTAGGTCATGCTCGTCAGCACGCGTCCGTAGTCCCCGACCATGTGTGCACACACTGACTGACTTCACTACGTTGTAGACATGCCAAAAATGACCCTATGTTGATCAAATCTCATGTCACTATGATGACGCCCCAAAGTGAACTTCAATATATTCATAATATGAAGTTTTTCTATTTTCTTGTGTGTGGTTTTGATTCATTTTTGTTTTTTGTGATTCGCGACCTGAAGAGGGGCGTTATCTAAATAGCGACCTTGTCTAGGGCATTTTCTCAAGAAAGGACGACTAAATGTTAGGGCGTCAATTCCTGGTATTATCCGGTTTTAAAGTAAATACAAAATCAATTTAATTATTGGTTAACGTCCTTCCTCAGGGAGTGTTTTAATTTAACGCCTCGATCTTAGGCGTGTTCTCATAATTTTCAAACAAGGAATTGCCAAAATTAAATCCAGGAAGAAACGTCCTAACTTGGGTCGTGTTTTATGAAACGCCGTATGGGTAGGTCGTCAAATCAAGAATTGACGCCCTTCGCAAGGTCGTGTTTCACCTTTCGGAGTCCTGCCTTTTTCCATCTTTCCCTCACAGTTCCCTACCTTGTTTCAACCTCTTGCTCGATGTTAATCCTTTCCCTGGATACTCCTTGCCCGTTCTTATCTTCCCTTGTTTGATCACATCCGATTGGAATCTTATATAAGGAAGCCTGGATCGATCGTCATAAGGTTGAACACCCACATATATACAGAGAAAAAAGATTGCAGGTTCTGTACGAGCAGAGTTTTCTTTCTTCTTCCTGTACGGTCGTTCCTCTGCATCCTTTTCATAGGAGTTCACTCGTTTCCACTGCTTCCTCTTCTTCCCATCAACATATTCTTCACACGGTTTCCCTTTACTGTCATCAGGGACAGCAGGGTTCTTTTATTTCGTTTATTTTGTTTATGAGCATATCATCCTTCGTCCCACCGTCAGTCTTTCTTATTGCATTAAGTCCTATCATCATCATTATCGTATCATATCTCCTTCCCTAGCTCTTCTCTAGGGGTTTAAAAAAAAAACAAAAAGAGGTGCGCATGTTGATTTCATTTTTCAACATCATATTCTTTATTTGGGATTGATACTACTTGCATTGGCTGATCCCTTTTTGTTTTGCTTTGTTTCATTGTCTTTTTTGCAAGGTAATCAAAAGGAGAACCCTTCTCATCGGCCGGCCGATTGAAGAAGGAGGAAGGAACTTCACATCATCCCGCGTTTCAATCTTCACCAGGTATTCGCGATCTCTTTTTATTATTATTGAGGTAACCCCTCTGGCGATCACATCTCCATTTTTGCACCACGTGCAAGCTTTTTCTTCCCCTTATTTATGCATTAATCATTATTCTCCCCCTTGTTTTTTTTCACATCATTTATTCTCTTGTGATTTTGTGTGAGATTTATGCCCATCCACAAATTGGCGATCACGGTGGGACTTCCACTGTTTTCCTTTTGATTACCATCTCCATTGGCACCCTCGTGTGCCCTTTCCCCTTGGCACCCTCGTGTGCCCTTTCCCCTTGGTACCCTCGGTACCCTTTTCTTTGTGCCCCTCAGGCACCCTCCACTGTGCACTCTGCACACTCCGGGATCAGCCAGCTTGCGTTTGCATATTCCTCTGAATTAACGCCTTCCACGAGGGCGCTTTTTGGTTTAACGCCCTTCACAGGGGCGTGTTTTAGTTTATTAACGCCTCTTTCCAGGGCGTCTTTTAGCATATCTGCTGCTTTGTTTCCGTTCATTATACTGTCTGAGAATTAACGCCCACCTCCAGGGTGTGTTATCGTTTTCTAACGCCTTCATTCAGGGCGTCTTCTTTTTATGTTACGTCTGCCGTTACATCATCTTACTGCTTTAATCATTCTGCCTGTGAATTCACGCCCTTCCCCAGGGCGTTCTTTATTACATAGCGCCTCACCTTAAGGCGCTTCCTCAGATTTGACGCCCTCACACAGAGGCGTCCCTTACAGATTTCGCACCTCTACCAGAGGCATGTTTCTGTTTCTCGCTGCTGGCTCATAGCCTCTCGCAGTGATTCACTACAGTGACCCTGTCGTTGCTTTAGTTGATAGTGACCTGCCCCAGGTCGTCTCTTTCCTGCGTTTTACAGAACCTTGCTTCCTGCTGCTGTCTGTGATAGTTTGTGTGATTGTCATATTGCTTGCCTATATTGCTTTGACCTGATCATATTACTTTGCATATTGTGGCATTTGGTTGGGAGACCTCCTCTCTCTACACTAGGATTCCACACACCTCTCTTGGAATCGGGACGACCCTCCATTGAGCATTCCGTCTCTTTGGACTGGAAATCCCTTTTCCAAGACCTCCATAAGTCCCCGCACCCGTGGATTCCCTCACGGACGCCGGGCTGGTTGTACCCTCGAAGTACCCGGAGTTTAGAGAACCTATCGTTGGTGAGGAGAGAGAAAGAATCTAGTTGACCCGGAGGTTACACTTGGATCAACTAGGTTTCACATTGCAAACATAAGTGAACTATTCAACAATTCAATCTACTCTAATCTCAAGCGGAACACTAAAACCTTGCGTTCATCTCAACTTGGTTGCACACACTTGCTTGGGTTAATTTGACTTGTTTGGATCGAGTGGTGGTTTGTTTGATAGTGCCTTTATAAAATTGTTTCTCCTCTTAAAAACATGAAACTCCGTTCAGGTAAGATCATCAACATGGCAGGCTATGGGTATTCTTATGATGATGAGGACGAGAACGTTTTTGGTCAATATGAGACCCCCCTCCAGGATTCCATCTATTATGAGGGAAATTACCCTCACCCTCAGTCCCATCATCCTCAAATCCATGTGGTGGATACCACTCCTCAAGAGGTTGTGCCCTCTTCTCAGACTTTGCCCTCCAACACTTCGGGGAACCCTTCCCCATCCTTTAATGTCACGGACTTAATTAATGCACTATCTCAGTTGGATGATTCTCAGCGGCAGGCTGTCCAGGCCGCCTTGAAAGGGAAGTCTGTTCCCTCTTCGTCTTCCAACCCCCCTCCGGCCGAGAGTGGCCATCACCCCGTTAACGACCAGGCGGTCTTGCATAAACCCCCCTCTCGTCCGCCAACGCCTGTCACGGCCATACCGGCCCAGCAGGCGAGTTATTCTGCAGTTAGGCACCAATTCCCCCAACCTCCTCAGATTCTACGGTCGCCTATACCACATTCTTTTGTTCAGGCCCCAGTTGAGTCCGACTCTAATGCTTTGCTACTTCAGAAGATGGCCCACATGGAAGAACAGCTTAAGAAAGTCACTGCGGCCAAGAATGCACCAGAAATCTCGCTCCCCACTCTGCCAATTTTCCATCTTCCTCCGTCTGAGATGCCGAACTTTTGGCGGTACAATGGAACTGGCAATCCGGTTATTCATTTGAAGGATTTTATGTACGAGACCTCCTTCTGGCAAGGCAACAAGGCTTCTCTGGCCTATTTATTCAGAAGATCTTTGGAGGGGCCAGCCCTCGAATGGTTTTATTCCTTGGAGCCAGCTGATGCCAGTGACTTCGATGTTGTCCAAAGAAAATTCTTGCAAAAGTATAGAGACCGTGTTGGACCCTCTCTGTCCGTTACAGATTTAGTTGTGGAGAAAATGAAGTCTGAGGAGGATTTCATCATATTTGCTGACAGATGGCGGTCGATGGCCGAGAAGCTGAAAGACATATTGTCGGAACAGGAGCAAGTAAAGATGATTATTTCTAATGCAACTCCTCAATTCCGCCATATTTTGGCCATGAACCGGCTGACTACTATGGAAGAGCTCTATGAGAGGGCTCGTTACATCTAGACACAGATGAAGGATTCGCCCATTATGGGCATGTTCGAGCCAAAGCCTTGGCTGTTTAAGAAAACCACCAATGTTAACAGCGGGCCCACAACTGAGGGCACCGTCACAAATGAGCAAGTCGGCGCAGTTGGCAACCCCCACCATCAAGCTAACCCGCGTCCACCACCGCCTCCACAACAGAACTCTCATTTTAACCCCACTCCACAACCCCAATTCGCACCTCCACACTCTTTCGCTCCACCGCAAAACCAAGCCCACCGCGTAGACCCTCCAGCTCCACCACAATACCATCAAATGCCCCCACCTGCCAACTACGGCCAACAACAACAACGGAGACCACCACTTGGCCCCAAAAGGGACCACTATCCTCCACTTCTCGAAAGTCTCCCCGATATTTTTAATGCTCTGATGGCCGCCAACTTGCTCACCTTGCCAAGGGAAAGAACCGTGTGGCCCGCTAATGTTGACACATCCCGTTATTGTGCTTTTCATCGCAGCCCTGGTCACAACCTTGATCGTTGTTTCCACTTTAGAGATTACATTTACGATCTAAATGACCAGGGTGACATCAATTGGGATGAGATGAGGCAATTCATAGCCGCTATGAAAGAAAGAAGGGCTTCTCGGCAACAGCAAAATCAACAACCTCAGCAATCCGCTCCACAACAAGTTCAACCACAGCAAGCTCCAGCACACCAGCAGGATATGGGAATTGTCCGTAATCCATTGCCGGAGCACGCCCCTAATCAGCATGTGAACCCCGTCACGTCCCTCTACGAAGTGCAGAGAGGACAAGGATGGCACGAAGAAAACGCCACTGTCGGGGCATTTCATCATGAGCCAAATCAAAATCAACCTCCGAGCCTTTTGTGCACCCTTCCTTCTTCTTCTACTCTCCTATCGGGACGTCCTCTTCTATGCCCCGTCAACCCATCTACCTCCACCAGTTCTACGGCCTTACCGGCCCGCTCTCTTCTTACCCATTTGCCACCTCCACAACCTACCGCACGACAAACCCCACCTTCCACCACCAACTCTATACCTCCGCCGTCCAGGCCACTCCTACTTCGCTCACCGCTAGCACCCGCTACACCCCCTACCACTCCTACACCGGCAAGGGTTCCTCCGCCATCAGTTCCCCCACCTCTCATACCCAGATCTCTTCTTGTTAGACCACCCGCCAATGCTCCTCGCATTCAAGTATCCCTTTCTAATCCCACGCCCCCTGACGGGGCATCTTCGTCAAACCACTCTCCTATGCCTCCCACGGGGGCATCTTTGCTAAACATTACTCCCACGCCTCCTACGGGGGCACCCCTGTTGTTGAACACTGCCAACGGCATTCCCTCTTCTTCTTCTTCTAATCCTCCTCCCACACTTGCCCCGACAGAGGCACTACAAGGCGTGGCGCCGCTCCGCAGCGGACGGATTTTCCATCGTATTTTTCCGCAAAGAGAGCTAGAGCCCTTGCAGGGGCCGCAAGAGCAAGAACAAGAACAAGGGTCTGTACCGGGCACTAAATATGATTTGTTAAAACATTTGGACCGGACTCTGACAAGAATTTCGATCCTGGAATTGATCAAACGGTCCACCACTCATCAGCTGGCTCTAAAGGAATATCTGCAGAAGGTAATGGTTAATGAAGACATTCCAGTTGAGCAAATAGTCACAATGTTAACACCTGCTAGCAGTCAGCCGGCAATTACTTTTCATGAGCACGAACTGGCACCAATCTCAGCAAGAAAATATGCCTTATGCATCACAGTCGCCATCAATAAGGTGGCTGTTAAGCAATGTCTGGTGGACACTGGGGCATCCATCAATGTTTTGCCACCGAGCACCTTGAAGTTATGTGGCATACCAGAAAGCCAGATTCGGCCGTCCACCATAACGGTCACTGCATATGACAACACGAAGAAGCCTCCTCTAGGCATGATCACATTGAAAGTTAGCTTGGGTCCTGCCACCATCACAGCAGATTTTCACATCTTGGACATGGATCCAACATTTAATGGCATTCTTGGCCGCCCGTACATCCAGCAGCTTGATGCGGTGCCCTCTACAAATCACCAGTGTCTCAAATTCCCACACAAGGGCCGTATTATCAAGGTGACCAGCATGCCGATTCTGCCAGAGGAAGATATTCATGCGGCTTCATCAGTCCCTTCTATTTGGCCTGCCAATAAGCCACTGTTATCTGTGCTGGACGTCCCCCGTCCATGGCCAATGCCATCTGAAACTGTTACCACGGTTGCTATGACACCCCTGCCTTCTAAGGGGAAGAAGAAAAACAGCATGATTAACACCCCTGGCTGGAACATCTGTTAAAAATGGGGTATCAAGATGGCAAAGGCCTGGGTGCCAACTGTCAGGGCAGGATTAGGCCCATTAAGCCGCAAAAATTGCTTGTACGAGGCGGTTTAGGCTATAAAGGGCCGAGCAAAAATGAAGAAGAGCCATGGGCATTTATGACTTCTACTTTGAAGACTGATCGCCAGCCACTCTCCTGGACACTGAAGACACATTTTGTTACTGGCGGCATTCAGAATAATGAGCAGACTATCATAATTACTTCATTGCTTGACTATCAAGATGTTCACACCAGACAGTTTGCTCGTCACATTGCCCCACTGACTACCTACAAAGCCCTGGAGTCTTTTAGATCAGACAAAAGAAGGAAAATGGGTGACCCAGAATGTGACTGGTACAGGTGGTTCGACATGAATGACATTACTATTTCTTTGAGCCGCCTCTTCATGCCGACTGATCCGGAATGGCCTCCATTAATACAGGAATTGATTGAAATGCCAGCAGTGATCACAGACAAGAGGCAGCTGCTGAGTAACTACACAGATACTGGGGAGCCAGATGTCCCCTTTGAAGAAGGTTTCACTGTGGACAGGCTGTGGGCCGGCCTCTTTTCTCTCACTTCGCTACATCCATCTGTGCTTGCTTCTCTACATTCTCATTAGTTTGGTCGTGTGCCAAGATCGCCTCCGATTACAATCAGCTTTGCTCCAAGTTCAATCCAAGTTTCTCTCCCGATTCCTCCTTCGCTCCTCGAGCAATTTTCTAAAATCTCCATCTCGCCCCCCCCAAGGGCCATCATTGATTAAATCTTTCTCTAATCTTGCAAATTCCACTCCTCTTGCTATTCTCCCATCACACTGCTTTCTCCTTGAAAAAGAAAATAAAAATGAAGAAAAAGAAAAAAAGAAAAAAAAATGCCGATTTTCCAACTTTCCAATCCTCCATCTCTGTTGAGGAGACCTCCTATTTCTCTCCCGAGTGCGTCCCGACCCAGGGGCCGCTCTTTCAAGATTCCTTGATAGATCTCTTTTCCCTCTCCGGCGAGGGATCTTCTTCTGTATCACCTTTTGTATCCACTTTTTCACCCCCTTCTTTTCTTTCTGATCAAGCTAGTTGCTCCTCCTCTTCTTCCTCTTCTTCTAATAAAAGTCATGGGGTAGATTCACATAAGAAATCCAAGGGTAAGGAGATTCCTCGCAGATTTTTATTAGAATTGGCTATCAGATGCCAGGCTTGTTTAGCAATCCCTGAGTTTGTGGAAGATCCGATTATCCTGCCAGAGTTAGAATATGAAGATGTTGTTGCTTCTTAGGAGGGTTTGGGCGTTTATGAAATTATGAATGATGAAGACCCTATTGAAGAGGGGGATGAAAGTTATGAAGAATATGAGGACGAGGCTGATGCTTTTGCTAGTGGTATGAGAAGATTCGACGAACCATCAGCCTCCGTAGAAGAACCTACCAAAGAAATTAATCTGGGTACCAAGGAAGACCCTAGGATTATCCTCATTAGCCAGAATTTGCCGCCTTCCGAGGAGGAGGCGCTCATTTTAGTTCTTCCAGAATACAAGGACACGTTTGCTTGGAGTTATGAGGATATGCCGGGATTAGACCCTGCGCTCGTTGAACATCGTCTTACACTTAAGCCAGGGTCTGTCCCGGTCAAACAACGGTTGAGGTGTTTCCACCCTAGTATGGCTTTAAAGATGAAAGAAGAGGTTGATAAACTCCACAAGGCTAGATTTGTTAGAGTTGTCCTCTATCCCAATTGGGTGGCTAACATTGTCCCGGTTATGAAGAAAGATGGGAAGGTTCGGATTTGTATAGACTTCCGGGACCTCAACCGAGCGTGTCCTAAAGATGACTTCCCCCTCCCTCATATTGATGATCTAATTGATAACACGGCAAGATTTGAGACTCTTTCATTTATGGATGGCTTTTCAGGTTATAATCAAATTCGTCTGTCTGAAGAGGATCAAGAGAAGACATCATTCACTACACCGTGGGGCACATATTGTTATGTGGTCATGCCCTTTGGACTTAAGAATGCTGGAGCCACCTACCAGAGGGCTATGATGGTGATTTTTCATGACATGATTCATATTTATATTGAGGTGTATGTGGATGACCTGGTTGTAAAATCAAGGACAACGATTGAGCATCCTGGGGTTCTGGCTAAGGTTTTACAAAGGTCACGAGAATATCATTTGAAAATGAACCCCAAGAAGTGCGTATTTGGCGTTTCTTCAGGGAAATTGCTTGGTTTCATTGTTAGCAAGAGGGGAATTGAAGTTGATCCCAACAAGGCAAAGGCCATTAGAGATATGCCTCCTCCCAAGATTTGAAGGAAGTTCGAGGATTAATCGGGAGGTTGTAATTTATTCGCCGCTTCGTCTCCCAGCATTCACAAAGATGTAGGCCGTTCTACGAGCTTACTAAGCCGGGAGTCAAGTTTAATTAGGATGACAAGTGTCAGGCAGCCTTTGACGGATTGAAGGATTATTTGGCCAATCCTCCTGTCCTGAGGCTGCCAATTCCAGGCAAACCGCTTATTCTTTATGTTTCGGTCCTGGATAACTCCGTAGGTGCTGTCTTAGCTCAAGTGGATGAAGAAAGTAAGGAGAGGGCAGCATACTACTTGTCTAAGCTTCTTAACCCCTGTGAGCAGAGGTACTCAGCCATGGAAAAGACTTGTGCAGCTTTGGTTTGGGTAGTTCAGAAGTTAAAACATTATTTTCTAGCTCACGAGGTTCACCTCATTGCTCGCATGAATCCAATTAAATTCCTCCTTGAAAAATCTGTCCTCACTGATCGATTAGCACGCTGGCAAAGCTTCCTTTCTCAATTTGACATCACTTACATTCAGCAAAAAGCTATCAAAGGCTACGCCATTGCCGAACACCTTGCTCATCACCCTCTCCCCCATTTTGATCCTGTCAATTCGGAGTTTCCAGATGAAGAATTAATGTCCATCAATCAACCCCATGATCCCATGGGGACATTACATTTTGATGGAGCTCTAAATTCTCAAGGAAGAGGGATCGGTATGGTTCTTTTAACACCAGAAGGGGTCACCATTCCATTTGCTGCTCGGCTCACTTTCCCCGTCACCAACAATATAGCTGAGTATGAAGCTCTTTTGGCCGGTCTTCCAACCGCTCATCGATATTGTGTCACCCATTTGCGAATTGTCGGTGATAGTCAGCTCATTTTGCGCCAGGTGTTGGTCAAGTGCCGCACCATCAATCCTAAGCTCAAGCCCTACCAGGAACTCGCTTCAGCTTATGCCAAACTCTTCACTAAATTGATCTTCGTTCATGTCCCTCGCAGCCAGAACATCTTGGCTGACGCTCTTGCTTCTTTGGCTTCCGCTTTAGTTTTCCCTCCTAAGCGTGATTTTCATGTTCCCCTGATTCATCAGCGTGACACCCCAGCTATTAAGATCGCGCATTCCTTGATATTAGGGATCAAGTGCTTGAGAAGGTTAAGCTGAAGGAAGCTCTTAAAGGTAAGGAAGTCATGCTTTTGGATTGGCAAGAAGATTTGGCTGACGAAGAGAAGCCTTGGTATTATGAGATCGCCAGGTATTGCAATGATCAGTCCTATCCCGAGGAAGCCACTGCTGAAGAGAAGAAAGCAATTAGAAGAGTGGCTCAACGATATGTTCTGGTTGGAGGTGTGCTCTACAGAAGAGGGCTCACCGGTGTTTTATTAAGATGCCTCGATGATGACAAATCTTAGAAAGTTGTGGAAGAGGCGCATTCTGGAGTGTGTGGTGGTCATGTGAATAGCCAGATGCTAGCCAAGAAGATTCTTAGGCTAGGATTCTATTGGCCCACTCTAGAAGAGGATTGTTCCATCTATGTTCGAAGGTGTGTTAAGTGCCAACTGCACGCCGACAAAATTCATTCTTGTTGTGTATGTAATTTTGATGATTACAAAATACCTTTGTTGCTTAGCCTTGTGCGTGAATGCTCTTCACTTGAACTGGTTGTGGAAATGATCATAAACTTTCTCTATTGGGATATCATCATGTGGATGCATTGTAATTCTAAAAGGATTATCATCATGTGGATGAATTGTAATTCTACAAGGCTTATCATCATGTGGATGCATATGTGCTTTGAGGTTAGCACAAACAATTGCATATACATTATCTCTACACTTGGTGAGATTGTTTTGAAAAACATACTTGGATAAATGTCTTTTTGAGCATCATGTCATATTGAGTCTCTCATATTAAGCATCATGTCATATTGAGCCTCATATCATGAATGTGTACTTTGGAAATGCTAAATGAATGATTGAGATGCAAATATCATTGCTTTCCCCCAAGGTAATGATCTGTGGTTTGAAAGCTTGGATGATGATCAAATTGAATGTGACTCAATATTGTTCTATGTGGCTTGACTCCTTACTCTTTGAATTCCACACATACCATCAGTCAATGGAGAATGAGATTTTGTATTTCATGACTATGTGTATGAATGATTCAACCAATCAACAAGAAATGTGAATTCAGGTAAAACAATGAGGTAAGTGTTGTTATGTGGATTTAAATGATATCTCGTTCATCATTCACTCTTGAATAGGTTCAACAAAGCAATTTATTGTGAACATGGTCATAGTGTTAATGCTTGATGTAAAGATCTTAATTGTCAACTAACACCTTGCTTTATCATGTTTTTCAGGATGAAAAATCATGGTTGATCTTCATGGGATTATGGCAACATTTAATCAATTGTTTCCCTTTGGTTTGATGGAGGTTTTAGTTGTTTTTCAAACTCAAACTATCTTGCAGTCTTCACCACTTTCAATCCAACCGTTGGATCTCCCCATAACAATTATATGTTGTAGCTCTGCGAGTCCTCTTTCCAACGCCTCCGGTCTTGCTTCGATCAGAGTTCGGAGCTAGGAGAATTAATTCCTGTCGCTGGAGCACTCAAAGCTGTTTTTTTTTTGAAACCTGCTGAAAGGGGTCGACCCGTGGGTCGACCCTGGGGTCGACCCCTGTAACCCAGAACCTTAAAACAGGTTCTGTTTGGGTCTGGAAGTGCAAGGGTCGACCCCTGGGGTCGACCCATTGAAAGGGTCGACCCTGGGGTCGACCCATGTGACCCAGAACCACATTTTTGGTTCTGTTTGGCTTCGGTGTGCCCGAGGGTCGACCCTGGGGTCGACCCCTTCCGGTTGGACGCCCAGCCACCATGTTTGACCACCGTTTTCTTGCCCCAAAAGTCCTACCAATCAATTCCTAATGCCCTATATGTCTCCCTAATTCGTGGATCTGGTCTCCAAGCTGTTCCTTGACCATTCTAAACACTTATATACAACTCTTGGGTTGTAAACCCTAAGGAAGAGGATGCTAGATCTGAAAATCATTTTCTTCTAACCCTTGTGTGTGCAGGTCGTAGGTAGCAGCTCCAAGGCTTCTTCCACCATGTTTTGAGCTTGTGTATGAAGGGAAGAACAAGGTTTCACGTCCTCATCCATTCCTCTGCCACAAGCTGCGAAGAAATTCATGCTACAAGCATCATCCACGCAAGAATCAATCATTCTTCGTCAAGAACGGGTTTCATACTTCAGAAGCATTCAAATATGTTCAAAGGAGAGAAAGGGGGAGCTCTAATCACTGCAACATCTTCTTCATTCTGATTTCTCGAAATCGTTGTTGTTGATAGAGCATGAATATCTGCTTTAAGACATCTTAGGATGGTTTTATAAATCTTATATCCACTCTCTCTTGCATACATATATATGAGCTGCGAATTGTGTGATTCAACAATCCTAATGCTCATGTGATCCCTGTATAGGATGAAGATGAAGAGGGGAATCTCTAAACCATTCATGTCTATATTCTTGTTTGAGATTAGCTTAAAGATTGAACTCATTATGTCTATCTACTCTTTCAGGTGAAGAGAGGAGATTGGAATAAGGATAAGAGAAGCGGCTAGAGGAAAGGAAGAAGATGATGTCAAGATTATGATCATCTGTTAAAGAGCAAGGAGGATCATATTTTGTTGAAGAAGGGGGAGCCTTATACTTGATGCATTCTTCTAGTTTACATCTATAGAATTTGTGTGGAAGGTCATAGCATATATTTGTGATTGTTACATATACATTTGACAGAATATTTTGTGTGGGTGTTCGGAGAAAGGGGTTTCCGAGTGTGTGTGTGGTCTTATGTGTGTCGATTTGTGCGGAGTATATCCGTGTGTGTTGTTGGGAGTTTTCTCCCGTGTGTTTGTGTAGGCATTGCCCTACGTGTGTGTGGACGGAGTTGTATCTCCGTGTAAGGTATATTGTTCGGGGTGTGTTCCCCAACGTGTGTGTGTGTGTGTGTGTGTGTGTGTGTGTGTGTCTGTGTGTGCTGCTGTGGCAGCAGTTTGAGGCAAGGCCTCGTGTGTGTGTGTATTGCTGCGAAAGCAGTGTGTGTGTGTTGGGGTTCGGCCCCGTGTTGCTACATTTTGTAGCGTGTAGTGAAGCCTCACCGGTTTGGTGAGGGGTGGACGTAGGGAGCCCGTCGAGGTCCCGAACCACCTTAAAAATCCCCGTGTCTTGTGGTTTGTTTCTTGTGATTGTATGTTCACTATCCTATCTGTTTGTGCAATCGTGTGAGCTCGGTGAGAATTGAGTGAATCTAGTTTAAACCTGTTTAGATCAATCTACTCAATCTTTTATATTCCGCTGTGTGCTAGTTGTGTTTTAATTGGACATAGTTTTTAGTAGTAGGATCTATTCACCCCCCCTCTAGATCCGTGTTCCTGCACCACGGGACCCAACAATTGGTATCAGAGCCAGGCTCTGTTGTCCCTAGATCTTGCGATCTACAGAGTGATCCTAGTGCATTCTACAATCATGAATTTTTCTGAACATATCTCAATGAATTGTTTGCCAATCTTCATTGGTTCGGATTTTGATTCATGGCTAGGCAAACTGTGTATGGTGATCAATTCTATTAATCCTAGTCTTTGGAAATTGATTTATCATGGTCCACACATATTACCTCTAGATGAGACCAAGTGGTCTAATCAGGATAAAATGATGCACCATGATAATGTTACTGCTTTGAGTTTATTGAAAGCTTCTGTAAGTAGTAACAAGTATCCATTTACATCTTCTTGTAGACGGCGAAGGAGTTAATGGACCGGTTGATCAAAGCTCAAGAAAATGAAAGACAAAAATGTCTCATGGCCGATGATGCTGATCAACAAAGTGACAAAAATACAGAGGAGGTAAATTCTGATTCTGAAGAATTTACTCTTGACGATCTTGTTGAAGCTTATGATGAGTTGGAAAAGCAATATAAGAAAATCAAGTCAGAAAATAGAAAATTGAAAAAGAAATCTGAAAACATGCTCCATGAAAATGGTTCATGTGATAAATGTTCTGAGCTTGTTAACTTCAATGAACTTTTAGAGCATGATGTTGAATGTCACAAAGAAACCATTGCATGTTTGAGAAATGAAAATGTTACCCTCAAGAACATGATTGATCAATTGGAGAAAACTGAAAAAGATCTAAGAAATAAAATGGAATCAAACTCAATTGATCAGGATATTTGCAATGAATTGATTATGAATGATAAATTTGCAAATGAAAATGAAGAACTCAAAAAGAAGAACGGTGCAATGCTAATTCAGATCTCCCTGCTTGAAAGTAGATTGAAAAATCTTGAAAAACTTGAAAAAGGGAAATCTGTGATTGTTGATGAATCTGACAAGATGCTTGTGTTAGAACAAAAGATGGAAAGCTACCAAACCATCAATGGTCAATTGAATGAAAAAGTCATTTCTTGTGAAAATGAGATCATTTCCTATGAATTGCATATTTCATCACTTGAAAAAGAAATTCTTGATCTGAATGCTTCTTTGTGTAAGTTTGTGAATGGGGAAGAAAATCTGAACAAGATATTGGGGACTAAGGTGAATTTTCAAAAAGAGGGGTTGGGCTATAATCCTGTGAACAAAAAGAACTTTGAAAATAAAATCTACACATCATTTGTCCATAGTTCTAATATAGCCAGCACATCAAATGGGTCTCCAAATCGATATGTTCCTCAAACAACAAAGCAATCAAATGAAAGTCTGAAAAAGAAATAAAACTTGCATCAAAAGGCTAAAAATGTTGTTGGTGTCACAATGAATGCCATGAAAAATCTTGTTGCACATACACATGCATCCACAAAGAAAATCTCATGTTTTTATTGTGGTGAACTTGGTCATATGATGCATGAGTGCTTTTTGATGAAATCAGATGATTTGAAAGCATGCAAAAATGAACTTGTTTCCAAAAGAAAAAGGAGTGGTTGTTTTACATGTGGAAAGCTAGGACACCATGTGTCACAGTGTTGGCAAGCAAATGAAAGAAAGAATTTTAAAGTCAAAAACAATTATACTTTTACAAACCCACAAAAACTTCATGCTCATCTTGTTGTGAAGAAGAAAAATTTTCATGCTAATAATGATAACATTCATGCCAAATCACAGAAATTTGATTGTCATGTTTATGAGAATTCTATGAAGTCTCTTGGTTGTTGTCTTTATTGTGGTGAGTTTGGGCATACCATGAATGTTTGCTCCTTAATGTATTTTGATGATATGCATGCCCAAAAACTGTGGAAGACACCCACTAGAGGTGCAACTAATCATCCGGGACCCAAGAAGGTTTGGGTACCCAAAGCAACCAAATGAGAACCTTGTTGCAGGATTGTCTTGAGGCCAAGTGGAAGGCTTGGAAGATGATGGATGGTCAAGACACAAGTACAGAAAATGAATTGCCATGGAATGCTCTTCTTCAAGTGTTGCCAAACTCCAAAGATCTAAGGAAGCTTGGATACTCAAGTCTGCAATATGAGAACTTTGATAGGGGAATGTCGTAAGGCCAATCCGTGGTCTTGGGTGCTTCAAGTCGACATTTGTTGAGGCCTAAGTCGACTTGACCAGTCTTTGGTGTAATACTTTGGTAAACATGGGTTTGTCCTTGATTTCACACTGATTTGTTTGAAGAGATTGTCTTGTGGAAGAAAAGCACTGAAATTGGGCTTCTCACTTGTATTGAATTGAAATTGACATGCAATTGAGTCTCTAATATTACAGGTTGAGAGAGAGAGAGAGAGTCATATGTGATGAAAAGCCTTACAGTTAGTTTCTTCATATGCATTGGCTTACTATTGACATGAATTGAGCTCTTTACAGTGTAGGTTTGATTATGACCATCAACCCTTGAAATCATGGTAAGAATTCAAACGATTGAATGTATCATCATGTTCCTAGATCTAGAATAGGTCTACACTTTGGGTTTTGAAATACCCATCTTGAGGTCCGATTGGTTTGAGTTTTAACCCCATTACCCTAGAGGGGTTTTGGAAGGATTTTGGCATGGGGTTCTTGATCTTGTCATATCCTTATGTGCTGCCTTATATGAAATGCGAATTTGGGGTCTCAATAGAACTCCTTTAGCTAATATCGTTCTATTTTTTGCAGGAGAGAAAGAAAGGAGCTTAAGAAGACTTCAACACCAGATTTGACCCACTTCCATTTCCTTTGGCTAATATCGATATATTTCTTGCAGGAGATAAAGAAAGGAGCATGTTGATGAAGATTACAAAAGTAAAGAATTTGAAGATGTCAAAAAAAGGTAACACAAGGCAAAGGTGAGAAAATAAAGTATTTGGCTAAAGTTCCATGGTCTTGATGTTAATGCCATAACTTGACAGACAATGATTGTGAAGGTTTGAATACCCCTTGGTTGTTCTTGACAATGTGAATGATGAATGGTTCGCTGAATGGTATTGAAACATCTAAGCAGTATATATGAGAGTGTAGCCATTGAATGTCTTTTGCTAAACCCCCGATGTCATATGAGAATGTATTGTATTTTTCTGATCATCATTTCAATGATTACATGGTATATAAAATGGTGACATGTGGAAGGGCAGGTCAAGCCTGTCTGAAAGCTATCACCATGCGTGAGAACATTCCTCCGCCCGGTACCATGAATCATCTATGCACATGGCATCCAACTTAAATGAAATTTCTGAAATCATGCAATGATTATGGGAGAGTTTTGCATGCTGAAAATTTTGAAGATAATATTTTTCCATTCTCTCAGCGTGATGATATTGTGGTTATGGTTGAACATCTTGAGAACTGAAGTTGATCAATGATCCATGGTCTTTACCAATGTGCCACTCATCTTTTTGGATATAAGCACAAATGTTTTCAAGAAATACTCACATGTGAAGATTTTGATGCTTTGCATGAATTTTCTGAATTCTCTTTTCAGAATAAAAGTGTGTCCTCACATGTTAACATTTGGTAATACATGTCCTGCATCAGTTGCATTAGGTGCATATGGAGTGTCATGTGAAATCTGGAATCGTGCATCACATTGCATTTTTTCATATCATTCTATGCATATCATTCACATATATTTTTGGGAGATGAAGCCCATCGTGTGTCGTGTTGCATAGTTGGCATTCCTAGTATGCATATAGTGCCTATCTTTTCATTTTGCATTGCATATGCATATCTCCATTGTATGCTTGCATGTTATTATATGCTATTCAACCCCTTCCTTGAAACTTCTAAGACCGTTTACTCCATTGTTAAATAATGTTACATCTGAGTCTTAACAAGTGTGCTTAATGTCAAACTCTTATGGGGAGCATTTCATGCTTATTGCATTTACATAGGGGGAGCTACACTATCTTGTTATGAGTTAAATTTTCTCCATACATGCTAAATCAAATTCGTACACTTCATGCACTTTTTTGTGAAATTGAGTGTTATTCATAAGGATATAGGAATTTCATTTTAACACTCTGAAGTAATTCAACTTGCTGCATGGATGGTAAGAGACAGTTGAGGAAAAAGCTGCCTACCTCCACAAAAAAAAAAAAATGGTTGAAATAAAAGACAGAGCAATGCTAAGTCTCACTGAGTAAACTGGGCACATGTCACCTGAGACGTGATGTGGTTCATTTCTGAAAAGTGTTGACTACAGTATCTCTGTTCAAATGAGGTGACAAGGTTCAGTATTCTGAGTAACCGGGGATTCTGGCATGAGCTCCATGTGTCTCCTCGCGTAAAAAGGAATTAAGTTGAACCTGATCCTTCTTAGAAAAATTCAGATTGTCAGTATGAAAATTTCTGGTGATATATTCGATTGAGGTAGAGTGAAGCCTCCAATACGCTGTTCTCTACATTGAAATGTAGTCTGTACAGTTACTATTGTGTTTACTTGAAAATCTAGTTATCCATATGGCTAAACTTCATTCTCACGTTACTCACTTGCACATGGTAATTTGATTTGATATGTATTCTGAAAATTTGATTAATTGCAATGACCTGCTGTACATCTTCTCCTATTTATCTGCACAATCCTCTAGGTGTCACCATGAACATTCTGAACTTAATGACTCATTTGCAGTTTTCTTACACCTATCCCCTCACTGAATATCAATTGGTATCACTTCTTGTGAAGGAGTTATGTTGCATGTATCTATAGATATCTGCTTGATTACATTGTATGCATGTCATGTCTTGTCTCATCATTTTCATACATCATGTTTCATGCATCTCACAAGAAAACTAAAAATCAAAAATTTGAATATCAAAAACAGTCTTCAAATGTGTCTATGTCTAAGGGGGAGCTTTGCATGAGATCTTTTCTGCTTAAGTCATCAGGACGTGCATGAGTCCATACCCTTCTAAGGGTGTTTGAGTGCTTGTTTGCTTGCTCATCATAGTTCATGCCATACACCATTCCAATTGCTGTAACTCGTGCACCTTTGCATTTTCACTTTCCACAATTGGTATCAGACAATTGGTATAAGAGGTTCATTTCAACATTTGGTATCCCACAGTTCTGTAATTCGTTCATGCATATTGTGCTCATTGGTTCTCTTCATACTCCAGTCGTCCAAAGGTTCTTGCCATTCTGGATTCCCCATCATGATCCCCATTTCTGATTATGTCAAAGGGGGAGAGAGCATTATAGCATAATATTTTGTCATCATCAAAATGGGGGAGATTGTTGTGTATGTAATTTTGATGATTACAAAATGCCTTTGTTGCTTAGCCTTGTGCGTGAATGCTCTTCACTTGAACTGGTTGTGAAAATGATCATAAACTTTCTCTATTGGGATATCATCATGTGGATGCATTGTAATTCTAAAAGGATTATCATCATGTGGATGAATTGTAATTCTACAAGGCTTATCATCATGTGGATGCATATGTGCTTTGAGGTTAGCACAAACAATTGCATATACATTATCTCTACACTTGGTGAGATTGTTTTGAAAAACACACTTGGATAAATGTCTTTTTGAGCATCATGTCATATTGAGTCTCTCATATTAAGCATCATGTCATATTGAGCCTCATATCATGAATGTATACTTTGGTAATGCTAAATGAATGATTGAGATGCAAATATCATTGCTTTCCCCCAAGGTAATGATCTGTGGTTTGAAAGCTTGGATGATGATCAAATTGAATGTGACTCAATATTGTTCTATGTGGCTTGACTCCTTACTCTTTGAATTCCACACATACCATCAGTCAATGGAGAATGAGAATTTGTATTCCATGACTATGTGTATGAATGATACAACCAATCAACAAGAAATGTGAATTCAGGTAAAACAATGAGGTAAGTGCTGTTATATGGATTTAAATGGTTATCTCGTTCATCATTCACTCTTGGAATATGTTCAACAAAGCAATTTATTGTGAACATGGTCATAGTGTCAATGCTTGATGTAAAGATCTTAATTGTCAACTAACACCTTGCTTTATCATGTTTTTCAAGATGAAAAATCATGGTTGATCTTCATGGGATTATGGCAACATTTAATCAATTGTTTCCCTTTGGTTTGATGGAGGTTTTAGTTGTTTTTCAAACTCAAACTATCTTGCAGTCTTCACCACTTTCAATCCAACCGTTGGATCTCCCCATAACAATTATATGTTGTAGCTCTGCGAGTCCTCTTTCCAACGCCTCCGGTCTTGCTTCGATCAGAGTTCGGAGCTAGGAGAATTAATTCCTGTCGCCGGAGCACTCAAAGCTATTTTTTTTGAAACCTGCTGAAAGGGGTCGACCCGTGGGTCGACCCCTGTAACCCAGAACCTTAAAACAGGTTCTGTTTGGGTCTGGAAGTGCAAGGGTCGACCCCTGGGGTCGACCCATGTGACCCAGAACCACATTTTTGGTTCTGTTTGGCTTCGGTGTGCCCGAGGGTCGACCCTGGGGTCGACCCCTTCCGGTTGGACGCCCAGCCACCATGTTTGACCACCGTTTTCTTGCCCCAAAAGTCCTACCAATCAATTCCTAATGCCCTATATGTCTCCCTAATTCGTGGATCTGGTCTCCAAGCTGTTCCTTGACCATTCTAAACACTTATATACAACTCTTGGGTTGTAAACCCTAAGGAAGAGGATGCTAGATCTGAAAATCGTTTTCTTCTAACCCTTGTGTGTGCAGGTCGTAGGTAGCAGCTCCAAGGCTTCTTCCACCATGTTTTGAGCTTGTGTATGAAGGGAAGAACAAGGTTTCACGTCCTCATCCATTCCTCTGCCACAAGCTGCGAAGAAATTCATGCTACAAGCATCATCCACGCAAGAATCAATCATTCTTCGTCAAGAACGGGTTTCATACTTCAGAAGCATTCAAATATGTTCAAAGGAGAGAAAGGGGGAGCTCTAATCACTGCAACATCTTCTTCATTCTGATTTCTCGAAATCGTTGTTGTTGATAGAGCATGAATATCTGCTTTAAGACATCTTAGGATGGTTTTATAAATCTTATATCCACTCTCTCTTGCATACATATGTATGAGCTGCGAATTGTGTGATTCAACAATCCTAATGCTCATGTGATCCCTGTATAGGATGAAGATGAAGAGGGGAATCTCTAAACCATTCATGTCTATATTCTTGTTTGAGATTAGCTTAAAGATTGAACTCATTATGTCTATCTACTCTTTCAGGTGAAGAGAGGAGATTGGAATAAGGATAAGAGAAGCGGCTAGAGGAAAGGAAGAAGATGATGTCAAGATTATGATCATCTGTTAAAGAGCAAGGAGGATCAGATTTTGTTGAAGAAGGGGGAGCCTTATACTTGATGCATTCTTCTAGTTTACATCTATAGAATTTGTGTGGAAGGTCATAGCATATATTTGTGATTGTTACATATACATTTGACAGAATATTTTGTGTGGGTGTTCGGAGAAAGGGGTCTCCGAGTGTGTGTGTGGTCTTATGTGTGTCGATTTGTGCGGAGTATATCCGTGTGTGTTGTTGGGAGTTTTCTCCCGTGTGTTTGTGTAGGCATTGCCCTACGTGTGTGTGGACGGAGTTGTATCTCCGTGTAAGGTATATTGTTCGGGGTGTGTTCCCCAACGTGTGTGTGTGTGTGTGTGTGTGTGTGTGTCTGTGTGTGCTGCTGTGGCAGCAGTTTGAGGCAAGGCCTCGTGTGTGTGTATTGCTGCGAAAGCAGTGTGTGTGTGTTGGGGTTCGTCCCCGTGTTGCTACATTTTGTAGCGTGTAGTGAAGCCTCACCGGTTTGGTGAGGGGTGGACGTAGGGAGCCCGTCGAGGTCCCGAACCACCTTAAAAATCCCCGTGTCTTGTGGTTTGTTTCTTGTGATTGTATGTTCACTATCCTATCTGTTTGTGCAATCGTGTGAGCTCGGTGAGAATTGAGTGAATTTAGTTTAAACCTGTTTAGATCAATCTACTCAATCTTTTATATTCCGCTGTGTGCTAGTTGTGTTTTAATTGGACATAGTTTTTAGTAGTAGGATCTATTCACCCCCCCTCTAGATCCGTGTTCCTGCACCACGGGACCCAACAATTCTCCTGCTTCTTCACTCCATCCTACGTCCTCCCCATGGCCTTTTTCCATGTGGGCTTTTGACATCATTGGACCTCTTGGCGATTCAAACCTCCTGACCAAGCAAAAGTCATTCATCCTCATGGCAACGGAATACTTTACCAAGTGGGCGGAAGGAGAAGCTTACGTGGAGATTAAAGCATCAACAGTCTGCAAATTCATAATGAAGAACATCATCACAAGGTTCGGCATCCCGAGCACCATCATCACCGACAATGGACCTCAATTTATCTCTCAGGAAATCAAGGATCTCTGCAATAGGTATAACATTGCATTGCATCATTCTTCTCCCTATTATCCGCAGGGCAATGGCCAAGCAGAAGCAACTAATAAAACTTTGATCAAAATTGTTAAGAAAACGTGTGAGGCTAATAAATTTTCGGACTGGCCAGACAAGCTAGTTGAAGCTCTTTGGGCCTATCGCACTTCCATTTCGGAGTGTCATATTATTATTGAGGTAACCCCTCTGGCGATCACATCTCCATTTTTGCACCACGTGCAAGCTTTTTCTTCCCCTTATTTATGCATTAATCATTATTCTCCCCCTTTATTTTTTTCACATCATTTATTCTCTTGTGATTTTGTGTGGGATTTATGCCCATCCACATACGTCAGGCCCTCTAGCTGGTTTTCCTCTCAGCCCAAACTCGAGCCGCTACAGTGGGAGGCCCTACTGCAAACCAGCCTAAAAATCGTCTCTCTCGGGTCTAGCTCTCCACCACTCCCGAGTTGGTAGGCACACGCGTTCCCAGGCAAGCTATGACTAGTGGGAATGGTCACTCGAGAGAAAGACTCTCGAAAGAAACCAACGAAATACTGACAGGCTACGCACAAGCCTGTCACACATAGGTCGGAGCATGGGGTGGCACGATGCCACCCTACTCGGGGCAGTCCATTAGACCTACTAACCCAACGGCCCTTGAGTCACAAGACTCGGGTCAAGACCGTCGTACAGCACGACATCATGCCGTCAATCTGCCCTACCCCTAGGGTCAGAAACCAAGGTCAGATACCCTTTATGGTGGCCCACAACTGTCGAGTTATTTCTCTTTCGAAGGTGAAAGCTCGAGAAAAACCCCAGCCCCGGGCTGGGACATAAAAGTCATAGTTCATAGGCCATACGCATCGCTCACATGGAAACCACTTTTCGAAGAAGCTAATGATGTGCGGGAATATCCCTCCGCACTCGTACTGATCCACGGCGACTCGATCAAGCAAATACATAAAGGCCCGGAACACACAAGTTCACCAGGACCCTCAAAACATATGGGCATGCTAATCGAGATAAGATGGTACCTCCGGACACCCAAAAACATGGTCACGATACCCACGGGGTGTCCGGGACATCCACGGGGCCCTAGGTTGGCCAATGTGTAACGCCCCGAGTTTTTCAGATATTTATCGGATTATGATCCGTGGGTTTCGGATCGCTTTTGTGGGTCCCGGATTGAGTTTCACAGTTCACGCGTGTTTTTGCCTGTCGAACCTGCGGAACCCCCTATAGGGTGAACCGTTGTGTTCTCCGACTCTGAGATGTTACCACTACGTTGTGCGTTTTTTAAGGATCGTGAGGAGTATTTTTTCCTATTTTTGATATTTTTGATATTTTTGGATTTTCTATATATATAAACCCCTTTTTCTCTCTCTCCCTCACTCTCATTTCTCTCTTCTCTCCCTCTCTCTTCTCATGCTCTCTCCTTTCTCCCTCTCTTCTCCAGCGGGCAACGGAGGTGGACGGGGGCGAGGCGGCGAGGTTCGTGGGGCGTGGAGCGACGAGGATGGAGCGAGGATCGAGGGGGAGGTGCGGCGTTCGTCGTTCATGAGCTCGGGGCACCGGCAGTGGTTCGCGGGGCATTTCGAGAAGGAACGGCGACCACGGTGCGTGGAATCTTCAGTGGAGATAGGGGGATGGTTCCCTAGCTCGAGTACTTCGTTTCCCGCGAGTTTCATAGGCCGTGGTGAGCCGAGCTGGGTTTATTGCTCGTTTGGGAGAAAATCATATTTTTGGGGCATGCGACGGATTCATCGAATCGAGCAAGGTTTCTCGCTTCTTCTTCCTTAATTTTTCAGTTTTGGGGTCAGGGGAATGATCCCCTATGTTTTCCCCTTCGATTGGGATTGAATGGGGCGTGGAACCGAGCTCACGGCAGAGCTCGGTCCGTCTGCCGAAAGACGTAGGAGGCGGCCACCTTTGTGGCTGTCTGAGCCCTGGTCTGGGCAGCCAAGACCCTAGCCGCCCAGGTCACTGGACGGCCACAGGTCTGGCCGCCCAGGGGCGTTTGGCGGCCAGGGTGCTGGCCGCCCTCACCCAGCAAGGCCCTGAATTGGGTGGCTAAGCCGATGGCCGTGCCCTGGTGCTGGGCGGCCCAAGGTGTGGCCGCCCAGGCCTCTGTGCAGCCAGATGGTAGGCCACCCAGCCCAGTTTTCCCCCGGGCCGCCGTGTCCCTCGTTTTCTTGCCCCGAGGAGTCCGTATGTGGTGTGGTTCCGCGGGAGAGGTGCCCACATGACTCTCTACAATCTGTGCTATTCCTGTGTGGGTGATCGCAGGCTATTCTTGTGTGGGAATTTGTGTCTGTAGAGGGTGTTTTCCCCCGTGTGTTCTCGGCTTTGGTGCATCCGTTAGGTTGAGTCACCGTGTATCGGCATGTGTGCGGTGGGTTATTCTCGCATGTTGCTAACGTCTTTGGAACGTGGTTTCCGTGCGGGCCGTGTGTATGGCCTATGGACTGTGAGTCCAATTGCCCAGCACGGGGCTGGAGGGTTTTCTTCATTCCCTTTGGAAGGGATTGAGCTCGGCGGTCACGAGCCGCCTTGAGCAGTATATTACCGTGATTTTTGACCTGGGGATAGGCTAGATTGACGGCCTGGAGCTGTCCTTGTACAACGGTCTTGACTCTGAGTCTTGCGACTCAAGGACCATTGGTTTAATAGGTTTTAGTGGAATGCCTAGAGTCTGGTGGCACAGTGCCACCTGTTTCCTGAGCTGGACGTGACAGGGCTTGTGAGTAGCCTGTCCGTGTTCCGGCGGTTTCCACCGAGGGTCGTTTCTGTGGTGACCCCCAATGGTTGTAGCTTCCTGGGCACGTATATGCTGACCCACCTGGAGTTAGGGGGAGAGCTACAGTTGCTTGCCTGGGCACGCGTGTGCTGACCCACCAAGGGGGTAGGTGGAGAGCTACACCTGAGAGAGACGGTTTTTAGGCTGGTTACCGTAGGGCCCCCACGCGCAGCCTGAGTCTGGGCTTCGGGAGAAGAACCTGATGTTTCGGATGACTGAAAAATCTAGAGGGGGGGTGAATAGATCTACCCCAATCTTTGCCAATTTAAAGCACTTAGACTGCATAATTAAAATGCTACGGCTAATACAACCAATTTAACGAAATATCACTCAAGATTAAGAAACAGTCAACCAGATGAAGTTGTACTAGGTGGAGGTTGGAATCAGAATCTCCTCACACAAGGTTAAGTATTCCAGATAGGTGTAACCTATCGTTCGGACTAAACCTTTTGATATACAACACTTGTTGAAAATTCAAGCTTAAACGGAATATCAGGAATTCAGAAATCAGTAATGAGCATTCAACGAATTGCAATATAAGGAAGAAGAAGAGCACAATAAGATCACACACACTGCAAGAAGGTTTTTAAGGCGGTTCAATCTCAATCCAGAGATCTACATCCACCCCTTACTTAATTGAGTAAGGCTTCTGCTGACACACAGCTTAAAACCCGCTGATCCACAGCTTTGGGGAATAGATCCCAACAACCCGCTGATCCACAGCTTTAGAGAATATATCCCAGACAACCGAGCCTCACAGCTTGCTCTGCTGAGCCTCACAGATTGCTTCCAAGGAATTACTTCCTTACCGCTGACACACAACTTGAAAAACTGCTGACTCACAGCTTACAGAAATCGTTGCGAATAGAAAATGTTAAGAACAAAATCAAATGAAAAATACAAGACAATCTGTAGCTTGCTTCGAGCAGAACGATGTTTGGATTTGATCCAGAGATCGAGACAAACAAGACTCTACTTACAGATCTCTTGAACGCTCACAGCTATTAGAGTGTTCCTTCATTTTCCGATCCCCTGTTTCTATCTCAGCTCTTCACTCTTAATCTTTTCTCTCTACTTAAATCAACTGAACTCTGGAGACTCTCATACCCTCTCGCTTCTTCCCTGTGCTTCCTCTTTTTCTTCTTTTCTTCACTAATTTATTTTTACTTGTGTGTATGTTCTTCAGATTAATCATGCCTCTAGTCATAGCCTTACGAACGTGTGGGAAACACGTCCCCACCCAAGGAGATTCGAACAAGTACGATGTTGGATGTCCACGTGTGAGGATATAAAGGTGAGCTGTCCACGTGTTTGAATATCCAGGCACGGCTCCTTCTTGGATCATGTGCCTATTTAAGTTGAAGACTTCGAGCCACGTGACCGTGCTAAGCGTAAGGCATGCTGCCTTTTACATATTTGATCCTGGGTCCTTTAGTAACTTAAGTTCCTGCCAATCAGAACAAAGGCATTTTATCAAACACTTTGTCAGCGTAGTTGGATATTCAATATGCATTGGCCTATTAGACTTAAGTTATGACATAAGTGATAGAGCAGACTAAGATGCACATACCTTATTTCAAATGATGCATGATATGCTCTGACCTAAAAGCATGCACAGACATGGATGTCGCATGTGCATGGACCCTAGAGATGCACAAACTTGTATATGCGTAGACCTTAGACTAAGCATTAACTCTGGATGTGCACAGACCCATGCTATGCATGTGCAGAGGCAAAAATGTGCTCAGACTCTAGATGTCGTATATGCTCAGACTCTAAATGCAATAATGAAAAAGTGCACCGACCTTAGTGTGTGCAAATGACTATGTGCATCGACCTTATTTAGCACACGGCACAATGTGCACCGACATTGTTTTGTACAAGGCACAATGTGCACCGACCTTGTTTTGTACAAGACAAGGTGTGCATCGACCTTATTTATGACTAAGATAAGATTTGCAACGACCTTACATACAAGGTGAAAAATGTGCACAGACATGTAACAGTAACACAGGTAGACTTTGATCGACCTTTAAGTATACTATAGAAAACATGCATCGACCTTAGATGCTTGTGAGCTAAACTAGCATCGACCGTTATTAATGAACAGTAATGTGCACAGGCTTGCCTCTGCCTAGAAACATAACATGCATCGACCTTAGTATGCGCTACAGTGAATGTGCACCGACCTGCCTCTGCCTAGAAACGCAATATGCATCGACCTTCATGCTAAATGCAAAATGTGCACAGACTTTGTTCTGCGATGCTAAGATGTGCATCGACCTTGGTCTTGCACATGGAGCAATGTGCATTGACCTTATATAATAAAAGACATGATATCCAATCATCCAAATAATGACCATAATGCATTGTTACCAATATCAAAATTTCGCACAGTATATACTATTGTCAGCATCAAAACACATTAAATTTAGAGGATCATAAATCAAAGAAGACAAAATATTCTTCCCCACAAACTCCCCTCAACATTCTCCCCCTTTTTGATGATGGCAATTCCTTATAAATTTTGATGGCAACACTAGATGCATAAAATGTAGCTATCTCTCTGCACACTCCCCCTTTGCCAAACACTCCTTACTACTGCAGCTATGCAGACAAGAATCATCAAAACACACCTTTTCCCCCCCTTTGCCATTAGCGAAAAGAATGATTAGGAGGCAAAAATTGAAGAAGGAGTTGAAAGTATGATGAATATGAAATCTGATTGACAAACTTAATTAATTTTCATTAATAAAGCAGACTTAGCACGGAAGCTTCATGTATAAGATTTCATATAATGCAGCTTTGAAAATATGATGGATTTAAAATAAGAAAGGTTAGAGAATAAGTACTGTATCCTTTTAAAGAAAATTGTTGTTTGAACTCTTTTAATAGTAATAAACCAGACTGACATATAGCATATCAGATTTTATCTTACTTCATCATATACATCAAAATCTCAAAGAGTTTCTTAGGAGAGACCCGACCATGTATGGAGACTAAACAAAATTCACTGGTCCGAGAGTTTCTACTGGGTTACAGCAAAAAAATTTCTGTTCATATTCTCACAAAATTCAGACTAGTCAAATAGAATCCATACCTTTTTACATAAGGGTATATGTTTATCAGACGCCAATACCCCTAGTTACTTAGTAGGATTTACTATTCTATTTCAGGTTTAGTTGTCACCTTTTTACATAAGGGTACACGTTTATCAGACGCCAGTACCCCTAGTTACTCAGTGAAACTAACCTTTTAATTTTTCAAACAGAGTTAGCCAAGAAGCTTCATGACATAGGTTCACACGATCTTTGATAGAGAACCCAGTTTCTCAACGCATTTGGCCATTGCTCTGCCATCAGCAAATTTGAGTATTCATTTTAACACAGCTGCCCATTTATTTTTCAGAGAGAGTTGTTTAAAAACAATACACATTTCCGAGGTTCTCAACTAAGTTATCCTGAAATTAGATGCTTTCAATTTCTGAAAGGCTCCATTAGACATGACATGATCAAAATGGTTGAGATCTACTAAAGAGTCATCATCATATTCTTTTCATTGAATTTGGTCTTTACTCTCTAAAGGTTATTAAATTTAAACCATCAGCTCATTCATGAAACACTACTGCTTCTTATAAGAGAAGTCTTCTGATTTTAACAGCTTAGGTTAATGAATGAACTATAAGTTTGTCATTTATTCAGATGATCAAGAGGAATATTAGTGCTTGATGTCAATGGATGGAAATAGATGATAAAAGTTAGATAATTCTGAGATCAAGCAAGAATTTTTAGGTGGTCAAGAGAACATGTTTAGAAAAGACAGAATGTGTTCAACAAAGAGTCAACATCGGATGTCGACATTATTCAGAAC
Source organism: Amorphophallus konjac (assembly GCA_022559845.1). Lineage (NCBI taxonomy): Eukaryota > Viridiplantae > Streptophyta > Magnoliopsida > Alismatales > Araceae > Amorphophallus > Amorphophallus konjac. The sequence goes on along the minus strand of CM040118.1, from coordinate 75,220,566 downwards.
CTGAACTGATGATTTGTTCTTTCACCAAACTTATTCGGAACTTCCCTTATCAAAATGTATGAAATGATATGAATGAAATCACATGTGTGAACCATGTCTATATGCTCTAAACACAAAGCTAATGAATATGAATCATCAAGGATGATATGAAAATGCACAAACTCCCCCTGACTGTATACATGAGTTTTCAGATTTATATGAAAGTGCCATGTCATATTCTAGATAAATGCAATGTTGACCCATGGTACAAGGCGGAGTACGGAGGTCCAAGGGACCACCATCATGCATGATGTGGGTTTCCAGACAGACATAATCTGTCCTTCTCCCAGCATACCATTTAATATACCGATAGGTTCAACTATGAAATGCAGCACATAAAACACAGAATACCAAGTGATAATGCAAATCAGAACAAGCATTCAAGCTGAGAATTTACAAAGACCAAGTTCTCTCCTTGAAAATTTAAACCTTTCATTGTCAAGAGGCTTGGTGAATATATCAGCAATTTACTTTTCAGATGCAATGAACTCTAATTCAATTTCCTTTTTACTTACTTCATCTCTAAGAAAATGGTGTTTTATTTCAATGTGCTTAGTCCGTGAGTGGTGAACTAGATTTTTAGTCAGGGAAATAACACTGGTGTTATCACATAGAATTGTAATGCAACCAAGGTTGATATGATAGTCAATAAGTTGGTGTTTAATCCAGAGGACTTGGGCTGCACAGTTTCCTACTGCCACATATTCTGCCTCAGCAGTGGACAAAGCAACAGTATGTTGTTTCTTGGATGCCCAAGTCACAAGACAAGCACTTAGATATTGACAATATCCACAAGTGCTTTTCCTATCTATCCTACACCCAGCATAGTCTGCATAAGTGAAAGCTATGAGATCTAACTCACACCTAGCAGGATACCATAAACCTAAGTCTAGGGTGCCAGACAGATACCTAAAGATCCTTTTCACAGCTTTTAAGTGTGACTCCTTAGGACAAGCTTGAAAATGAGCATACAAACACACTGAAAATTGAATATCATGATGAGATGCAATAAGATATAACAAGGATCCGAGCATACCTCTGTAATGTTTGGTGTCTACCAATTTACCTTCAGGGTCAGCATCAAGACTGGTTGAAGTACACATTGGTGCAGTGATAGCCTTGAGATTTTCCAGTTTGAATTTCTTCAATAGATCCTTGATATATTTTTCTTGAGTTATGAACATCCCTTCCTTAGTCTGACAAACCTGCAAACCAAGAAAGAATTTTAATTCTCCCATTGAGCTCATTTCAAATTCATTAGTCATTAAATCAGAAAACTCCTAACACACGGATGGTTTCGTTGATCCGAACACTATGTCATCTACATATATCTGAACAATCAGAATATCTTTGTCACATACTGGAGAGGGGGATTTCTACAGCCCATTCAAAGAGCAGCCCAACTAGGCCCGGCAGGGCCCAATGAGGCCAAGCTCACCCAAGTGACAGCCCACAGGGCCCACTTAGGGAAGAAAGCCCAATAAACAGCGCTCGAGGAAACAACCCTCCTAGGCGGTCTCAAGGCTCGGAGGGCCCGAGCATCGGTCAGGTCACGAGAAAGGCCCGCGCCCGAGCCATCTCTCCGCCCAGGAGAAGGAGGCGTAGGCTAGCCTATCCGACCCATCTTTTACTGAGCTAAGCCTACCGCCCGGATAGGGCTGGCCCCTCTATGCTCGGAACGATCGACGAATGCTTATCTTTACAGCCGTTAAGAGTCCGCAGCAGGCAGGAATTCAGGAAGGCAAGGGACTTCTTCTTCCCCACGATGATAACGCTCCCACGATAAGGCCATAAAAGCTCACGATGAGGACGTAACCCCCACCTAAAACCCCTCGGCTGGCAGGACTCCAAGAGACGGCGTACTATTTAAACAAGGGATACCCTCCGGCTAAAGGTAAGCCAAGAAAGGCAATCATACGTCCAAAACTCCTGAGCAAGAACCACTTCACCATTCTGGTGGAGAGGGATCTCACGTACAAGCTCTCTCCTCCCTACTATTGCTCCCACCATTGCTCCACTGACTTAAGCATCGGAGGGTTTGCCCCAGGGATTCCCCCTGGGCCCCCTGATCCGTTTCCTTATCTTGCAGTTCACGATCTGGTGATCCTCAGCCTGCTCAGGACCAACGCGAGATCACGCCTCTTCATCTGGCGCCGTCTGTGGAAAACGCACGAAAAGCCAGTATGGTGCGAAGGAGCTCAGGGAGGAGGTCCGCCGGCGATAGGGGTAAGGCCGTGGTAGCGGCGGGGGATGGCCCTTCTAGGGCCGCACAGAACCCTCCCTCCAACGCCAGCGTCCCCGCCGACGGACCGCCACCCCCTCCTGCGGTGGTAGGGCTACCCCCCAACGGTGGCGCCGAAGTCTTCCAAGCCCTCAATGCGAAACTAGATATCCTTGTGGAACTCATGAAGAACCAGGCGGCTAGGGATGGAAGGTCCCGCGCTCCGTCAGGGAGCCCTCCCCGCGAAAATACATCCCAGCACACCACCGGAGGCCACTTCACTCTCCGCGGCCAGTAGCTCATCCGCAACAGGATTGGAGGACCCTTGCAAGCTCCGCCTCCGGAGCAAGAGGCTTCCTCCACGCCAAGAAGGGGAAAACTGGGGGCGCGACGTCCAAACCCGGAAGCTGACGATCCCGGAGATCGCCAAGACGCTCCCCCCAGTCCCACGGCACGACAACAACCGGAACTATCCCTCCGGCTGTGAGATTTCGAGAGATGCTTCGCAGAACAGGAGCGCGCCCTCCGCTCCCTGCAGAAGACCTCTTTCCCGGAGGACGAGGAGAAATCCCCATTCTCCGAGTACATCTTGAAGGCAGAGGCATCTCCCAGAACCTCCATTCCGACCTTCAAGCTCTACGACGGCCAGGGCGACCCGGCCGATCATTACGACAGCTTCGACGCTCTGATGACCCTACACGGAGTGTCCGACGCCATCAAGTGCCGAGCCTTCGTGACCACCCTGGTCCAAGGCGCTCAAGCATGGTTCCGGGCCCTCGCCCCCGGGTCCATCCGAGACTTCAAGCAATTTGGGCGAGTCTTCAAAGAGAGTTTCGCTGGAAGTGCCCCCCCAAGGTCGGTAGTGGGGCTGCTGGCCCTCAAACATGCGCAAGGGGAAAGACTCCGGGCTTATATTCACCGATTCAAATTGGAAGCCCTGAGAATCCCCCGCATGGACGTGGCCTCAGCCACAACCGCACTGACTGGGGGCACCCGGGACGAGAATCTCCGCCGTGAACTTGTCCTCCACCCTCCCTCGACCCTTGCCGAGCTAGTGACTCTGGCACTATGCCACGCCGAGTGCGAAGAAGTGCTCAGCGCTTGCCGAGACGCAACCGGCTCGGGTCGGGAGGGGGACAAGAAGCGGGCTTCCGAGCCAAATTCAAGCTCGGGAAAGAAGCGAGACCGTGATGGGGAGCGCAAGCGGAAGTACGAGCATTACACCCCACTAGCTACCCCGGTCTATAAGATTTATGATGACATCAAAGACTCGGGACTCCTCCGCTAGCCCGAGCCGATGAGGTCGAAGAACCGCAATCGCGACAGGCATTGCTTGTTCCACAGCGATCACGGGCACCACACCGGTGACTGCCGCCAGCTCCAGGATGAGATCGAGCGCCTCATCCGTCAGGGGCACCTGGCTCGGTTCACAGCCGAGCGCAAGGAAGATCAAGGCGCCGCAGAGGAGATCGACAACGCCCCCCGAGGGGTCCACATCAATGTCATCTCCGGAGGGACAGCATCAGGAGGCGACAGCAGCCGAGGAAGGAAGCGTCATGCCGAGTGGGCGAGCCGAGCAATAGAGCCCCCCAAGGCCCCGCCGAGTAAGTCCCAGGTCATAGTCTTCTCCGACCGAAATCTGGAAGGGCTGAGCACCCCGCATGACGATGCCCTCGTAATCTCGGCCACAATAAACCATTGTAACGTAGATAGGGTTCCAGTTGACAATGGGAGTGCCCCTGATGTGTTGTATTATGACTGTTTCCTTAAGATGGGGGAAGATCCATCCAAGCTCCGCCCGGTCCGAACCCCCCTCTGCGGGTTTAATGGCTTGGCCACTTACCCCGAGGAAGCCCTAAGCCTGCCGGTTACCCTCGGCACCCCACCCAGAACCGTTACGGTCATGGTGGACTTCATAGTGATTAAAGGTATGATAGCGTACAACACCATCTTCGGCCGGGGAATCATCAGTCGAATAAAGGCCGTACCATCTACATATCACCAAAAAATGAAGTTCCCCACCAAAAATGGGTTGGGGGAGGTCCGAGGTAACCAGGCCGCGGTCAGAAGGTGCTACAATATCTCGGTGGAACCCACAAGGCCGGACGGGAAAGATAAGGGTCCCCGGGGAGTCGAGGATAAAATCGCAACCACCGAGCCTGGTGGCAAATTACTGACAGTCCTAAACGATGACCTGACCCTAGGAGTAAGGATCGGAGCCGACCTACCGCCCAAGGTTCAGCATCAATATAAAGAATTCCTTTCTGAGTACATCCGAGTCTTCGCTTGGACCGATGATCAACTGCCTGGAATACCAGAGGAGACCGTGATGCACAAGCTCAACCTCGACCCAGCCGTGAAGCCCGTACAGCAGCGCAGAAGGAAGCATGCACCAGAGAAACAGACGATCATCAAGGCGCTGGTCACCAAGGGACAAGAGACTGGCCTTTTTAGACCGGTCCTGTACCCGACGTGGCTAGCCAACGTCGTCTTGGTACCTAAAGCTTCGGGAAAATGGCGGATGTGTGTGGACTTCACCGATCTGAATAAGGCCACTCCTAAGGACTGCTATCCGTTACCGAGCATCGACCAATTGGTTGACTCAACCTCGGGTAACGAGACACTCAGCTTCCTAGACGCCTATTCAGGTTATCATCAGATCAGAATGGATCCAGAAGATATCGAGAAGACCGCCTTCATCACCGACTACGGCGTATACTGCTACACCCGGATGCCTTTCGGGTTGAAGAACGCTGGAGCTACGTATCAAAGGCTGGTCAATCACATGTTCGAGGAGCAGTTAGGTCGGAACGTTGAGGCTTACATTGACGACATGCTCGTCAAGACCCCCAAGGCCCAAGATCACTTCACCGACCTCGCCGAAACCTTCGGCACCCTCCTGAAGTACAACATGAAGCTCAATCCTGCCAAGTGCGCCTTCGGAGTAAGATCTGGGAAGTTCCTGGGTTTCCTGGTCACTCAACGCGGGATCGAAGCCAACCCCGACAAGGTCCAGGCCATCCTGGACATGCGCCCGCCCACTTGCATCAAGGACGTCCAGCGCCTAACTGGGCGTGTCGCCGCTCTCGACCGCTTCCTGTCCCATGCAGCCGAACGATGCTTGCCCTTCTTCAAACTTTTGAGGGGGCCCAAATTGGCATCTGCTACGTTCGCATGGGATGTGGAATGCCAGAGAGCGTTCGCCGAGCTAAAGGAGTTCCTGGCCTCGCCCCTGGTGCTCTCCAAGCCCATTCCGGGTGAAGTCATGTTGCTCTATCTCTCGGCAACACCATCCACAGTCAGCTCGGTCCTGGTCTGAAATGACTCGGGAATCGAGAGGCCGGTCTACTACACCAGCAAGGTTCTCAACGAGGTTGAAAGGAGGTACCCCGCAACCCAGAAATTGGTGCTAGCATTGGTTACCTCCGTCAAGCGCCTCCGACCCTATTTCCATGGGCACCCCATCACCGTGCTAACCAGCGAACCATTGAAGAAGATTCTAGCCCACCCTGAAGCTTCAGGGCGACTCGTCAAATGGGCAATCATGCTTGGGGCCTACGATATCTCGTACCACCCACGCTCGGCTATGAAAGGCCAAGCGCTCGCAGACTTCATTGCCGAGAGCACCATCCCGACTGAAGAGAGATCTCCGTCCGCGCCCGGGCAGACCTGGGAACTGTTCGTCGACGAGGCTTCCAACTCGGTCGGTAGTGGTGCAGGGATCCTCCTGAGGTCCCCCGAAGGAGTAAAGCTATAGTACGCCTTGAAATTCAGCTTTCAAGCGTCCAACAACGCTTCCGAGTATGAGGCCCTTATCTCGGGAGCTCGCATGGCACGAGGGTTGGGGGCTGTACGAGTCAAAATCCACACCGACTCCCAGCTGGTCGCTAGCCAAGTCAACGGCGAATACGAAGCTCGAGAGGCCCCAATGGTCAAATACCTCCAGCTGGTCAGAGACCTGGCCCAACAGTTCGAGGGATTCGAGGTAGTCCGAATAGCTCGGGAGGAAAACTTCCGAGCGGATGCCCTCTCTCGATTAGCCTCCTCTCTCGACCCTGAAGGTACCCGATCAGTCCTCCTTAAAGAGCTAGAGCGCCCGAGCATTGACTCAGAGCTCATGGCCGTTGACTCAGCCCTACCAAGTGACTGGCGCTCCCCCTACCTGTCTTGACTCCAGGACTCCCAAGAGCCCTCCGACCCTCACAGGAGGCGGCGCGTCGTTCCGACCAACGAGAAAAAGGGGGCCCCTTCATTTCAAATCCGTCAGGATCACTATAATTACGGGCTCAGGTGACCGCGGCACGTGGCTACTTAACACCGTCAGATCTCCACCCACCTGAGCCACGCCGGTCCGACGCCCTCATAAACTACTCAACCGAGCCTCCTTTGGCTCGGGAGTAGGAGGGGGACAAGTGGAGAGGGGGATTTCTGCAGCCCATTCAAAGAGCAGCCCAACTAGGCCCGGCAGGGCCCAATGAGGCCAAGCTCACCCAAGCGACAGCCTACAGGGCCCACTTAGGGAAGAAAGCCCAATAAACAGCGCTCGAGGAAACAACCCTCCTAGGCGGCCTCAAGGCTCGGAGGGCCCTAGCATCGGTCAGGTCACGAAGAAGGCCCGCGCCCGAGCCATCTCTCCGCCCAGGAGAAGGAGGCGTAGGCTAGCCTATCCGACCCATCTTTTACCGAGCTAAGCCTACCGCCCGGAATGGGTTGGCCCCTCTGTGCTCGGAACGACCGACGAATGCTTATCCTTGCAGCCGTTAAGAGTCCGCAGCAGGTAGGAATTCAGGAAGGCAAGGGACTTCTTCTTCCCCACGATGATAACGCTCCCATGATAAGGCCATAAAAGCCCACGATGAGGACGTAACCCCCACCTGAAACCCCTCGACTGGCAGGACTCCAAGAGACGGCGTACTATTTAAACAAGGGATACTCTCCGGCTAAAGGTAAGCCAAGAAAGGCAATCATACGCCCAAAACTCCTGAGCAAGAACCGCTTCACCCTTCTGGTGGAGAGGGATCTCGCGTACAAGCTCTCTCCTCCCTACTATTGCTCCCACCATTGCTCCACTGACTTAAGCATCGGAGGGTTTGCCCCAGGGATTCCCCCTGGGCCCCCTGATCCGTTTCCATGTCTTGTAGTTCACGATCTGGTGATCCTCAGCCCGCTCAGGACCAACGCGAGATCACGCCTCTTCATCTGGCGTCGTCTGTGGGAAATGCACGAAAAGCCAGTATGGTGCGAAGGAGCTCAAGGAGGAGGTCCGCCTGCGATAGGGGTAAGGCCGTGGTAGCGGTGGGGGATCGCCCTTCTAGGGCCTCACAGAACCCTCCCTCCAACGCCAGCGTCCCCGCCGACGGACCGCCACCCCCTCCTGCGGCGGTAGGGCTACCCCCCAACGGTGGCGCCGAAGCCTTCCAAGCCCTCAACGCGAAACTGGGTATCCTTGTGGAACTCATGAAGAACCAGGCGGCTAGGGATGGAAGGTCCCGCACTCCGTCAGGGAGCCCTCCCCGCGAAAATACGTCCCAGCACACTGCCGGAGGTCGCTTCACTCTCCGCGGCCAGCAGCTCATCCGCAACAGGATTGGAGGACCCTCGCAAGCTCCGCCTCCGGAGCAAGAGGCTTCCTCCACACCAAGAAGGGGAAAACTAGGGGCGCGGCGTCCAAACCCAGAAGCTGACGATCCCGGAGATCGCCAAGACGCTCCCCCCAGCCCCACGGCACGACAGCAACTGGAACTATCCCTCCGGCTGTGAGATTTCGAGAGACGCTTCGTAGAACAGGAGCGCGCCCTCCGCGCCCTACAGAAGACCTCTTTCCCAGAGGACGAGGAGAAATCCCCGTTCTCCGAGTACATCTTGAAGGCAGAGGTATCTCCCAGAACCACCATTCTGACCTTCAAGCTCTACGACGGCCAGGGCGACCCGACCGATCATTACGACAGCTTCGACGCTCTGATGACCCTACACGGAGTGTCCGACGCCATCAAGTGCAGAGCCTTCGTGACCACCCTGGTCCAAGGTGCTCAAGCATGGTTCCGGGCCCTCGCCCCCGGGTCCATCCGAGACTTCAAGCAATTTGGGTGAGTCTTCAAAGAGAGTTTCGCCAGAAGTGCCCCCCCAAGGTCGGTAGCGGGGCTCCTGGCCCTCAAACAGGCGCAATGGGAAAGACTCTGGGCTTATATTCACCAATTCAAATCGGAAGCCCTGAGAATCCCCCGCATGGACGTGGCCTCAGCCACAACCGCACTGACTGGGGGCACCCGGGAAGAGAATCTCCGTCGCGAACTTGTCCTCCACCCTCCCTCGACCCTTGCCGAGCTAGTGACTCTGGCACTGCGCCACACCGAGTGCGAAGAAGTGCTCAGCGCTTGCCGAGACGCAACCGGCTCGGGTCGGGAGGGGGACAAGAAGCGGGCTTCCGAGCCAAATTCAAGCTCGGGAAAGAAGCGAGACCGTGATGGGGAGCGCAAGCGGAAGTACGAGCGTTACACCCCACTAGCTACCCCGGTCTATGAGATTTATGAAGACATCAAAGACTCGGGACTCCTCCGCCAGCCCGAGCCGATGAGGTCGAAGAACCGCAATCGCGACACGCATTGCTTGTTCCACAACGATCACGGGCACCACACCGGTGACTGCCGCCAGCTCCAGGATGAGATCGAGCGCCTCATCCGTCAAGGGCACCTGGCTCGGTTCACAGCCGAGCGCAAGGAAGATCGAGGCGCCACAGAGGAGATCGACAATGTAACGCCCGGTAATTTTGGAATAGGAATAAAAATATACATAATGATATACATACTCTTATAAGTATATAATGTTCAAATGATATTCCTATAGGGTTGATCAGATCGAACCTACCTCTGATACCTAGGACAAGGACTAATAAAAGTTAAAGAAATTATGAGGAATAAAATCCCTATATACATACAAATTATTAATAGGTATATGAGGGTTAGAAAATAACAAATATGTTTATATATATATAATGTAATATAAATAAATATAATACAACGTAAATAATCAAGGCCAGACTTGGTACACGTACACGACCCCCTGACATCCTAAGCAAATCTCACAAAAAGAGCTCATGGACCCTACCATTGTATTATAATAAATTTAAGAGTAACATGTTATTTTTTTCCAGGCATTTAATGCATAATATAATTTTATTTGAATTTAGAATCGATAAATCTTGAAGAAAACATCAATTAGTATTTTATTAATAATTTATAAAATTTAATATTCACATTTATTACATTATACTTTTATTAGAAGGAAGAAATATACATTAATAGGATTTAAATGAATTAAGAAAAATTAAAAGAGAAAAGAATAGACATATATACGATATCGGTCTTTTGGAGGTTAAGAAGAAAAGTAAAAATTTAATTGACGCCATCATGGATGGTCGTCCATTTTTTAAGAAACGACTTTGAACAAGTCGTTACTTCTAATCAGAAAAATCAGATAAAGTATAAATAGCATAAGAAAGGATACATTGATAAGGATTTCTTGGGCATAAACATAATTTTACATCTTCAAAGAAATGTCAAATGGAAATGACGCCATGGTCATGGGCGTGTATTTCCTAAAAGATGACTTAAACTAAGTCGTCAATTCAAAAAGTGAATAGTGCCACTTTTTGATTTAAAAAACTTTTTAAAAACTAATTATATGAAAAAATCAAGAAAAATGGAAAAGTATTACCCATAAATTTTCGTAACTAGACCTTATCAAATAAAAAAGAAAAAAATCCTCAAATATAGTAACTAGCTTAAGTTAACGTGAAATCGTGAATAGCGCCCGACGGAAGGGCGTTATTTCTTTAAAAACGACGAGATGCAAGGCGTCACTTAAAAATTAACGACCTAGCCTAAGGCGTTAATTACATTTGAGTTCCGTTCGACCGGGGACATTATCCAGGGTGAGTTTCGAGATTACTACGTATTAGATAGATTATAGTAAGGACTCTATCAAGGAAATACTACCCTTAATCGAACTCTAACCCTATTAGGGTTCCTAAAACTCTATAAATACCCTCCTAATCGACCCAGATCGCTATTTTGGCGATCTGATCTATCATGCTGCTGAAATACGTAAAGGATAGGTTTTGTTCTTCTTGTTATTACCTTCAACCACAGAAGCATGATGATTCTAATGCTTCTTCATCTTCTTCTTCAATTGCAGGTTGCCTGTAATGTGAAGGAGCTCCTGTCTTCCTGAAGAACGAGGGTTCTTCATTGAACTTACATCTTCCTTCGAAGCAAGCTGGGATTTCTCTACATCAGGAGCATAGGAGTCTCATCACATATCAGCCTTCTCTTTGTCATCCCTGCCTCAGCTGCTACTATTATTAGGCTCGTAGGAGGAATCCATATAGAACAGAGCCTCTTTTTCTCGTCAAGTTCTTCACGTACCATCACCAAAATCTTCAGATCAGGTGGGTTTTCTCAAGAACGTAGCCCAAACTAGCTTAAGTTCATAATAATACCATCAGTCATGCATGCATATAGTTTTATTGTGGTTTCAAAGGTTTTTTGTGAAATTTTAAAAGAAGCGACCCTGACAAGGGCGCGTATTTGAAAATAACGCCCCTGGCTAGGGCGCTAATTTGAGTTTTGACGCCCTGCCCAGGAGTCGTCAATTTCACCTAATTGTTAATTAACCGTGTTTAAAATTTAATATCTATGAAACTACGAATCTAATATGATGCATGATCATACCTGTTGAATCCTGCTATTTTTCTTGTCCTGACCCTGTACCTTGGTTCCTGGAATTTATTATTTAGAAAATTTACACTGTTCATGTTAATATCCCGAATTACGGAAGATAGTGAATTAACGACATGCATGAGGTCGTCTCTTATAAAAGTGACGCCCTGAACTAGGGCGCGAATTTGAAAGTAACGCCCCTGTTTAAGGCGCGTTCTACTAAAATTCCAGAATTTAGAAATTTTGTAAAATAGAAGAAATATGATGGACGCCTGCTGTATAAGTCGTCAAATTGTAAATAAACGCCCCTGCGAAAGGCGTTAATTTGATAAGTAATGACTTAGCTTATGTGGCTATTTTCCTGTGTTACTATTTTTCCCATTTTTCTGTTAACCGAGGGTTCGATATATATATATATATATGTGTGTGTGTGTGTGCAAGTATATTATCGGCACTATATTTCCACTCCGTGAATATAGTCCCATGTTTTCCAATGGTTTATCGTTTACCCACTAACTCTCGGTGACATACAAGCTCTCCATTGGACATTCCGTTCCTTTGGACTAGCAAGTTAGTCATTGGGACCTCCGTAAGTCTCCTCGTAGCCTTGGATTCCCTCAAGGCCGATTGAGCTGGTTGTACCATAAAAACCTATTACACTATTTTGCCATGTCACTCTATAGAAACATGGTATACCGGCCCTCATGTTATGCTAAGTGGATATCATGAGAATATTCTTAATGGGATGAGGACATCATGCCATTAATGTGCTGTTTTTGTGGACCTCAATTCTATATAAAAAGAGTGACCATCTACATATGGGCACTTATTTGTTATGGTACCCGGTTAGGGAACCAATTCCACCCAGTTTATCGACATGTCATGGTTTATATGCTTTGCGTAAATTTTATCGCCAGTATGTCCTTACTCAAGGGCCTTGCCCTTGAATTCCATAAAAATCTTATCTTATCATCCTATTAAAGCTTGTTCTTGAAACTCCTTATTGGCTATAAATTATCATGGATGTCTAGATCTATCTTTAATGTTGTGCATATAAGGGCCCGATCTGGTCCTGGGAGGAGCACCCAAAAGTACTAGTGCCCATGGGAGTTATAATGATCACGGTGTCTAGCATTGCACCGAAGTACTTTCTCTCTTGATCTTTGGCATTCCACACACTCTCTCTCTTTCTCGCGTGCGTGACTTGACTTGCGTGACTTTACTAGCGTGGCCCGACACGGGCAATGTACTTGCATGAAATAGCCAATAATCTATAAAGTCTCTCATGAATACCTTTTGTTTAAGACTCACTTGAAAGTTTTGCACGACGTGTTATTCTATTGTTAGTTTTCACTTGCTCAGTTATTTCTACATGCATAGCCATATTGCATTTACATGTGAGAAAAATTGTAATTACTTAAACCCATTGCTAGTTCTTGAGATATAATTCCTACTGAGCGTTCGCTCACCCAGTTTATTCCAACATTTTTCAGGTAATCAGGTGGCTAGTGAGACCGAGACTCACATGGGCGGGACAAGTGTGCAAGCGAGCTCCGAAAACTAGTGAACCCGAGTCTTTTGTCTTTCTTGAGTCTAGCGTGGTGTCCTTTATTTAGTTATCTTGGCTAAGTCTGTTAGAGTGTCATTTTCTTTTCTTTCCTTGTGATGTAGCTGAGTCTTCAAGTTTTAAAGTTTGAATTTGTAAGAGACTTATATCTGAAATAAGATTTTTTTATTGTTACTCTAAATCATTTGGTCTCATGCCATTGCTCTTGATCATTCACGACTGTTTAACTGCCACGTTCCGAGCAAACGACACGTTCCGCTGCTATCGGTTCGGGGCGTGACAGAGGTGGTATCAGAGCTTCGGCTTTCATATCCTCCAGCTATTAGGTCCCAAGGATAGGTCATCCTTGTTAGTCATATCAGAGCTTCGGCTTTCATATCCTCCAGTTATTAGGTCCCAAGGATAGGTCATCCTTGTCAGTCATATCAGAGCTTCGGCTTTCATATCCTCTAGTTATTAAGTCCCAAGGATAGGTCATCCTTGTCAGTTAGAGCTTCGGCTTACACATCCTCAAGTTATTAGGTTTCAGTGATAGGTCAAGTATCCCTGTCAGTCATATTAGAGTTTCGGCTTTCAAAATCTTAGATTGTTAAAACCAAGTTATAGGTTGAGTATCCTTGTCAGTCATCCTATAGGAATTTCGTGAGAGATGGGTAGAACTTGGGGTTAAAGTTATAAAAGAAAGATAAAATATTTACATTTCAATAATTTAATTCTTGAGTAAATAAATTATTTCTCAATCGTCTTTGCAGGAACCTAGATAAAATGGAAGCATCTAAGCCAAACTTTGTTCATGAGATGATCTTAGTGGATATCCAAGCTTACGCGGACCTTGTCAAGAGAGTTCAAGAGCTAGAGAAAATGGTGGAAGAAAAAGAAAGAGTTGAAGGGAAGGATCGAACAGATGACTCTGAAAAGTTCACCGTTACCAAGAAAAGGATAAACGAGGGTAATATTTCACAAAGGTGTAAGAAATGCCAGAAATGTAAGAAGTGTAATAAGGAAGCTTCGGCAGATCGCTCGCAAGATAAGTGTAAATCTTGTGGAAGATATGGTCACAAATCGAAGAAGTGTTGGTGGAGTTCGGGAGCGTGTCTGCGTTGCGGGCGCTTAGATCTTAAGATAGCAGAATGCCCTATTCTAACCAAGAAGCCTCCAAGAGGAGTTCAAGATTTAACCAAACTTGCCAAAGGGAAGGAAGGTACCCCTCACCCGAAATCATAAACTAGCTCTTTTTCCATACTTAAGATTTCTTCTGTATATGCTCATAATAAGTTCTCTGTTAGGAGTGGAAGATGATGTGAATTTGGGGACCAAATTCTTTTAAGTGGGGGAGGGTGTAACGCCCGGTAATTTTGGAGTAGGAATAAAAATATACATAATGATATACATACTCTTATAAGTATATAATGTTCAAGTGATATTCCTATAGGGTTGCTCAGATCGAACCTGCCTCTGATACCTAGGACAAGGACTAATAAAAGTTAAAGAAATTATGAGGAATAAAATCCCTATATACATACAAATTATTAATAGGTATATGAGGGTTAGAAAATAATAAATTTGTTTATATATATATATAATGCAATATAAATAAATATAATACAACGTAAATAATCAATGCCAGACTTGGTACACGTACACGACCCCCTGACATCCTAAGAAAATCTCACAAAAAGAGCTCATGGACCCTACCATTGTATTATAATAAATTTAAGAATAACATGTTATTTTTTTCTAGGCATTTAATGCATAATATAATTTTATTTGAATTTAGAATCGATAAATCTCGAAGAAAACATCAATTAGTATTTTATTAATAATTTATAAAATTTAATATTCACATTTATTACATTATACTTTTATTAGAAGGAAGAAATATACATTAATAGGATTTAAATGAATTAAGAAAAATTAAAAGAGAAAAGAATAGATATATATACGATATCGGTCTTTTGGAGGTTAAGAAGAAAAGCAAAAATTTAATTGACGCCATCATGGATGGTCGTCCATTTTATAAGAAACGACTTTGAACAAGTCGTTACTTCTAATCAGAAAAATCATATAAAGTATAAATAGCATAAGAAAAGATACATTGATAAGGATTTCTAGGGCATAAACATAATTTTACATCTTCAAAGAAATGCCAAATGGAAATGACGCCATGGTCATGGGCGTGTATTTCCTAAAGATGACTTAAACTAAGTCGTCAATTCAAAAAGTGAATAGTGTCACTTTTTGATTTAAAGGAATTTTTAAAAACTAATTATATGAAAAAATCAAGAAAAATAGAAAAATATTACCCATAAATTTTCGTAACTAGACCTTATCAAATAAAAAAGAAAAAAATCCTCAAATATAGTAACTAGCTTAAGTTAACGTGAAATCGTGAATAGCGCCCGACGGAAGGGCGTTATTTCTTTAAAAACAACGAGATGCAAGGCGTCAATTAAAAATTAACGACCTAGCCTAAGGCGTTAATTACATTTGAGTTCCGTTCGACCCGGGACATTATCCAGGGTGAGTTTCGGGATTACTACGTGTTAGATAGATTATAGTAAGGACTCTATCAAGGAAATACTACCCTTAATCGAACTCTAACTCTATTAGGGTTCCTAAAACTCTATAAATACCCTCCTAATCGACCCAGATCGCTATTTTGGCGATTTGATCTATCGTGCTGCTGAAATACGTAAAGGATAGGTTTTGTTCTTCTTATTATTACCTTCAACCACAGAAGCATGATGATTGTAATGCTTCTTCATCTTCTTCTTCAATTGCAGGTTGCCTGTAACGTGAAGGAGCTCCTGTCTTCCAGAAGAACGAGGGTTCTTCATTGAACTTACATCTTCCTTCGAAGCAAGCTGGGATTTCTCTACATCCGGAGCATAGGAGTCTCATCACATATCAGCCTTCTCTTTGTCATCCCTGCCTCAGCTGCTACTATTATTGGGCTCGTAGGAGGAATCCGTATAGAACATAGCCTCTTTTTCTCTTCAAGTTCTTCACGTACCATCACCAAAATCTTCAGATCAGGTAGGTTTTCTCAAGAACGTAACCTAAACTAGCTTAAGTTCATAATAATACCATCAGTCATTCATGCATATAGTTTTATTGTGGTTTCAAAGGTTTTTTGTGAAATTTTAAAAGAAGCGACCCTGACAAGGGCGCGTATTTGAAAATAACGCCCCTGGCTAGGGCGCTAATTTGAGTTTTGACGCCCTGCCCAGGACTCGTCAATTTCACCTAATTGTTAATTAACCGTGTTTAAAATTTAATATCTATGAAACTACGAATCTAATATGATGCATGATCATACCTGTTGAATCCTGCTATTTTTCTTGTACTGACCCTGTACCTTGGTTCCTGGAATTTATTATTTGGAAAATTTACACTGTTCATGTTAATATCCCGAATTACGGAAGATAGTGAATTAACGACCTGCATGAGGTCGTCTCTTATAAAAGTGACGCCCTGAACTAGGGCGCGAATTTGAAAGTAACGCCCCTGTTTAAGGCGCGTTCTACTAAAATTCCAGAATTTAGAAATTTTGCAAAATAGAAGAAATATGATGGACGCCTGCTGTATAAGTCGTCAAATTGTAAATAAACGCCCCTGCGAAAGGCGTTAATTTGATAAGTAATGACTTAGCTTAAGTGGCTATTTTCCTGTGTTACTATTTTTCCCATTTTTCTGTTAACCGAGGGTTCGATATATATATATATATATATATATATATATATATATATATATATATATATATATATATATATATGTGTGTGTGTGTGTGTGTGTGTGTGTGTGTGTGTGTGCAAGTATATTATCGGCACTATATTTCCACTCCGTGAATATAGTCCCATGTTTTCCAATGGTTTATCGTTTACCCACTAACTCTCGGTGACATACAAGCTCTCCATTGGACATTCCGTTCCTTTGGACTAGCAAGTTAGTCATTGAGACCTCCGTAAGTCTCCTCGTAGCCTTGGATTCCCTCAAGGCCGATTGAGCTGGTTGTACCATAAAAACCTATTACACTATTTTGCCATGTCACTCTATAGAAACATGGTATACCGGCCCTCATGTTATGCTAAGTGGATATCATGAGAATATTCTTAATGGGATGAGGACATCATGCCATTAATATGTTGTTCTTGTGGACCTCAATTCTATATAAAAAGAGTGATCATCTACATATGGGCACTTATTTGTTATGGTACCCAGTTAGGGAACCAATTCCACCCAGTTTATCGACATGTCATGGTTTATATGCTTTGCGTAAATTTTATTGCCAGTATGTCCTTACTCAAGGGCCTTGCCCTTGAATTCCATAAAAATCTTATCTTATCATCCTATTAAAGCTTGTTCTTGAAACTCCTTATTGGCTATAAATTATCGTTGATGTCTAGATCTATCTTTAATGCTGTGCATATAAGGGCCCGATCTGGTCCTGGGAGGAGCACCCAAAAGTACTAGTGCCCATGGGAGTTATAATGATCACGGTGTCTAGCATTGCACCGAAGTACTTTCTCTCTTGATCTTTGGCATTCCACACACTCTCTCTCTTTCTCGCGTGCGTGACTTGACTTGCGTGACTTTACTAGCGTGGCCCGACATAGGCAAAGGACTTGCATGAAATAGCCAATAATCTATAAAGTCTCTCATGAATACCTTTTGTTTAAGACTCACTTGAAAGTTTTGCACGACGTGTTATTCTATTGTTAGTTTTCACTTGCTCAGTTATTTCTACATGCATAGCCATATTGCATTTACATGTGAGAAAAATTGTAATTACTTAAACCCATTGTTAGTTATTGAGATATAATTCCTACTGAGCGTTCGCTCACCCAGTTTATTCCAACATTTTTCAGGTAATCAGGTGGCTAGCGAGACCGAGACTCACATGGGCGGGACAAGTGTGCAAGCGAGCTCCGGAAACTAGTGAACCCGAGTCATTTGTCTTTCTTGAGTCTAGCGTGGTGTCCTTTATTTAGTTATCTTGGCTAAATCTGTTAGAGTGTCATTTTCTTTTCTTTCATTGTGATGTAGCTGAGTCTTCAAGTTTTGAAGTTTGAATTTGTAAGAGACTTATATCTGAAATAAGATTTTTTTATTGTTACTCTAAATCATTTGGTCTCATGCCATTGCTCTTGATCATTCACGACTGTTTAACTGCCACGTTTCGAGCAAAGGACACGTTCCGCTGCTATCGGTTCGGGGCGTGACAGATAACGCGCCCCGAGGGGTCCACATCAACATCATCTCTAGAGGGACAGCATCAGGAGGCGACAGCAGCTGAGGAAGGAAGCGCCATGTCGAGCGGGCGAGCCGAGCCATAGAGCCCCCCAAGGCCCCGCCGAGTAAGTCCCAGGTCATAGTCTTCTCCGACCGAGATCTGGAAGGGCTGAGCACCCAGCATGACGATGCCCTCGTAATATCGGCCATAATAAACCATTGTAACGTAGATAGGGTTCTAGTTGACAATGGGAGTGCCCCTGATGTGTTGTATTATGACTATTTCCTTAAGATGGGGGAAGATCCATCCAAGCACCGCCCGGTCCGAACCCCCCTCTGCGGGTTTAATGGCCTGGCCACTTACCCCGAGGAAGCCCTAAGCCTGCCGGTTACCCTCGGCACCCCACCCAGAACCGTTACGGTCATGGTGGACTTCATAGTGATTAAAGGTATGATAGCGTACAACACCATCTTCGGCCGGGGAATCATCAGTCGAATAAAGGCCGTACCATCTACATATCACCAAAAAATGAAGTTCCCCACCAAAAATGGGTTGGGGGAGGTCCGAGGTAACCAGGCCGCGGTCAGAAGGTGCTACAATATCTCGGTGGAACCCACAAGGCCGGACGGGAAAGATAAGGGTCCCCGGGGAGTCGAGGATAAAATCGCAACCACCGAGCCTGGTGGCGAATTACTGACAGTCCTAAACGATGACCTGACCCTAGGAGTAAGGATCGGAGCCGACCTACCGCCCAAGGTTCAGCATCAATATAAAGAATTCCTTTCTGAGTACATCCAAGTCTTCGCTTGGTCCGATGATCAACTGCCTGGAATACCAGAGGAGACCGTGATGCACAAGCTCAACCTCGACCCAGCCGTGAAGCCCGTACAGCAGCGCAGAAGGAAGCATGCACCAGAGAAACAGACGATCATCAAGGCGCAGGTCACCAAGGGACAAGAGACTAGCCTTTTTAGACCGGTCCTGTACCCGACGTGGCTAGCCAACGTCGTCCTGGTACCTAAAGCTTCGGGCAAATGGCGGATGTGTGTGGACTTCACTGATATGAATAAGGCCACTCCTAAGGACTGCTATCCGTTACCGAGCATCGACCAATTGGTTGACTCAACCTCGGGCAACGAGATACTCAGCTTCCTAGACGCCTATTCAGGTTATCATCAGATCAGAATGGATCCATAAGATATCGAGAAGATCGCCTTCATCACCGACTACGGCGTATACTGCTACACCCGGATGCCTTTCGGGTTGAAGAACGCTGGAGCTGCGTATCAAAGGCTGGTCAATCACATGCTTGAGGAGCAGTTAGGTCAGAACGTTGAGGCTTACATTGACGACATGCTCGTCAAGACCCCCAAGGCCCAAGATCACTTCACCGACCTCGCCGAAACCTTCGGCACCCTCCTGAAGTACAACATGAAGCTCAATCCTGCCAAGTGCACCTTCGGAGTAAGATCTGGGAAGTTCCTGGGTTTCTTGGTCACTCAACGCGAGATCGAAGCCAACCCCGACAAGGTCCAGGCCATCTTGGACATGCGCCCGCCCACTTGCGTCAAGGACGTCCAGCGCCTAACTGGGCGTGTCGCCGCTCTAGGCCGCTTCCTGTCCCGTGCGGCCGAACGATGCTTGCCATTCTTCAAACTTTTGAGGGGGCCCAAATTAGCATCTGCTACGTTCGCATTGGATGAGGAATGCCAGAGAGCGTTTGCCGAGCTAAAGGAGTTCCTGGCCTCGCCCCCGGTGCTCTCCAAGCCCGTTCCGGGCGAAGTCCTGCTGCTCTATCTCTCGGCAACACCATCCACAGTCAGCTCGGTCCTGGTCAGAAATGATTCGGGGATAGAGAGGCCGGTCTACTACACCAGCAAGGTGCTCAACGAGGCTAAAAGGAGGTACCCTGCAACCCAGAAACTTGTGCTAGCATTGGTTACCTCCGTCAAGTACCTCCGACCCTATTTCCAAGGGCACCCCATCACCGTGCAAACCAGCGAACCATTGAAGAAGATTCTAGCCCACCCCGAAGCTTCAGGGTGACTCGTCAAATGGGCAATCATGCTTGGGGCCTACAATATCTCGTACCACCCGCGCTCGGCTATGAAAGGCCAAGCGCTCGCTGACTTCATCACCGAGAGCACCATCCCGACTGAAGAGAGATCTCCGTCCGCGCCCGGGCCGACCTAGGAACTGTTCGTTGACGGGTCTTCCAACTCGGTCGGTAGTGGTGCAGGGATCCTCCTGAGGTCTCCCGAAGGAGTAGAGCTACAGTATGCCTTGAAATTCAGCTTTTAGGCGTCCAACAACGCTTCCGAGTACGAGGCCCTTATCTCGGGAGCTCGCATGGCTCGACGGTTGGGGGCTGAGCGAGTCAAAATCCACACCGACTCCCAGCTGGTCGCTAGCCAAGTCAACTGCGAATACGAAGCTCGAGAGGCCCCAATGGTCAAATACCTCCAGCTGGTCAGAGACCTGGCCCAACAATTCGAGGGATTCGTGGTAGTTCGAATAGCTCGGGAGGAAAACTCCCGAGCGGACGCCCTCTCTCGATTAGCCTCCTCTCTCGATCAGTCCTCCTTAAAGAGCTAGAGTGCCCGAGCATTGACTCGGATCTCCTGGCCGTTGACTCGGCCCTTCCAAGCGACTGGCGCTCCCCCTACCTGTCTTGGCTCTAGGACTCCCGAGAGCCCTCCGACCCTCAAGGGAGGCGGCGCGTCGTTCCGACCTCCGAGAAAAAGGGGGCCCCTTCATTTCAAATCCGTCAGGATCACTATAATTATGGGCCCAGGTGACCACGGCACGTGGCTACTTAACACCGTCAGATTTCCACCCACCTGAGCCACGCCGGTCTGATGCCCTCATAAACTACTCAACCGAGCCTCCTTTGGCTCGGGAGTAGGAGGGGGACAAGTGGAGAGGGGGATTTCCGCAGCTCATTCAAAGAGCAGCCCAACTTGGCCCGGCAGGGCCCAATGAGGCCAAGCTCACCCAAGTGACAGCCCACAGGGCCCACTTAGGGAAGAAAGCCCAATAAATAGCGCTCGAGGAAACAACCCTCCTTGGCGGCCTCAAGGCTCGGAGGGCCCGAGCATCGGTCAGGTCACGAGAAAGGCCCGCGCCCGAGCCATCTCTCTGCCCGGGAGAAGGAGGCGTAGGCTAGCCTATCCGACCCATCTTTTATCGAGCTAAGCCTATCGCCCGGATAGGGCTGGCCCCTCTGTGCTCGGAACGACCGACGAATGCTTATCTTTGCAGCCGTTAAGAGTCCACAGCAGGTGTTGACACATAAAAAAAAAGATAAAATAACAATATATACATATATATAAATAATGTCAACATATTTTTCCTACTAAATCATCTTATATTCCTTATTTTCTAGGGATAGAGGAAGAGGCGGAGTGGCTACAAGGGCCCATTAAGCCCACAAAGGCGCCCAGACCATATCAAAGCTTAAAGGGACGTCGAAGCCCGTACTGAAGAAGGAGCGCGCCGAGAGTTCTACTGTCGAGCGCGCCGACTGTCCACCACCCCGGGAAGGACCCGTGCCGAGAGAAGAGGGCCAACCCTCTATATAACCATGCCTTCGGCGTGCATGAAAAAGCCGGGGGGGGGGGGGGGGGGGAAATCGATCAACCGGAGAAGAAACAATAGAGGCGGGGGAAGCATCAGAAGAAGCCAGGAAAGAAAGGAGAGGAAAGAACGAGAGAGCCTCCTCCGCCGAGAAAAGAGAGAAGAGACCAGCAGAGCAAGAGAGAAAAGAAGAAGAGAAAGAAGGAGAAGAAGCTCCAGGTGGGCAACCGGGGAGGGAGAGGAGTCAATGCTCTGCCCTCCCCTTCCTTTTTTTTATTTTATGTTTCTTCTTCATGTAATCATACGAGTTTTACCTCGATTCATCGAATGTAACCGGGATATCCCGGCCTCTGTTCATCTCCCTTTCCCTCACTCCCTCCTTGTGATTGGTGTGAGTCTTGGAATGATGTAATGAAATGAAATGCTACAATGGCCCGTTTGGGCGCTGGGTGATTGAAATATCTGCCATCTATCTCTCCGCCTGCTGCTGTGTTTTTCCTTCATATGTTTTCGTCTTTAGCTCAACTGAAGCGCACCTGATTCTCTGATGGGTCCTCGGGCTCAGTTGTCTTATGTAGCTCTAGTTATACCGATGTTCCTCGCCGTTCATCGTCGTTTGCATAGCGTCTTCCAGGCTTGCCCCAGGGCCAGAGACAGATCATCTCTTGGCTTCTGGGGCAGTCTGCTACCGATATTGGCAGTACCTTCAACGGCCTGCTTGAAACCCCCCTTCCCGCAGAAATAAGTAAACTACATTGATGGATTTATACCGAGGGTCTCTAATATAATTTCTGTCTGACTAGTTCCATCAGGGTCATCCCCGGGACCAGAGAAAGTCATCTCTTGGCCCCCAGGGCGACCAAAGATGCCAATGAATGATCCCTGAGGGTCAAAAGTACACGACGACTCAAAGCTCCCTCTAGTGATTTGCTTCTGAGATTCCTTTTGAACCCAGCTCATCCTTGACGAATTAAACCCATGTCCATGTAAATCCAAGCAACTGGCAGGTCTGGAACCCCCTAAAAAAACTCCCTCTGAAATCCAAGAAAAAAAAACTCAAAACAGAGCCTCCGGAACCCCGTTCCGCCTTCTCGGCGCCTCCCCATGGAGTTGCCGGCGCCAAATGGCCCAAGAACAGTGATTTCATCCCAGCGCGGTCACCACCGCCTCGAGAACCCTGGGCGCGCCGAGAGCCCCCCCGCGCCGGGAACCTCCATCTTCTTACCTGCGCCGAGAAGCCCTTCCCTTGGCCACCTTGTTGACGCGCCGAGAAGCCTGCCTCTTGGCCTCATCTCCTGTGCGCCGGGAACTCCCTCAGCCTAGCCTTCTGGCGCCGAGAACCCTAACTCCTTGGCCTCCTTGCCTGCGCCGAGAACCCTAACCCCCCTGGCATCCTTCGGGCGCCGAGAAACCTAACTCCTTGGCCTTCTCACTTGCGCCGAGAACCCTAGCCACTCTACCTTCACGCCGAGAACTCTATTAATGCCAGCTTCCCGGCGCCCCGAATAGAACCTTGTGAAGAACCCTTCCCGGCATGGTGGTTTTCGCGCCGGGAACCTATATGCCCATTTAAAGCTGTGCCGAGAAGCTGCCTTGCCATCCACTTGAACCTCCGATAGCTTGATCAAACACACCCAGAGATATGCATGAGTCACCAAGCCCGTCCAGGGGATAAATCCAAAGGGGTCAGACTCTCCTATGTTCCACGTCCCGCATCGGATTCATGAATAACCCCTTTAGCTCGGAAGGTCTCTGCCACTGCATGAGTTCCACCGGCTTCCTTAAGGGAAAATCGAACATTGCCCCATGCCAGATACGTGGTTCGGGAAGTTCGACACTTCTCTCTCTCTTGGCTTTCATCCTGGCACTCCGTGGGTGATAGCCTATTTCCCCCTGGGCATAATCCAGATTAAGGGGAAATGCTGCCGAAATATCGATTGATGCTTTAACCCCGACAAGCCCCGGGAAGCGTGTATCATACACCTCCCGTCTGGCTCAATTCTTCGGGGGATACGAATACTTCGAGACCCTTGGCCGGATGAGAAACGTGAAAGGGGGTATATGTCCCCGATGATTGTTCAGGCCCCGTCCCGCCACTGCGTGGACGGTGTCCTATTTCTATCCGGCATGACCCACATAAGGGGAAGCTGATTTAATAATTTGTCATTTATCCAATTACCTTCTTAGAATAACAAGAACTTCAATGTTATGCACTGTCATTCTCAACCGCCCCGAGGGGCCTCCTACTTTGGCGTTTAATCAAGGGTTGTCCTTCTTAGGAAGGGTGTAATTAACGTCATAGCCTTTATGGTATGACGGACTTCCGGTCCCGACTTGGACTTCACAATCGACTGACTGAGTCAGATCGAGCGCACAATAAATCGTCACTCCGGTGACTGGCACGCCTAACAAATCAACCAATAAACCAATAAATATAATAAATAATAAATAAATGATGAATAAAACCATTCCCACAAGTCTGGCACGCCCGGTGGGACTTAGTCTCCCTTCATCTCTTCGCCAAAGTAGAAGGCCTGGAGGCCTTCCCCAAAATACTGATCATTTGCTCATCCTGATTTGAAGTGATCTCAATGGCTGGCGGATTTGCCGCGCTTGCATTCGGCCCTCAAGTGGTCGCTACCCACGTGGAGCACGGGTACCTGGCGGTGCCCACTACTTTCGGGACTCTACCACTGGTGGTGGGGTTCCCTAATTTTCTCGGAGTCACTTTCATCGGCTTGCTAAGGACCGAGGAAGAGGAAGCTGACAAGACTGTTGCGGCCAAGGCCGTAGCCCCTGCAATGGCGAGCTGTCCACGGGGAACCACTCTGTCTTGCCATACTATCTCATGCTTTATCCACCACATGGACTACCATGCTATCCCCGCCAGTGACAAGGCGTCCGAGCGCAAGAAGAAGAAGAACCAAAGAAAAAGAGTTGTTGCTGTTTCCCGAGGCCGACTCTCGACTTCTGGGAAGTCTGTTCTAATTGGTGGCATTCGTGTTTATCTGAACGGCCGCCATGCTGAAGCTTTGCCGGATCATATTATCCCGACAGTTCCTGTTCACAATGCCTTCTAGGCATTAGCAAGCCAGAAGGCCAATCTAAACATGGCTGTCCGCGGGAAGCTGACCCCCAAGCTACCAAGTTTCAAGCAAGTGTGGGTTCCCAAAAGGACCCAGGGCCCAGCTTCGACCCTGCAAGATTCAACCTCAACTGTCAAGGACCCCAGGTGTGGGGGCAATAAAGCTACACCAAAGGAAGAAGAGGTCATGCCAGTGGCCTCTCCGCCCGCTCATAGGATCTGTGCCAGGCAGACCAATGTTCTCCGACGTTCGACAAGATCGAATGGAGCTACTAGACTATCGCGGCCCTCCTACATGCCGTCGATGCAAGACCAACTGTTAATTCCTGCCCGCTCTTCAGGGCACAATCAAGAAGGAATGGCCCAAGTGGTCTAGAATTACTTCTATGGCTTAGAAAGTTCTTTCCTAAGTCGGCAAAGGCTACTCCGCGCCATCAGCGCCGAAAGAAAAGAAGAAGGCAAAGAAAGAAGAATGGCGTCATTCATGCACATCAATGAACATGAAGATGACTTGCAAGCCAAGTGCTCTGAAGCTTCTCCACAGCATGAAGAGAATAAAAGGATATCAATGTTTGAAAAGTCAACCTTCCCTAGTCAAGTCAAGAAGACAGTCTCGGGGCAAAGAAAAATAATCCAAGTCTTCACTTGCAACATGGCAGGGGTGGCTAGCAGATATGGGGCCCTACCCGAAGAACCAGAAGAGTTGGCCAAGTTAGCTGTAAGGCCCGGGCTAATGACAAGAAGAGGCAAAGCTGCAAGAGAAATGCTCGAAGCAGCCAAAGAGAAGCAAATTATCACAGCTTCGACTGCCAACAGGGTGACTTCTGAAGAAGAAGAGATTACTCTGCCAGCCCCGTCTGAAGATGTTTCGGGCGAAGCATTCAAGGGTACCTTTGCTATGGCAGTGCAAGACCCAGCTACCTTAATGATGTTACAAAATTACCAGCAAAAGATTGAAGCCTTGAAGAGGCTACTGAATGAAAGAAATGAACAAGCCCCTTTTCCCTGGCAACATGACGTGCATGCTAAATCATCCCGGGAAGTTCCTAACCCGGTCGATGCTACACCCCAAGCTACTTCTCAAGCAACAGGCTATGGCAAAGCCACTCTTCAGCCACATTCCCTACAGTCACCCTTGGTGCAACTAGTTCTTCCACTAGTGCAACAATTGCCACCAACGGAGCCGTCGACACCTCATGTCGAAGCTCTACTCACTCCCTCTATAAATCATTCTGCACATTGCCACTCGGTGTTGATGGACCCAACCGTGGTAAATAGATCGATGGTGGAACAACTAATTGAAATGAAGCTGGCCGAGAGGACATATGATGATATCAGCACTTTTGATGTTTACAAGGTGCCATATCTGCTACAATATGCCGCAAAGAGGCTCCCGCCTGGCATCAACAAGCCGCCCAAATTTGAAAAGTTTGGCGGGCAGGGCTCTCCTAAAGAGCATATTGCTTACTATATGACAGTAATGGGCGATCTGGCAACAGATGAAGCCTACCTGCTAAAGTTCTTCGGGTCCTCACTGACAGGCCTAGCTTTTGAATGGTATTCCAATCTGCCAGCCGGCTCTATAAGTGATTGGGCAGCTATGCAACAGAAGTTCCGGGGGCGGTTCCATGTTGCTGAAAGAGAGGTCACACTGGCCGAGCTGTATGCATCCAGGCAAAGACATGATGAGTCAGCCCTGGAGTACATCAAAAGATGGCGGAATCTCAGTATGAGATGCAAGCAGCCGCCACATCTAGAAGACGCGGCACAAATATGCAAGCAGAATCTGAGCCGGGAAATCCTCAGCAGGATGATCGGAATTGAAATACGATCTTTTGACCGGCTAAATAATGTGGTCGCGGAGATTGAAGCCTTCATCTCCAACTCTCCCTCTACTCCAACTGCTACAACCCAAAAGGGCAAGTCTATTGACGAGTGGCCATCGCCCAAGGAAGCTCACACAATTAACTTCAAAGCATTCAACCAACAAGAAGAAAAAGAAGAAGGAGTGGCTAACCCTCCAACCGCTAAGCTAGCTGAGCAGCAAGAAGTCCCGTCCTTGCGGGCCAAGATGAAAAAATTCTACTCTTTCCCCAAGGAAAGGACTCGAGTCCTCTTCGAGTGGGCTGTCGCAAACAACAAGGTTACTCTACCAGAGCCAAAGAGGCCGGAAGATGCTAGAAAGAAAGACCATCCTCGCTACTGCCCATATCACCAGATGGTTGGGCACCATATTGAAGATTGTTACGTCTTTAAAGACGCTATTGAAAAGCTAATCAGAAGAGGGGAGCTACAATTGGGCGACTATAAGCTGTCATCTCAAGAGACAACTAGAGTTCGCGTCGCACACCAAGTGCCAACTACAAAAAGGCAAGAGAAGAATAAGCCAAGAGACAGAGGGAGCGGCGTTGTCCTCTCCTGCAATACCCTATCGACCTTGCCCAGTGCGAGCCGAGTTGCTGAAGAAGAAGACGAAGAGATATGCTACACACCGGTAAGGGTAGGTCAAGCTGTAGCACCTATCTCTCACCGTCAACCCCAGGAAGGGTGGGGGCATCCTCCACCACCTGCTGAAGGAGCATGCTATTATATCCCTCCTCAACATGAGGGCATGGGGGCAAGAACATCCACTCATACAGGACCATATGTGTCCCATGCCGACAATGAAATGCTGCTAGTCCCACCTGGAATCAGCACGGGAAACAGCACTCCCAACTCCTACCAAGCTAACTTTGCTCTGATGATGGAACTCTATCAGAAAATACAAGAAATAGAGACACTAAGAAAAAGATTGACTGAGATGGGCTTACTCCCAGTCACACTCGGGTAGATAGGACCCTCATCCGAAGCCCTACAAGGTGGCGCTAAATCATTTGTAGCCTCATTGCAACCAGCTATGCCCCAGTCAACACAAGGCCACGACGGGAACACCCTCCCGCGGCAGCTATACCACACGACCCCAGCGTACCCCTCAGATCTCCAGGCACGTTAGGGGGTAGCTTCTACGCCTCATGTAATGTCGCCTCTACAATCAGCTGGCTTACGCCGGAATCTAGCGGCGACAGCCATAACAAGCAAGCCAGTAATAGAACAAACAACTGAGATAAAATCTGCTGAGGAAGAAGTCACTGAGGCAGAATTATATATGATCAAACAAAAAGATGATGAGTCTGCTTCAAACTACATTCAACGCTGGAAGAATCTCAATGCAAGATGCAAACATCCGCCAAGCTGCAAGGACGCTGTCCAGCTATGCAAGTGCAATCTAAGGAAAGAGATCCTGCAAAGGGTAATTAGCCTCGAAGTCAAATCCTTCGACCAATTAGAAGATCTGGCAGTTGAAATTGAAGCCTTTCTGGCCAAATACTGCCCGACTGTTACTCCTCCAATTCAAGAGCACAAGCTAATTAAAGAGCAATCGGCACCAGAAGAAATAGAAGCAGTTGACTTTGTAACCTTCGAGCGTCAGTGGAGGAAAGCACAGGAGGCAACTAGCTCCTCCTCCACCAGAGTTGTTGAACAAAAACCCCCTTCACTAAGAGCAAGAATGAAAAGACCATACTCATTCCGCAAGACAAGACCCAACAGCTATTCGAGTGGGCCCTTGAGTACAAAAAGGTCATCCTCCCGGAGCTCAAGAGACCAAATGACATCGAAAGAAAAGACGACCCTCGATTTTGCCCCTACCATCGGAAGAGGGGACATCTCATCGAGGACTGCTATATGTTCAAAGACATCATGGAAGACTTAGTCCAAAGTGGTGAATTACAACTTGGAGAATATAGGGTGGATCCACCTCGCCCTCACCTGATGCCCATTTTCAAGATGACGGCTAACACAGTTGCCGTATATCAATCGGGACGGTACACCTTCTGAGATGCATCCCGAGCTCCCTCCGTTGTGGCGAGAGGCCGAACAAATGTAATTGTTGCACCACCTCCGGGACAATTGCTGAAGACCAAAATAGAAATAAACCCAAGAGTAAGAGAAAAGATGTTGCTTTACCGCTCGATGTGCTGCCCTCTTTATTCAAGACATCAGCTCAAGAATGGAGTCCACTCATATCAGGGCCAACTGCAAAATGATAAAGATGCAAGGAAGAATCTCCTTCCCAATGAAATGACCCGGCACAACGTAGCCGCTGCTCTATATGCTCCAGCACACAATAATGGAGGCTCAACTCTCTCCGAGCAAGGGGGGGGGCAAGAATGGAAAATATGCTCAGCCGCAATCAAGCTTTAAGGTGCCACTGGGCACAGTAAGACTCTATTCCCCGCTCGGGGGATGCCAACAAAAGAGAAGAGGGTGGAGTCCAACGGCCGGATTTCCCTGCTATTGTCTGCCTACACAACTGCTCGTGAAGCGAACAAGCTACCCAATGGAAAGATGTGCTTAGAACAACTCGTCTTCAGCTATCCACCCTAGCTTGGGGGCATTAAAAGGAGAATGAACTCTCCGACTATCCACCCCAGCATGGGGGCATCCAAAGCTAAAAGAAGAGAGAACGGGATTATTCAGGGCACACCAACATCCCACCGTGAACTGGACAACCTGCTGTAGATGCTAACTGTTCGACAAACTCGACTGCTAAAGATTTCGAGCTCCTCGCTTGGAGGACCCATCTGCTGCATTTCATTCAATGTTAGAATGGGATTCCTCCTTATCCTTCAAAATGCTTCCCATTAGTCCCACCGGGATTGACTCTCTACCCCCAGCGTGGAACCCACATTCATAACTAATACATCCTTGCCATCCTTCGGCGTTCCACCGCAAACAGCTACGCAGACACGCTAAGAGATACCAAACTTGTCCCACTGTGCTCATAAAATCTATCCGTTGGCCTGTGGCACTCCGCCCTCGCCAAGCTCTAGGCGTTGCCCATCAGTCGCATTGGATCGGGCCCATTAAATCTTTCCCTTGGTCTAGTGGCATTCCGCCCTGACCGAGCTCTACCTACCTTAGTCTAGTGGCACTCTGCCCTAGCTAAGTTCTACCTACCTTAGTCTAGTGGCACTCTGCCCTAGCTAAGTTATACCTACCCTTGGTCTAGTGGCATTCCACCCTGACCGAGTTTTACCTACCTTGGTATAGTGGCATTCCGCCCTGGCCGAGCTCTACCCACCTTGGTCTAGTGGCATTCCGCCCTGACCGAGCTCTATATACCTTAGTCTAGTGGCACTCTGCCCTAGCTAAGTTTTACCTACCTTGGTCTAGTGGCATTCCGCCCTGGATGAGTTCTACCTCCCTTGGTCTAGTGGCATTCCACCCTGACCGAGTTTTACCTACCTTGGTATAGTGGCATTCCACCCTGGCCGAGCTCTACCCACCTTGGTCTAGTGGCATTCCGCCCTGACCGAGCTCTATATGCCTTAGTCTAGTGGCACTCTGCCCTAGCTAAGTTTTACCTACCTTGGTCTAGTGGCATTCTGCCCTGGACGAGTTCTACCTCCCTTGGTCTAGTGGCATTCCGCCCTGGCCGAGCTCTACCTACCTTGGTCTGGTGGCATTCCGCCCTGGCCGAGCTCTACCTTCTTTGGTCTGGTGGCATTCCACCCTGACCGAGCTCTACCTGCCTTAGCCTGGTGGCACTCTGCCCAAGCTAAGTTTTACCCACCTTGGCCTAGTGGCATTCCGCCCTGGCCGAGCTATACATACCCTTAGTCTAGTGGCACTCCGCCCTAGCTAAGTTCTACATACCTTGGTCTAGTGGCATTCCGCCTTGGCCGAGCTATACATACCCTTAGTCTAGTGGCACTCCGCCCTAGCTAAGTTCTACATACCTTGGTCTAGTGGCATTCCGCTCTGGCCGAGCTCTACCTTGCCTTAGTCTAGTGGCACTCTGCCCTAGCTAAGTTTTACCTGTCTTAGTCTAGTGACACTCCGCCCTAGCTAAGTTCTAGTTACCTTAGTCTAGTGGCACTCCATCCTAGCTAAGTTCCATCTGCCTTAGTCTAGTGGCACTTCGCCCAAGCTAAGTTCTACCTACCCTTGGTCCAGCGGCATTCCGCCCTGACCGGGCTCTATACCTACCCTTAGTCTAGTGGCGCTCCGCCCTGGCTGAACTCTATCCACCTTGGTCTAGTGGCACTCCGCCCGGATCGAGCTACCTCCTCCCTGGTCTAGTGGCACTCCGCCCTGATCAAGCTACCTCCACCCTGGTCTAGTGGCACTCCACCCTGATCAAGCTACCCCTTACCTTGGCCTGAGGCACTCCGCCCTCGTCGAGCTCTTAGACTCTGCCCATCAAGTCCCACCGAGCTGAGTCCATGAGCTTTTTCCTCGGTGCAAGGCACTCTGTCTGCGTTGAGCTCTTAAATATTGCCACCGATCTAGGCCCATAAACCTTTTCCCTCTGGCTCAAGGCACCCCGTCTTGGCCGAGCTCTCAGATGTTAACCCCTAGCCCCACCGGCGCTATAACAACATAGTCAAATCCATCAATAGTCCCACCGGACAACACAGCCTGCACTATGGGCTGGTCTGTACCAGGAGTACTTTTGGAGGGTACCATTCTTAGCCCTCGTAAGTCGGCTAGGTTTTACCCTTGGCCTAGACCCCACGTCTTCGCTGAGTTGCTTGATTTCGACGTTATGTCGAGTCAATGGCCACTTATATTTTCTGCCCTTGTTTCAGACCTCCCGTCTGAACAAGGTTTGTTGACTCCGACATCTCGTTGCCCTTGCCCCAGACACGCCGTCCGAGCAAAGTTTGTTGATTCCGACATCTCGTCGAGTCGACGTCTGTATTCTACCCTTGTCCTAGACCTACCGTCTGAGCAAGGTTTGTCAGCTCCGACATATTGTCAAGTTGGCGTCTAGATTCTACCTTTGACACAGATCTCCCATCTGGGTCAGATGCATGGGTTGTCTTCGACAGTCCGTCATGGCAACATTAATTCTAGATTGCTTCCAAGTTCGACATCCTACCAGGATCTGCTATCCTATCTTCTGGCCTTTGACATCCAGTCGAAGCCAACTATCCTTGTTGGTGAGCCCAACACTCTATCATGTATTTCAAGTATCTCATTTTTCGGCTCGTCCACCTCGGCTGAAGCCCACTACCATATATCTCACAACTTCCAGCTATTTTATTCCTCGACTCAGCCATGACAGCCGAAGTCGCTATTATACATTTTCAGCCATTCCATCATCAGGTTAAAACTGCTATCACAATTTGTTAATTATCTCGCCCTCCGGCTTAGCCATCCTGGCCAAAGTCGCTATTACAATTCTTCAGCTATCTCCTCTTTCAGTTTAGCTATTCTGGCCAAAGCTGTTGTCATAATTTTCGGCCATTCTATCTTTCAGCTTAGCCATTCTGGCCAAAGCTGCTATCATAATTTTCGGTCATTCTATCTTTCAGCTTAACCATTCCGGCCGAAGCTGCTATCATAATTTCAGCTATTCTAGCTTTCGGCTTAGCCATTCCAGCCAAAGCTGCTATCATGATTTTCAACTACTCTATCTATCGGCTTAGCCATTCTGGCCGAAGCTTCTATCATAATTTTCGACCATTCTATCTTTCGGCTTAGCCACTCCAGCCAAAGCTGCTATCATAATGTTCAGCTATTCTAGCTTTCGGCTTAGCCATTCTGGCCAAAGCTGCTATCATGATTTTCAAACTATTCTATCTATCGGCTTAGCCATTCCGGCCGAAGCTGCTACCATAATTTTTGACCATTCTATCTTTCGGCTTAGCCATTCCGGCCAAAGCTACTATTACAATTTCCAACTGCTTCATCCATCGGCTTAGCCATTTTTGGCCAAAGCTTGCTATCAGGACTCATCCACCTGTCCCATTGCAATGATCAATGCAATGCAACGGCCTAGACCTGTCGTCGAAGCCTACTTCCCTTGATTGTGACTATTCAGTCCCTCTCTCCTCAATTTCAACTCACTTTCCATCCGCCTGGATGTCGGCTTGGAAGCCCGCTTCCCCACAGCATGTGACCACTATCATATCTTTCGGCTTAGCCATTTCGGCCAAAACTTGCTACCTTGCACCTTAGCTATCTTATCTCTCGGCTTAGCCAGAGCTCGCTATCATGACTTTCAGCTATCTTGGCTAAAGCTCGCTATCCTACGTTTCAACTATCTTACATTTCTGGCTTAGCCTCTTCGGCTAAGGCCTGCTACCATATAATTCGGCTAAACTACCTTTCGGCTTTCACAAGCCCGATTCCCTATCACTCTCTGTATCTCATAGCCTGCTATCTCTGCTATATCTAACTCTTGCAGCTCGCTATCTATGGCTCTCGTAGCCTGCTATCCGGGCTCTTATAGCCTGCTATTTCACCGTTCTGGCTCTTGCAGCCTGCTATCCTGCTACCTTCTGGCTTTTACAGTCTGCTATCTCGTTAAACCCTAACTTCTAAAGCCTACTATTATGTCATTTCGACCTGTATAACCTGTTGTCCTACCACTTTCTGGCTCTTGTAGCCTGCTATCCCAGGCTTTTATAGCTTGCTATCCTGGCCTTTACGGCTTGCTATCCCAGGCTTTTATAGCCTGCTATCCTGGCCTTTACGGCTTGCTATCCTAGGCTCTCATAGCATGCTGTTTCTGGCTCTCACAACCTACTATTCCTGGCTTCCACAGCCTGCTGCCCTGGCTCTCATGGCCTGCTATCTCTGGCTCTCGTGGCCTGCTATTCCCGGCTTCTATAGCTTGCTATCCTGGCTCTTGTAGCCTACTGTCTCTGGCTCTCACAGCCTGCTATTCCTGGCTTCTACAGTCTGCTATCTTGGCTTCTACAGCCTGCTATCCTGGCTCTTGTAGCCTGCTATTCTTGGCTTCTGCAGCATGCTATTCTGGCTCTTATAGCCTGCTGTCTCTGGCTCTCACAGCCTGCTATTCCTGGCTCTCGTAGCCTGCTATTCCTGGCCTCTACAGCCTGCTATCCTGGCTCTTATAGCCTGCTGCCTCTGGCTCTCATAGCCTCCTATTCCTGGCTTCTACAGCCTGCTATCCTGGCTCTTATAGCCTGCTGCCTCTAGCTCTTATAGCCTGCTATTCCTGGCTCTTGTAGCCTACTGTCTCTGGCTCTTGTAGCCTGCTGTCTCTGGCTCTCGTAGCATGCTATTCCTAGCTTCTACAGCCTGCTATCCCGGCTCTTATAGCCTACTGTCTCTGGCTCTTGTAGCCTACTATCTCTGGCTCCCGTAGCCTGCTATTCCTGGCTTCTGCAGCCTGCTATCCCGGCTCTTATAGCATGCTATTTCTAGATCTTATAGCCTGCTGTCTCTGGCTCTCGCAGCCTGCTATTCCCGACTTCTACGGCCTGCTATTCTGGCTCTTAAAGCCTGCTGTCTCTGGCTCTCGTAGCCTGCTATTCCTGGCTTCTACGGCCTGCTATTCTGGCTCTTAAAGCCTACTGTTATTGGCTCCTAGATCCTGCTATCTTTGGCTCATATAGTTTTATGTTTCTAGACCTTATAGTCTGCTGATCCTGGCTTTACAGTTTGCTACCTCTGGCTCTTTTAACCTGCTACCCTGGCCCCCACGGCCTGCTATCATCACTTTCCGGTCCTTGTCACCATCGACAAGACCGTCTACCATTTTCGGTCCTTGTCACCATCGGCAAGACCGTATACCTTTTCGACCCTTGTCACCATCGGCAAGATCGATCGCTACCCTTTTCGGTCCTTGTCACCATCGGCAAGACCGTCTACCCCTTCCGGTCCTTGTCACCATCGGCAAGACCGTCTACCCTTTTGACCCTTGTCACCTTCGGCGAGATCGGTCAACCTACTCATGGCCCTTGTCATCATCGGCAAGGTCGGCCAGCATCTCCTCAAGCCCATTGACCCGCTACCCTTGTGGCTTAAGCCTACTTCAACAATGACCATCATGTCCCACCATGATGATTGCTACAACTCAATGACTTGGGCTCCCCTTGAAGCCTGCTTTCCTACTACCGCTGGGTTTGCATATCCTATTCTCCTATTATCTTCTGGCTTTTACAGCCTGCTTGCCATGTTACCTTTCGGCTGTCATAGCCCGCTTCCCTTGCCAACTGTTGACTTCTATAGTCCACTTTCTATATTCGAGTTAGACTCCCTATCAAAAGCCGTTGTCCGTTCTTGGCCAAGACACCCTGTTGAGGCCTACCATCCCGCTTTAATCCAGGTCCATCATCTGAATAAAACGGCTCTCGTTGGCCAGTGCCAACCCTCTTCGTCCCGCCAGGACTTGCTGCATAAAGCCCTTTTCCATTATTTTGTTATCAATTCTGCTGGCTTTTGAATAACTAACCTGCAGGTATTCGCATCAGGCGCCTGAACAAATAAATGGATATATAGTGACATATACATATATGCATACATATAAAATAATATATAAAAAAAGAGAAAGAAAAAGAAAGAAAAAATTGCTTGCTTTCAAAATTTTGGGTGTTTGTTGGCCATGCTTGCATGCTTGCTTATACTATAAGATAATACACCTCCTTCAATTTTTTAAGACCACATCTCCTTGCTAAATAAAACTGTCTGATTCTAAGCATGTGTGCGCCACGGCATACACTAAGGGATGAAAAGTCAATATTGGCTGAGTGCATGCGTCTAGTGGAAAAGTCATAGCTATGTCGCTAACGTAACTCGTGAGATACACCCAAAGCAAAACTCCCGCACTTTGCACCATAATGTGTTCAACGGTCTCTTATCATAGGGATCCTAGAAGGTTCTTCCTAATACTTTTTGGATGCTCAAACGTCTGCACTCACATGAGGGGTAATCATGAGGAAAAAGATGCCTTCCCTCAAGTTAAAAAAAAAGGGAAGAAGAAGGACGATAGATAGGATGAATCCTAGTAGCCGGGAATCCCCATTGAGACACATGAGGAGACTCGCGTCGAACGGTGAAGTCCACAATAAAATCACTATAAAAGATGAATCCTAGTAGCCGGGAATCCCCATTGATACACATGAGGAGACTCGCGCCGAACGGTGAAGTCCGCAATAAAACCACTATAAATGATGAATCCTAGTAGCCGGGAATCCCCATTGAGATACATGAGGAGACTCGCGCCGAACGGTGAAGTCCGCAATAAAACCACTATAAATGATGAATCCTAGTAGCCGGGAATCCCCATTGAGACACATGAGGAGACTCGCGCCGAACGGTGAAGTCCGTAATAAAATTGCTAGAAAGGATGAATCTTAGTAGCCAGGAATCCCCATTGAGACACATGAGGAGATTCGCGCCGAGCGGTGAAGTCCGGAACTGGGAATAGGCTAAAGGGGGTTGTGCGAAGCTACCGAAAATCGAGAGCCCCAGCTATGTGTGTAGATGCTAGAGCAATCCTCTAATGTTATCTAGAACATCTGCGTATCCCTACGTCGGAGATTCGCTGCTCGCATACTTGCACTATCACACTATGGAGAAGTGGCCTCGGGTGTAGATCATGGCTTACGCTGTGCACATATTCTATGCGATGTCCTCTCTGCGCATGCACATCTCCCTTAGTTGTACCTTGTGAGCCGTACTCTGCATATGAGTCACAGGCGCTGTCCTTGTCCTATCCCCGATATAGGGGAGTTATTCCATATATCTAGCTTATGCTTGCTGTTGAATGCCTGCATGCTCGCATGAATAAAAAGACACGCTTTCAAACGGGTCTCACCCGTAGGCCCCGCTCACCCGTCCCTCATTCGCGCCACCTACGGGTGGGAGGTATTTGTTGACACATAAAAAAAATGATAAAATAACAATATATACATATATATAAATAATGTCAACATATTTTTCCTACTAAATCATCTTATATTCCTTATTTTCTAGGGATAGAGGAAGAGGCGGAGAGGCTACAAGGGCCCATTAAGCCCACAAAGGCGCCCAGACCATATCAAAGCTTAAAGGGACGTCGAAGCCCGTACTGAAGAAGGAGCGCGCCGAGAGTTCTACTGTCGAGCGCGCCGACTGTCCACCACCCCGGGAAGGACCCGTGCCGAGAGAAGAGGGCCAGCCCTCTATATAACCACGCCTTCGGCGTGTATGAAAAAGTCGGGGGGGGGGGAATCGATCAACCGGAGAAGAAACAATAGAGGCGGGGGAAGCATCGGAAGAAGCCAGGAAAGAAAGGAGAGGATAGAACGAGAGAGCCTCCTCCACCTAGAAAAGAGAGAAGAGACCAACAGAGCAAGAGAGAAAAGAAGAAGAGAAAGAAGGAGAAGAAGCTCCAGGTGGGCAGTCGGGGAGGGAGAGGAGTCAATGCTCCGCCCTCCCCCTCCTTTTTTTTATTTTATGTTTCTTCTTCATGTAATCATATGAGTTTTACCTCGATTCATCGGATGTAACCAGGATATCCCGGCCTCTGTTCATCTCCCTTTCCCTTACTCCCTCCTTGTGATTGGTGTAAGTCTTGGAATGATGTAATGAAATGAAATGCTACAATGGCCCGTTTGGGCACTGGGTGATTGAAATATCTGCCATCTATCTCTCCGCCTGCTGCTGTGTGTTTCCTTCATATGTTTTCGTCTTTAGCTCAACTGAAGCGCACCTGATTCTCTGATGGGTCCTCGATCTTAGTTGTCTTATGTAGCTCTAGTTATACCGATGTTCCTCGCCGTTCATCGTCGTTTGCATAGAGTCTTCCAGGCTTGCCCCAGGGCCAGAGACAGATCATCTCTTGGCTTCTGGGGCAGTCTGCTACCGATATTGGTAGTACCTTCAACGGCCTGCTTGAAACCCCCCTTCCCGCAGAAATAAGTAAACTACATTGATGGATTTATACCGAGGGTCTCTAATATAATTTCTGTCTGACTAGTTCCATCAGGGTCATCCCCGGGACCAGAGACAGTCATCTCTTGGCCCCCAGGGTGACCAAAGATGCCAATGAATGATCCCTGAGGGTCAAAAGTACACGACGACTCAAAGCTCCCTCCAGTGATTTGCTTCTGAGATTCCTTTTGAACCCAGCTCATCCTTGATGAATTAAACCCATGTCCATGTAAATCCAAGCAACTGGCAGGTCTGGAACCCCCTAAAAAAACTCCCTCTGAAATCCAAGAAAAAAAAACTCAAAATAGAGCCTCCGGAACCCCGTTCCGCCTTCTCAGCGCCTCCCCCATGGAGTTCCCGGTGCCAAATGGCCCAAGAACAGTGATTTCATCCCGGCGCGGTCACCACCGCGCCGAGAACCCTGGGCGCGCCGAGAGCCCCCCCGCGTCGGGAACCTCCATCTTCTTACCTGCGCCGAGAAGCCTGCCTCTTGGCCTCATCTCCTGTGCGCCGGGAACTCCCTCAGCCTAGCCTTCTGGCGCCGAGAACCCTAACTCCTTGGCCTCCTTGCCTGCGCCGAGAACCCTAACCCCCCTGGCATCCTTCTGGCGCCGAGAAACCTAACTTCTTGGCCTTCTCACTTGCGCCGAGAACCCTAGCCACTCTACCTTCACGCCGAGAACTCTATTAATGCCAGCTTCCCGGCGCCCCGAATAGAACCTTGTGAAGAACCCTTCCCGGCACGGTGGTTTTCGCACCGGGAACCTATATGCCCATTTAAAGCTGTGCCGAGAAGCTGCCTTGCCATCCACTTGAACCTCCGATAGCTTGATCAAACACACCCAGAGATACCCATGAGTCACCAGGCCCGTCCAGGGGATAAATCCAAAGGGGGTCAGACTCCCTTATGTTCCACCGTCCCGCATCAGATTCATGAATAACCCCTTTAGCTCGGAAGGTCTCTGCCACTGCATGAGTTCCACCGGCTTCCTTAAGGGAAAATTGAACATTGCCCCATGGCAGATACGTGGTTCGGGAAGTTCGACACTTCTCTCTCTCTTGGCTTTCATCCCGGCACTCCGTGGGTGATAGCCTATTTCCCCCTGGGCATAATCCAGATTAAGGGGAAATGCTGCCAAAATATCGATTGATGCTTTAACCCCGACAAGCCCCGGGAAGCGTGTATCATACACCTCCCGTCTGGCTCAATTCTTCGGGGGATACGAATACTTCGAGACCCTTGGCCGGATGAGAAACGTGAAAGGGGGTATATGTCCCCGATGATTGTTCAGGCCCCGTCCCGCCACTGCGTGGACGGTGTCCTATTTCTATCCGGCATGACCCACATAAGGGGAGGTCATGCTGATTTAATAATTTGTCGTTTATCCAATTACCTTCTTAGAATAACAAGAACTTCAATGTTATGCACTGTCATTCTCAACTGCCCCGAGGGGCCTCCTACTTTGGCGTTTAATCAAGGGTTGTCCTTCTTAGGAAGGTCGTAATTAACGTCATAGCCTTTATGGTATGATGGACTTCCGGTCCCGACTCGGACTTCACAATCGACTGACTGAGTCAGATCGAGCGCACAATAAATCGTCACTCCGGTGACTGGCACGCCTAACAAATCAACCAATAAACCAATAAATACAATAAATAATAAATAAATGATGAATAAAACCATTCCAACAGCAGGCAGGAATTCAGGAAGGCAAGGGACTTCTTCTTCCCCACGATGATAACGCTCCCACGATAAGGCCATAAAAGCCCACGATGAGGACGTAACCCCCACCTGAAACCCCTCGGCTGGCAGGACTCCAAGAGACGGCGTACTATTTAAATAAGGGATACCCTCCGACTAAAGGTAAGCCAAGAAAGGCAATCATACGCCCAAAACTCCTGAGCAAGAACCGCTTCACCCTTCTGGTGGAGAGGGATCTCGCGTACAAGCTCTCTCCTCCCTACTATTGCTCCCACCATTGCTCCACTGACTTAAGCATCGGAGGGTTTACCCCAGGGATTCCCCCTGGGCCCCCTGATCCATTTCTCTATCTTGTAGTTCACGATCTGGTGATCCTCAGCCCGCTCAGGACCAAGGCGAGATCACGCCTCTTCACATACCTTTGTGAATAATGTCTGATCAACCTCACCTCTGGAAAATCCTTTTTCTACAAGAAACTTGCTCAATCTGTCATACCAAGCTCTGGGAGCTTGTTTCAAATCATAGAGTGCCTTATCAAGTTTGTAAACATAATCAGGAAAATCAAGACACTCAAAACCAGGGGGTTATTTTACATAAATATCCTCCTTTATTACACCATTTAAGAATGCAGATTTGACATCCATCTGCTGGAGGGTTATTCCTAAGCTGCAAGCAATAGCCAAAAGAATCCTAATGGCTTCCATCCTAGCTATAGGGGCAAATGATTCCTCAAAGTCTATGCCAAATTCCTAGTTGTACCACTGAGCTACAAGTCTAGTCTTATTTCTAACTATATTACCTAGATCATCAGTTTTATTTCTGAAAATCTATTTAATGCCTATTACAGTGCCATGTAAGGGTTTAGAAACTAAGTGCCAGACCTTATTCCTATCAAATTGATTAAGTTCTTCATGCATGGCATTTGTCTAATGTTCATCCTGTAGGGCACTTTCTACATTTTTTGGTTCTATCGGTAAGACTAGAGCAAATGAGTTCAAATTATTTTCAATTCTGAAATGTGCTCTAGTCCTAGGGAGTTCATTCAAATTATCAATTATGTTTTCTATATGATGATCTCTGAGAAATCTAACATTGGTAACCTGATTACCTGGATTTTCATTTACCTCCCCCTGAGTTTCAGATCCTTCTGCCTCAGCTTCTTCAACATATTCTCCATTTTGATCTTCTTTGGTCTTCAAGATATCTCCATCACCTTTGTCCCTGCATAAACCAGTTTCAATTTTGATTGCAGACTCATCAAAGACAACATGAGGAGATTCTTCAACAATTTAAGAACTGAGATTAAAAATCCTATAGGCTCCGGACTTATCAGAATAACCTAGAAAATTTTCAGGTTCACTTTTAGGTTCAAATTTATCAAGGTCTAGTTTAGAGTTTATATGGATAAAACATTTGCAACTGAAAACCTTGAAGTGTGCTAGAGAAGGTTTCTTACCCTTAAGAATTTCATAAGGAGTCATTTGTGTAGAAGGTCTTACCAGGGCTCTATTAATGATGTAGCATGAAGTGTTAATAGCCTCAGCCCAAAACCTTCTAGGCAAGTTCCATTCTTCTAGCATAGTCCTGGCCATCTCTACAAGAGTTCGGTTTCTCCTTTCTACTACTCCATTCTGCTCTGGAGTTCTTGGTGAGGAGAACCTGTGATTGATACCATTCTCCCTGCATAAATCATAAAATTGTGAGTTTACAAACTCACCACCATGGTTAGACAATATATTTAAAATAGCATGCTCACTGGTTAGTTTTATTCTATGAAAGAACTCCTGAAATTCCTCAAATGCATCATTCTTGTGTGACAGAAAAAACACCCAAGTGAATCTAGAGAAGTCATCTACTAAAACAAAACCATATCCCCTTCCAGATAAACTGGCTGTTCTAGTGTGTCCAAATAAGTCCATGTGAATCAGCTCATAAGGTCTAGAGGATAGGTTTTCAGTTCTGGACTTAAATGACTTCCTACTTTGTTTACATTGTGTGCATGCCTCACAGATTTTATTGTCTTGTTTGAAAGAAATTTCAGGAAGACCTTTCAGCATACAATGCTTATTCAACTTATGAAGCACACTATAGCTGGCATGACCTAACCTACGATGCCATGGGTAAGTTAGATCATCCTTATTTATAGTTAGACATAGATTAGTGTGTACTACATCATCTAAGTCTACCATATAGATGTTGTTGACTCTCTTACCAGTAAATTTGATAGATTCTGAATTTGGTTCAAAAATCGTGCATGCAAGAGAGTCAAAATAACTTTATGACCTTTATCACAAAGTTGGCTAATACTGAGCAGATTATATGCTAGCCCATCTACTAAAAGAACTTCTTCAATAAAGCAAGAAGAGCACTTACCAACTTTTCCTGACCCAATAATTTTACCTTTGTATTACCTCCAAATATTACCTGACCTGCATCTCTCTCTACCAGCATGCAGAATTTACCTCTATCCCCAGTCATGTGTCTGGAGCAGCCGCTATCAAGATATCACCTATTATGATTGGCTGTCAGGCATACCTGCAAACAAGATCAATGGGAAAATTTTAGAACCCAAAAGTGTTTGGGCCCCATAACAGCAGTTATATCATGCAGGCTGGACATGAGGTGTTTTGAAATCCACAATTGTTTTGGTGTCTTTACTGAATTTGTGGATTTCTTGTTATTCAGCTTATTCTATTTTTTCTTGTCACATTTAATCTTTGAAAATTATTTTTGAGGTGTGACATTCTTCTTCTTAGTTTTATTTTGATATCTTCTCTCCCAGTGACCAGTCCAATGGGCATTGGGAACAGTGTATGCATTGTAGAACCTAGACTGATCAGACATGGAATGGATAAAACCATAAGAGTTATGTCTTCTAAAATTTCTGTGCCTAGGTTGCACATAGGAGTTCCAAGGGTAAGGTCGATACATAGTAGTAGCATATGAATTCTGAAAGTTATGCTGCATTGACCTTATGTAGAAGTTGCCTTGACCTCTTCTATCAGAATTTTGGTGATAGGAATTATGAAATGTAGGATAGGTAGAAGCACTCTGGTAGTAGCTTCGACCTTCTTGTTGAGACATGATTGATTTGGCCTTGGGATTTCCTCGAGTTCTAGCCTTAAAAGCCTGACCCCTAACCTGACCCTTGGTATGAGGTGTAATTGTATATGAGCATGATTCCCTAGATACCTCTATTTTCCCTTTGCCCTTGTCCTTGGCACTGTTCCTGATTTTCTCAATGATTTTCACTGGCTTTTTATTCTAATTCTCTCCGGAAGTCATTTTTATTAAAGGTTGTGATGTTCCTTTTTCACCCACCAATGAGATAGTTCTTACATCAAACCTTTTCTTGTTCGTTGGGTTAAAACCCAAACCTTCTCTTCTGAAGTTTATTTTTAATCCCAAGATGGCATTCAGATTATCTGTTCCTTGTGTCATGCCCTCAAGGGAACTTTGTTTGTCCTTATTCTCCTTTTCTAAATTCTCAATAGATCTTTTCAGTTCTTCATTTACACCATTGACAGCTTCATATTTTTCAATAGCTATCCTAGTTTTTTCCTCAAATTTTTGCATTTTTATTTTGATTTCATCAATGGTGTTTTTCATATTATCATTTTCAACTCTCAGATCAATCAAGATAATTTTATTACATTCATCTTCATCAAGAGAGTTTTTTAGCTCTGAGTTTTTAGTTTCTAGACATGTCAATTTATCAGTCAAAGATGTATCATGAACTAATGAATTTACTTTCTTTTTCAAATGTATGTTCTCTCTACGCATGTCTTCATATTTTTCAAGTATTTCAGCATATGCTTCTTCTCAATCACTATGTGTAAAATTGTCAAATAGGGAAGTTACCTCAATGTCATCTTCATTGACTTCATTATCCTTGGCCATCAAACATAGCCGATCATCCTTCTCACTGTCAGAGGAGCTGCTCTGACTTTCTTCTTCTTCATCGCTCCAGGTGCTTACCATGACTTTTGTCTTCTTATTTTTCAACCTGGGATGTTTGTTTCTCAATTTAGGATAGTCTGTTTTGAGATGACCTGCTTTCCTGCAGTTATAACATACAATGCTATCAGATTTCTTGGCAGTTTCAGGTTTAGACTTTGACTGCCTCTTCTCAGAGAAATATTTTCTCTTAAACCCCTTTCCTTCCTTTTTGAGAATTTTTTTAAAATTCCTAGTGAACATGGCGAATTCACCTTGATCTTCATCTGAACTGCCAGAGCTATGCTCACTAGATGACCCTTTGTTACTAGTAGTAACTTTAAGAGCCAGGGGTTTCTTTCTCTTTTCAGACTCATCAACCATCTTAAGGTTCAACCACTACCAAAAAAAGCGGGATTTCAGACGGCCATTATCCGTCTCAGATCCGTCTGAAAATCCGTCACAAATCACGTTTGTGACGGATTTCCGACAGATTTCAGACGGATCACGACCGTCTAATATTCTTAGTCACAAATTTGTGACAGTTCATTTTTCCGTCTGAAATTCCATCTGAAAATAAAATTTCAGACAGAATTAATTCAGTCACGTATTCCGTCTGAATATCATACGAGAAAATTTTTCGTCTGAAATACCGCATGTACATAAGTCCGTCTGAATTTCAAACGATACAGACGCCGTCCGAAAAATAGTCAGAAATCCGTCGGTATTTGAGACGGATATTACGACGGATTGGTCAGACGGATATTTTTCGTCGCAAATACCGTCTGAAATTGAGACGGATGGCTGACGGTTAAGCCCAACTCTTCGTCCAAAATTTTAGATGCTTCCGTCGTAAATACCGTCTGAAATTGAGACGGATGGCTAACGGTTAAGCCCAACTCTTCGTCCGAAATTTTAGATGCCGTCCGAAAAGTAGTCGTAAATCCGTCGATATTTCATACGATATTACGACGGATTGAACGCATATTTGCCGTCTCAAATACTGTCTGAAATTGAGACGGATGGCCGACGGTAAAGCCCAACTCTTCGTCCAAAATTTTAGACGGAATTTATTCGTCGCAAATACCGTCTTAAAATCCGTCTGAAATGTACGTTTTTTTAATCTTAAATTATTCTAAAAAACCTGTTGGATCACAAACATAAACATCAAGAAATTCAACATGTTGAAAAAAAAACATTGGGAACTAGCTAATTAAATAAACACCACCGAAAAAAAAACTCAACATCAATGTACCATGCTATTCAAATAAATAAACATCACCGAAAAAAAAAACTCAACACCATGCTGATCAAATAAACACCACCGAAAAAAAAAATTCAACACCATGCTGATCAAATAAATACCACAAAAAAAACACATTAACCCTGCTGATCCGTCTGAATATCATCAAACATCAAGAAATATCCGGTACATCGTCCATATCCTCCCTGCCCTGCTCATCTCCTCTGTCTCTGCCCGCAGAAGGATCCCCCTACATTAAAAAAATAATAACATTCATTCATAGATAAAAAAATTAGTGCGAAGAAATTAGCATAAATTGAAATCAAACATATCAAATTGATAACTGCAGATTTTATAGATCAACTACTAGCTTGAAACAGTATTTAAATTAAGTGTATTTTCAAAATGAACTTTGAGCGTCGAGCTCAAATCGGGCATCCGATTTGGATTGCGTCAGTTCTGACAAGTCACTTTCATCTCCCCGGTCGTGTTGGAACGATCGGCACGGCCATCCGACCGGTATTTCAAGTTTTAGACCCCCTGCCCCGACCTGAAAGTTCATTTAAACTAAGTGTATTTTAAAAATGAACTTTGAGCGCCGAGCTCAAACTGGGCATCCAATTTGGATTCCGTCAGTTCTGACAAGTCACTTTCATTTCCCCGATCGTGTTGGAACGATTGGCATGGCCATCCGACCGGTATTTCAAGTTTTAGACCCCCGGACCCGACCTGGCATTCATTTAAACTAAGTGTATTTTAAAAATGAACTTTGAGCGCCAAGCTCAAACCGGGCATCCGATTTGGATTCTGTCAGTTCTGACAAGTGACTTTCATCTCCTCGGTCGTGTTGGAATGATCGGCACGGCCATCCGACCG
Source organism: Amorphophallus konjac (assembly GCA_022559845.1). NCBI lineage: Eukaryota > Viridiplantae > Streptophyta > Magnoliopsida > Alismatales > Araceae > Amorphophallus > Amorphophallus konjac. The sequence continues at coordinate 75,175,657 of CM040118.1, read as the reverse complement.
GTATTTCAAGTTTTAGACCCCCGGACCCGACCTGGCAGTTCATTTAAACTAAGTGTATTTGGAGAATGCACTTTTGAGCGCCGAGCTCAAACCGGGCATCTGATTTGGATTGCGTCAGTTCTGACAAGTCACTTTCATCTCCCAGGTCGTGTTGGAATGATCAGCATGGCCATCCGACCGGTATTTCAAGTTTTAGACCCCCGGCCCCGACCTGGCAGTTCATTTAAACTAAGTGTATTTTAAAAATGAACTTTGAGCGCCGAGCTCAAACCGGGCATCCGATTTGGATTCCGTCAGTTCTGACAAGTCACTTCCATCTCCCCGGTCGTGTTGGAATGATCGGCATGGCCATCCGATTGGTATTTCAAGTTTTAGACCCCCGGACCCGACCTGGCAGTTCATTTAAACTAAGTGTATTTTAAAAATGAACTTTGAGTGCCGAGCTCAAACCGAGCATCCAATTTGGATTCCGTCAGTTCTGACAAGTCACTTCCATCTCCCCGGTCATGTTGGAATGATCAGCATAGCCATCCGACCAGTATTTCAAGTTTTAGACCCCCGGACCCGACCTGGCAGTTCATTCAAACTAAGTGTATTTGGAGAATGCACTTTGAGCGCCGAGCTCAAACCGGGCATCCGATTTGGATTGCGTCAGTTCTGACAAGTCACTTTCATCTCCCCGGTCGTGTTGGAACAATCGGCATGGCCATCCGACCGGTATTTCAAGTTTTAGACCCCCGGCCCCGACCTGGCAGTTCATTTAAACTAAGTTAATTTTAAAAATGAACTTTGAGCGCCGAGCTCAAACCGGGCATCCGATTTAGATTCCGTCAGTTCTGACAAGTCACTTCCATCTCCCAGGTTGTGTTGGAATGATCGGCACGGCCATCCGACCGGTATTTCAAGTTTTAGACCCCCGGCCCCGACCTGGGAGTTCATTTAAACTAAGTGTATTTTAAAAATGAACTTTGAGCGCCGAGCTCAAACCAGGCATCCGATTTGGATTGCGTTAGTTCTGACAAGTCACTTTCATCTCCCATGTTGTGTTGGAATGATCGGCACGGCCATCCGACCGATATTTCACGTTTTAGACCCCCGGCCCCGACCTGGCAGTTCATTTAAACTAAGTGTATTTTAAAAATGAAATTTGAGCGTCGAGCTCAAACCGGGCATCCGATTTGGATTCCGTCAGTTCTGACAAGTGACTTTCATCTCCCCGATCGTGTTGGAATGATCGGCATGGCCATCCGACCAGTTTTTCAAGTTTTAGCCCCCCGGACCCGACCTGGCAGTTCATTTAAACTAAGTGTATTTGGAGAATGCACTTTTGAGCGTCGAGCTCAAATCGGGCATCCGATTTGGATTCCGTCAGTTCTGACAAGTCACTTTCATCTCCTCGGTCGTGTTGGAATGATCGGCATGGCCACCCGACCCCCGAACCCTGGATTTTCTCAATTCTTCTAAAGTAAATGAGTTTTAAAATTTTAAATGAACATAATTGAGTAATTCCATCAAAATAAAAACATAGTAAACACTCACCTGTGCGGCCTGTGCTGTGGTGGTGGTAGATTGCTGAGGGACCATTCCCCCCTGGGAGAGGAGGCCACTGATTGCCTGCAAAATGATTGCCTGCTGGCTAGAGATCTCCTGTTGGAAATGCTGTTGCTGCCGCTGCATATCAGAAATCTGCGATCGGACCATGTCCATCATGTCGCTGGCAGAAGCACTGGGGGCAACGGAAGGTATAGTGAAGGCACTGCTACTGGTTTGGGCATAGCTAGAACTCGCACATGATGATATCACCGTGCTAGCGTCTAGGCTCTCCCCAAAACCATATAGTCGGCCTTTCTTCGGTACGCCAGCTGCTGCCACCCACTCCACCAGATCAAACTCCGGCTGCTACGTGTCTCCCTCCCCGTACTTCTCTGTCACTGCTTTTCTATATGTTTCCTACAAATTGAATAAAATAACTAGTCAATTTCATATGAATTACATGCCGATTTAAATGAACAGTACAAGTTACATATGTAGATAAACTTACCGCTGCTGACTTAGCTGTCTCACTCACAAAATGATTAGTCCCCTTCTTTTTGTGTGTTCTGTTGAACACCTCGAGGAACGACAGATGTCGATTAAGCTCCACAGCCTGTTATATAATTCATAGTAAAAAAAGTCAAATATTGGGATAAATTGTAAGAAGATAAATTGTTATATTACTTACCAATTTTTGTTTATGAGCCGCATAAGAGATGGACCCACTCGTATGCAAATTTGAACCTGGTTTTGACGCCCTGTTTGCTTTGGCTTTTTTGAACTTTTCTATCCACTTGGGGTCGGTAAAATGGTCACAAGATATCTCCCAATCCTTTTGCCTCATCCATAGAAGGCGGTGCGCCTTCCACAATTGTCGGTCTTCACTCCCCCCACTCAATTTTTTAGCGTGTGCTCGGGCCTCATGTATTTTCCTCTTGTAACTTGACTGCATAGTAGACTCCCAGGCACGACGACATCTCGCCGCGCCATGTCCACATGTGAATTGAAAAGACCGCTGTAAATCAATTACTTTTCACACTTAGTATACTGTTGTAAATTGAGTTTGGGAAATACTTGAATTAAATGACGTAATTACTTACTAAGAACATGTTGTACAATGAATCGCGGACAGCCATCGAAAATTCTCTGAAAGTGGATGCTGCCCCGGGCACATGTGCCAACATGAGTTCGGTGGAATGATGGATAGCTTTGTGGGGTTCAAATTTCTTACTGCAATTGCAAATGTCAAAATATTCATATTAGACAGTTGAAGGCTAATTAATGTAATATAACCTTATAGATTTACCCGGAGATCCAACACGGGCGACGTCTATCATGGGCCGTGCCTCCCTCGCGACGACTGCCGGCATCGTCAAGTGGCTGACTGGTGGGGGTGTGCCCTGTACAAGTGGGAGGTGGTGGGAGGGCACTGGGATCTGTAAGAATAGATCTTCACAAGTAAAACTAAGTGTATTACATTACAGATATTTGAAATAACATAATTAATTTTCATAAGTGCACAACAGGTGGGAGGCCACTGAGACCTGCAAGAATTAATTTTCATGTGGAGTGATACAAATATTGTGAACTTATAATTAAAATATACATACCTGCAGCGGGAGGTGGTCGGGGTGACATCTGCACAATAGGTGGGCGGCCACTGACACCTGCAAGAATTAATTTTCATGTGGAGTGATACAAATATTACGAACTTATAATTAAAATATACATACCTGCAGCGGGAGGTGGTCGGGGTGACATCTGCACAATAGGTGGGAGGCCACTGACACCTACAAGAATTAATTTTGATGTGGAGTGATACAAATATTGTGAACTTATAATTAAAATGTACATACCTGCAGCGAGAGGTGGTCGGGGTGACATCTGCACAATAGGTGGGAGGCCACTGACACCTGCAAGAATTAATTTTCATGTGGAGTGATACAAATATTACGAACATATAATTAAAATATACATACCTGCAGCGGGAGGTGGTCAGGGTGACATCTGCACAATAGGTGTGAGGCCACTGACACCTGCAAGATTTAATTTTCATAAGTAAATGCAACATGTTACTGAAAATTAAAATAGATATACCTGTAGCGGGAGGTGGTGGGAGGGCACTAGGACCTGTAAGTAGTAATTCACATTAGATAAATGAATATTTTGCTAGAAATTCAAAGATACGCTGAGGTGGGACCTGCATTAATTTTCATAAGTAAATGCAACATGTTACTGAAAATTAAAATAGATATACCTGTAGCGGGAGGTGGTGGGAGTTGAGTTGGACCTGTAAGTAGTAATTCACATTAGATAAATGAATATTTTGCTAGAAATCCAAAGATACGCCGAGGTGGGAAAGCATTAATTTTCATAAGTAAATGCAACATGTTACTGAAAATTAAAATAGATATACCTGTAGTGGGAGGTGGTGGGAGGGCACTAGAACCTGTAAGTAGTAATTCACATTAGATAAATGAATATTTTTCTAGAAATTCAAAGATACGCCGAGGTGGGAAAGCATTAATTTTCATCAGTAAATGCAACATGTTACGGAAAATTAAAATAGATATACCTGTAGCGGGAGGTGGTGGGAGGGCACTAGGACATGTAAGTAGTGGTGGTGCCGTCTGTACAAGTGGTGGTGAGCCGACACTTGGACCTATAAAAAAATTCTTTTAAGTTAGTAAATAATTAAAATATTTATATAGCTAACTTATTGATCAAATATACCTGTGTCTGAAGAAGATGCTAGCGAGGAGGGAGTAGCGCCCCTCTCATTTCCTTGTCTCCTCCCACTCCTAGTACGACCTCCTCGCACCATTTCCTTATTAATAACAAAACAATTAATACATATTAATCCATAATTATATAAGGCTAGACAAATGTTATTTAAAATTATGCTTAAAAAGTAAGAATCATCTTACTAAATTATCAAAACATGCCTCCCTCATGTTGATATATCTAGCTCATAATCATCATCTTCGTCATCCATAGTAGCCTCATCAGATTCAAACTCTTCATCTTCATCTGATTCTTCCTCCCCTCTAACATAAACATTTAGCTCTATCGGATCGACTTCTTCCACTTCATCTCGCGTACGTAATGGCAGTGGCTCATCAGATTCGTCCAGATTAAACCTAGAGGAACCAACAACGCCAACTTCGTCTGATTGATAATATTCAGCACTAGCAACCTCTGAGACATCTCCACTCATAGTTAACTCATAAGTGGGAAAGAGTTTTGAATTAATCCTGCAAACTGCCCACCAATCTCTATTCTTGGATGATGGATAGCCTGAATAGTACACTTGCTGGACTTGTGCGGCTAAAATGAACGGTTCATAGGTCTTAAGTTTAGACCTATGTTTGACATTGACAATCCCATAATTTGTGTCATGTCGAACAGAATTAGGATCAAACCATTGACACTTAAATATGTATACATGATTGTCTTGTCCCAAATACTGAAGTTCTAAGACTTCTTCAAGAATACCATAGTAGTCCAATTCCACTTCATTGTATAAACTTCCCTTCACAGATACACCGATGTTCATCGTAGACTTATTTCGCTCATAATCCCTTGTATGAAATTTGTATACATTCACAATATATCCTGGATAGGCACGTGTCTGGTTCGAGGGGCCATAACTTATCTGTTGTACTCTTTGATCAGTAATGAAACCTTGTTCAACCTATATTCAAATTAGAGTAGTTAAAATAATAATAATTACCTCAACATACATAAATATAAACATATATATTCATAGTTGACACTAACTCGGTTTCTCAGCCATTTGGAAAAAAACTTCTCGCGTTCTTTTTCAATCTCCACGTCCTGGATATTTGGACATTTTCAGCTAATTCTGAATCAAATTGCCTGCAATATAAATGCACTACTACTTTAAATGAACTGCAGAAGAAGGATGAACAACTTATGGACTTGCTGGAAATGTGAATTAAGAACTTACTCAACATAAGGTTCAATCTCGAGGCAATTCAAAAGAATATATATCTCAGCGGCGTGCAACTCTCTATCTTCGAGCGTGTGAGTCAAGCAACGTCCGAACGCACGTCCAGGATGTTTAAATATGGAGAGCCGATCGGACCATTCATCCACTCCCCCATCATCATTACGTGGAGGTCGAGTACGACGAGTTTGAATCTCTGGCTCAAAGTACATAGAACAGAAGTTCAAATTTTCTTCAAGAATGTATGCCTCAGCAATCGAACCCTCCACCTGTGCCTTGTTGCAAACTTTCATTTTTAATTCATGCATGCACCTACAACAACAAGTCAGATGACAACGATATGTACCGGCTATGGACGACTTGTAAGTTAACAAAAATTGTCACATACCTGTCAAATGAATACATCCATCGAAATTGTACTGGCCCTCCGACGATAGCCTCATATGGCAAATGAACGACCAGGTGCTCCATCGAATCAAAGAATGCCGGAGGAAATATCTTCTCTAGCTTGTAAACGGTTGTGACAACTTTTTCTTCTATAGTTTGTACATCCCGAAGTCTGAGTTCAGATGCACATAAAATCTTGAAAAATTGACTCATCTCAGCTAGTGCTCCCCATATCTGCTTTGGCAACAAATCACGAAATGCAATGGGCAGTAGCCTCTCCATGAACACATGACAGTCGTGACTTTTCATACCATATATTTTCCCCTCATTAACATTCACACAACGGGCTATGTTGGATGCATATCCATCTGGGAATCTCAGCTATTTCAACCACTGGCATACTTCCTTGATCTGTGTATCATGAAGCACGTAAGTTGCTTAGGCTACACAGTTTTGCCATTTACGTTCTGTAGCTCCAGTTCTGGACGTTTACAAAGCATCTTTAAATCCATACGTGCTTTGACGTTGTCTTTTATTTTCCCTTTAACATTCATGATCGTATTGAACACATTATCAAAAAAATTCTTCTCGGTATGCATGACATCCAGATTGTGTCGTACAAGAAGAGTTGACCAATAAGGTAATTCCCAAAAAATACTTTTCTTGTTCCAGTTGTGATCCTTTCCAAAACTAGGGAGTTTCCGTGTGCTACCAGACAATTGAACTACATCTGGTAAATTGTGCACCCGTGACGCCATATGTAGACCCGACACCCGTTGCAAGTCAGCTTCATCCATTTCAACAGTATTTTTTTTAAACGAGTCTTTTTGCCTTCGAAAAGGATGGTCACTTGGTAACAATCGCCGATGGCACTCAAACCAGCATGCTTTCCCACCATGTTTCAATACAAATGATTTGGTATCTTCCATACAGTAAGGACATGCTAACCTCCTATGTGTGCTCCAACCAGATAGCATTCCATATGCAGGAAAGTCACTTATTGTCCAGATCAGTGCAACCTTCATAATAAAATTTTACTTCCTATATGCATCATAAGTAACAACTCCATTAGTCCATAAAAATTTGAGCTCATCAATCAACGGCCTGAGATATATGTCCAAATTTTTTTTGGGACTTTTTGGACCAGGAATTACTAAGGACAAAAATAGATTTTCTCGCTTCATGCACATGTGCGGCGGAAGGTTGTACGGTGTCATGAACACTGGCCAACAAGAATAAGATGCCACTGAACCACCGAATGGATTAAAACCATCTGTGCATAAACCCAATCGAACATTACGTGACTCCCTTGAAAAGGCAAGATGAGTACGACTAAAGTGAGTCCAAGCTTCACCATCGGTAGGATGACTGATTATATCATCGGCACGACGTACTCTTTCGGTGTGCCATGTCATATGTCGAGCCGTCTTTGAGGACATATACAGTCGCTGCAGCCTAGGCACAAGAGGGAAGTATCGTAACGCCTTGTAAGGTACATCTTTTGTCTTTGAATTGACCCCCCTCTTAGGTTTGAATCTGTCATGGCCACAAATGGAACATGATATCTTATCTGCATCATCTTTGTAATATAACATACAATGATTCGGACATGCATCTATTTTCACATATCCAAGTCCTAAGTCATTGACTATCTTTTTTGCACGGTAAAAAGTTTATGGCAACTTCTCATCTCGAGGTAACATACTCTTGATCAAGAGGAGGAGACGGTCAAAATAAGTCTCACTGATGTGAAATTCAGATTTCAAGTTCAACAATTGTGACACTGCAGACAATCGAGTGTACTTTTCACAACCATCCCACAGCGGCTCACCAGCATCCCTAAGTAGTTCATAAAATCTTCCGGCTGTCTTATTCGGCGCTTCATCGTGAACATTAAAACTAGGACCAGCAGCATCTACAACCATATCCACGTACCCACTTGTGCCTGCAATATTGTCAGGCTCATACCTCAAGAATTGCTCACCATGACACGTCCAATTCGTATAACCATCCACGAACCCTTTCGTGTATAAATGATGTTGCGCATCCCATGTTGAACACCACCTCGAGTTTCTACAACTTGAACAAGGGCATCGAATGTGACCGTCGTGATATATTGCTGCATTTGGATTCCCCAATGCCAATTGAATGAAACTCTCATCCCCAAGCTTAAAGTCATCTGACACCACCCGGTCAACTATTCTACGATACATCCATGAACGATCTGTCGACATTTTGCCTGCACCCAATAAATGACAATACACATCCTAACTTTCAAATCATTACTCATGATATTACACCCGACCCTTTCCTCACATCGTTCATCATAGACCATTTATAGTTGGAAGAGGAATATTAATTAGATTATCACTTTTTAACCCATCCATGAAGGTTTGATGGCACAATCACTTACTATATGTGCTGCACGATTTGCTGAAAATTTCGGCATCATCTCCCCACACATCTCCGATATACCAAAAATATTTATTGATTTTAAAATTTTCTTAAACACTTACAAGTAAGTGGTTAAGAAAACACTCAAAATCAATAATGGTATATCAAAGAAGAGTGAGGAGACGCAACCGAAATTCTCAACAAACCATACAAACACATGTAGTAAATGACTGCCTAAGTGCGATCAAACATTCACAGACTGTCCAAACGGGACAATTCAAGACTTTGAGGTAGATATATACATTCTCATAAACAAATGAGAACATACACATCAATCCCAAAGTCCTGAACGGGAAGGCACATTGACACGGTTTTAACGCACTCTCCTGAGGTGCGTGTAATGTTAGGTCGCACACACGCACCTCAGCTCACAGGGAATACCACATGCATTTATATAACAAAAAATTAAATAACAACGTAATTATCATTATGCATATATCAAATTAAATAACATCCGAATTACAAAATTTTTCAAATGAAGAACATCGAAGCTAAACAATCTACATTTTTGAGTCAAATTAAAATCAAATTTCTATTAAAATTAGATTTAAAAATATATTTACATGCAATTAAAATCCACAAAGTTTTAAATCACAAAACGAATTTTTTGGGTATTTACCTATTGCTATAGAGAATTCTGATTTCTTTGTATTTATCCACATCTTTGTATATATGTACTACTTAAGATATGTGGTCATTCCATTTCTCTATATCTTCTTATCATCATAAGACAAGGTTCAAATGGGGTGGGTGGGTTCTCTTATAAAGAACAAGCCCCAGGGGAGGGGGAGGGGGGCTGTTTAGAACTACACCAATGTGTTGAGTTCAGTATTTGGATGATGTCTAATTATGACTAATAAAATAACAATCTAATCTTGTGTGTGCAACTTAGACAAATATGTCAAAGTCAGGATGTATAAAGTCTCCTGAGTAATTTACAAAGTGTTTGATTCCTAGGATATTTAGTTGACCAGAAGAAGGGGGTGACTTTAATGTTGTTTTATCTCCCGAGGAGAAGAAGGGGGGCACTATGGGCTATATCAATTCCATGACTGACCTCCAGGGCTTCGTTGCTCTCCCAGGTCTTATGGATGCTGGTTATGTGCGCAACTCTTTCACTTAGTCTAATAATCAGATTGGGGTCAGGAACATTAAGGCCAGGCTGGACAGAGTATTGTTTAATGATTGTTGGGCTGAAAAAGCCCATGTCCTTACTGTTAAGCACTTGATGAGAGAACCCTCTGATCATTCCCCGCTTCTTATCCAGCAACCTCATTCAAAGTCCAAGCCTAGCATATTTGTTTTCCAGCACATGTGGCTAGAGGATGATAAATTTAAAACAACAGTGAGGAAGGCCTGGGATGCTGCTTCTCTCGACCACTACAATCCTTTTTTAGTCCTCCAGCACAAACTGAAGGCTATCAAATTTTTGATAAAGCAGTGGAATAAGGAACATTTTGGCAACATTTTTGATAAGAAAGCTACTGCAGAGGATGAGGTGAAGTAGGCTAAAAAAGATTTTGATGAAGATCCTAATGAAGGAAACAGGGTATCTCTCCAAATTGCACAAGCTGCACTTAGAAGATGGATTCACCTTGAAGAAATTTTCTGGGGGCAGAAAGCCAAAGCTAACTGGCTGTAGTTAGGGGACCGAAACATAAAGTTCTATCATCTTCAAGTGAAACAAAGGAGAGCTAGAATGACCATTGACAAAATCAAAACGGACAATGGAGATTGGTGTGATGAGGAGTCTCTGCTGAAGGACAACTGGTTATTTTAAATCCACAAGGGATGTTTTGCTTTAAAAAAAGTATTCATCCAAAAAAATAAGACATCCTACCAATAAATCTAAATAAGATTACATAAATTAAAAAAAATGAAACAACACATATCTGTCTGAAATTAAATTTTTACTTACTGTTTATTTGTAAAAGAATCTTCGAATCTCTTGTTCCCTTCCTCTCGACCGATTATCCTTCAATGAATATAAAATATATTAAATAAAACAAAAAATAATTAATTAATCCCTCCCAGACCTCCTACTGGCCCCTCCCCCCCACCGGAGCCCCCCTCCTACTGGCACCTCCCTCTCTCCCCTCCCCACCACCCACCGCACCCCCCTCCCCCCCAGCGACCACCTCTTGCTGCTCCCACCCTCCCCCCCACCCCCGGACCCTCTGACGACATCCCTGAACCCCCCCTCCCACCGGCGACCCCCCTCCCCCCCACCCTCTGTGAACCCCCCTCCCACCTCTGAGCTCCCCCTCCGACCTCCCTGAACCCCCCTCCCATCTCCGACATCCCCCCCCACCCTCCCTGAACCCCCTCCCACCGACGAGCTCTCCCTCCCCCCCACCCTCCCTGAAACCCCCCTCCCGTCCCACCGATCTGATTCTTCCTCCCCCTCCCCCCCCTCACCGTCCCTGAAACCCCCCTCCCCTCCCACCGTCGACGACCTCCCCCTTACCCCCTGCTGGCCCGTCCCTCCCAGTCCAACCTCCCCCGCCCCCCAACCCACCGGAACCCCCTCTTTGGAACCCCTCTCGGATGATTCCCAACCTCCAAAAACAAAAATAAAAAGACAATGGCACCGGTGGGGAATGGGGAGAGGGAGGGGGAGGGGGCTTACCAGATCGGAGAAGATGGCGAGGGACGGCGAGGACCGGCGAGGGTGGCGATGGTGAAGACCGTGTCCAGGACGGTGATGTACCCGCGACGACGGTGATGTACTGGCGGTGACGACGAGCTCAGGCGGCGACGGCAAGGACTCCACCGGAATGGGGGAGGAGGGGCGCCCGACGGGGACGACGAACTATCACGACTCCGGCGGGGACGACGACAAAGGTGAGCTCCGATGGGGTCTCGTCGGCAGGGAGAGAGTGGTAAGAGAGAGTGAGAGTGTGACTGAGTGGGAGGGAGAGGGTTCTGTATCGGGTCATTTGGGGGAAATTTCCGACGGACTCAGACGGAATTATTTTCCGTCGGAAATGTAGTCTGTATTTCAGACAGATTAATTTCCGTCGGAATAGCCATCTGAAATTATGACAGATATTCCGAAGGATTCTAATTCGTCTGAAATATAGAAGATCGTCGTAATTTATGACGGATATTCAGACGGACTAGATTCCATCTGAAAATTCCGTCTGAACTCCCGCTTTTTTTGGTAGTGAACTCATATGTCATGAGAGAACTGATGAGCTCATCTACTGATGTGGTAGCTAGGTTCTTGGATTCCTCCATAACAGTGGCCTTAGTGTGCCAAATAGGTGTCAAGGACCTTAATATCTTTCTGACCAGCTCGTACTCAAAATGGATAGGTTTTCCCCGGACTTCTTAAGCTATTGGTAATCATATTCAGACGAGCGAACATCTCAGAGATGGACTCATCAGGCTTCATTTTGAAATCCTCATATTCAGAGATGAACATGTTGACTTTAGTCTCTCTAACTTGAGAAGTCCCTTTATAGATCACCTCCAATTTATCCCACATCTCCTTAGCTGTAGAACAGGAAGAGACTCTGGAGAATTCGGTGGGATGAAGAGCACACTGCATGACATTTACATCGCTTCAGTTTAAAGTGGATTTATGAATCTACTCTCTAGTTCAAACCTCTTCATCCTCAGGTAGTTCAAAGGGGCCTTTGCTAACTACTTTCCAAATTTTGTAGTCCTTAGCTCTAAGGAAAACTTGCATACGACTCTTCCAATAACCATAATTGGATCCGTCAAAATATGGAGGCTTACTAGTAGAGTGACCATCAGCTGTTAACCCTCTAACATCCATTTGCTAATCTCTCCGAGATGTAAAGCCCTAAAGGAGAGTTAGGCTCTGATACCAATTGATGTTTCGGATGACTGACAGATCTAGAGGGGGGTGAACATATCTACCCCAATCTTTTCCAATTTAAAGCACTTAGAATGCAGAATTAAAATGCTACGGCTAACACAACCACTTTAACGAAATATCACTCAAGATTAAGAAACAGTCAACCAGATGAAGCTGTACTACGTGGAGGTTGGAATCAGAATCTCCTCACACAAGGTTAAGTAATCCATATAGGTGTAACCTATCGTTCGGACTAAACCTTTTGATATACAACACTGGTTGAATATTCAAGTTTAAACAGAATATCAGGAATTCAGAAATCAATAATGAGCATTCAACGAATTGCAATGTAAGGAAGAAGAAGAGCACAATAAGATCACACGCACTGCAAGAAGGTTTTTAAGGTGGTTCGATCTCAATCCAGAGATCTACATCCACCCCTTACTCAATTGAGTAAGGCTTCTGCTGACACACAGCTTAAAACCCGCTGATCCACAGCTTTGGGGAATAGATCCCTACAACTCGCTGATCCACAGCTTTGGAGAATAGATCCCAGATAGCTGAGCCTCACAGTTTGCTCTGCTGAGCCTCATAGCTTGCTTCCAAGGAATTACTTCCTTGCCGCTGACACACAGCTTGAAAAACTGCTGACTCACAGCTTATAGAAATCGTTGCGAATAGAAAATGTTAAGAAAAAAATCAAATGAAAAATACAAGACAATCTGTAGCTTGCTTCAAGTAGAACGATGTCTGGATTTGATCCAGAGATCGAGACAAACAAGACTCTACTTACATATCTCTTGAACGCTCATAGCTCTCAGAGTGTTCCTTCACTTTCCGATCCCTTGTTTCTATCTCAGCTCTTCACTCTTAATCTTTTCTCTCTACTTAAATCAACTAAACTCTGAGACTCTCAGACCCTCTCGCTTCTTCCCTGTGCTTCCTCTTTTTCTTATTTTCTTCACTAATTTCTTCTTACTTGTGTGTATGTTCTTCAGATTGACCAGGCCTCTATTTATAGCCTTGCGAACGCGTGGGAAACACGTTCCCGCCCAAGGAGATTTGAACAGGTACACTGATGGATGTACACGTGTGAGGATATAAAGGTGAGTTATCCACGTGTTTGAATCTCCAGGCACGGCTCCTTCTTGGATCATGTGCCTATTTAAGTTGAAGACTTCGAGCCACGTGACCGTGCTAAGCGTAAGGCATGCTGCCTTTTACATATTTGATCCTGGGTCCTTTAGTAACTTAAGTTCCTACCAATCAGAACAAAGGCATTTTATCAAACACTTTGTCAGCATAGTTGGATATTCAATATGCATTGGCCTATGAGACTTGAGTTATGACATAAGTGATAGAGCAGACTAAGATGCACAGACCTTATTTCAAATGATGCATGATATGCTCTGACCTAAAAGCATGCATAGACCTGGATGTCGCATGTGCATGGACCCTAGAGATGCACAAACTTGTATATGCGTAGACCTTAGACTAAGCATTAACTATGGATGTTCATAGACCCATGCTATGCATGTGCAGAGGCAAAAATGTGCTCAGACTCTAGATGTCGTATATGCTCAGACTCTAAATGCAATAATGAAAAAGTGCACTGACCTTAGTGTGTGCAAATGACTATGTGCATCGACCTTATTTAGCACACGGCACAATGTACACCGACCTTGTTTTGTACAAGGCACAATGTGCACTGACCTTGTTATGACTAAGACAAGGTGTGCATCGACCTTATTTATGACTAAGATCAGATGTGCAACGACCTTACATACAAGATGAAAAATGTGCACAGACATGTAACAGTAACACAGGTAGACTTTGATCAAACTTTAAGTATACTATAGAAAACATGCATCAACCTTAGATGCTTGTGGGCTAAACTAGCATCGACCTTTATTAACGAACAGTAATGTGCACAGGCTTGCCTCTGCCTAGAAACGCAACATGCATCGACCTTAGTATGCGCTACAGTGAATGCGCACCGACCTGCCTCTGCCTAGAAACGCAACATGCATCGACCTTCATGCTAAATGCAAAATGTGCACATACTTTGTTCTACGATGCTAAGATGTGCATCGACGTTGGTCTTGCACATGGAGCAATTAATGTGCATCGACCTTATATAAAAAAAGATATGATAGTCAATCATCAAAATAATGACCATAATGCATTGTTACCAATATCAAAATTTAGCACAGTATGTACTATTGTCAGCATCAAAACACATTAAATTCAGAGGATCATAAATCAGAGAAGACAAAATATTCTTCCCCACAAACTCCCCTCAATAGAACCAGCTAGAGGGTCAGACCTAGGGCACATGGTCTGTGTGTGCACACGTGGTTGGGGGCTGTCAGACCCGCGCTGACGAGCGCGACCCAAGCTAGTCCTTATTCGTGGTACTGGTTACTGTTGAGTCCTTGTCTCCACCTGGGACGTCGTAGAGAGACACTTGAGGTGCAGTGTAAGATGTCAATGGACGCTTCCGGCTTTACTTCTGGTGGGCAGGTGCCCCAGTCACAGGACATGAGTTTCCGTGACCCTTGAGTCCATTTTATGACCACGAGGCGTGGCTTCCCGGACCGTTTCTATGTGTTTTTCGAGGTTGACGCCAAGGACGCTCGGTTGTATTACCGAGGCTTCACCCCCTTGGCTAGGTCGGGTTCACGATAGCGAGGTCGTGATGGTACCCATGGACCAGGTGGTCCAGGTTAGGCCCCGTCTTTGTGACAGGCCTTTACGGCAGAGTTGTCGTGTGCTTTCCCTCGGTAGCTGTGGTGTTAGGTAGTTCGGTGGTCCCCCAACTGTGAGTCCGGGGCGTGTCCTCGGGTACAGTAGGAGTAGCTGTAGTGCCGAGTTTTTACCGGCCACCGGTTTGATGTTCTTGCTGTTGTTGCTGCTTTTCGCTATCGCCGTTGTTTACAGTTGGGGTTCCACAGGACCCCTACTGAGCCAGTGATAGTATGCTCACCCCTGCTTTTCAGGTGCGGTGATTCTTCCTTGAGGTTCGAGGGTGCTGTGCGGAGGTTTTTAGTCTCCAACTTGTCGGGCCGAGTGTTCTCTCGGTGTGTGGTACGTTTCTCTACCTTAGACTATACTTTCTGTTGGACTGGACTCTGTTGTAGTTATTTATTTATTTCTGTTAATTATTGAATTGTCCTACTTTATTTCATATTTCTTTGTACCTCCACACTCCTTTTAGCCCTTCCGAGGCCTCTCGGCTCGTGGGCGGCGGGCCAGGATTCGAATGGTATCGGGTCCATCCCGGTATCCGGATCTTGGGTCGTTACACAATGGGTCACAACAGGGTCGACCAGGGGCCAAAACGGGCCAAAGGGCAGCTGTTCAGTCGACCAACCCTCATGGGTCGGTTGACCAACCCACATGGGTTGGTCGACCAATAGAGGTCGGTCAACCAGCCCCACCTGGGCGGTCGACCGGCCCACAGGCAAGGGAGCTCTACCCTGGTCGGCCGACTGAACTGGGCAGTTCGGTCGATCGAACTGGGTAGTTCGGTCGATCGAACTGGGCAATTCGGTCGACTGAACTAGGGCAGAGGCCCAGTTCTGTGGTGAACGTCGTTGGTCGACCGAACCTTTGCGGTCGGTCGACCGAAAACGGCAGAGACCCTCCCGGACTCAACCTCGTGGTCCGGTTTCCACACCCGCTCTATCCCAAGCGAGGGAGAAAACAATGGGGACCATCCCCCGGGTCCCAAACCACAAAATGCCCAAAAGAAAATGGTGGAACGCCGCTTGATCCGATGAAAAACGTCACTCGCCCTAAAACATGGAAAAATCGCCCGGCATGAAGAAAAATCCACGCTCGGCTCACCTTGGCCTATGAAACTACGAGAAAATAACTACAAGGGGCCAGGGATCCATCCCCCTACCTCCACCGAAGATTTCTCGCGCCGAGGATGCCGTTTCCTCGTGAAACACCTCACGAATCGTCGACGGGTCACGAACTCTCGGACGAAGCCTCGCCACGCCACCGCCCCGTTCCACGCTCCATCCTCGCAGCTCCTCGCCCCACGAGGCTCGCCGCCTCACCCTCCTCCACCTCTGTCGGCCGCCCGGAGAAGAGAGGGAGAGAAAGAGAGACGTGAGAAGAGAGAGGGAGAGAAATGAGAGTGAGGGAGAGAGAGGGGGGTGGGGGGTTTATTTATAGGAAATAAATTCGGGATTTTAAAATTTTGAAAAATATAAATGATGTGTGACAAGACCACGGACACGACTCGAATGAGGAATGCAGTCCTTGGACTCTAGGTGAGCTCGTGATTGTCCCTTAACGAGGGAAGCGTCGGACGTGCACGGTTGAGAAACCGGCAAGAGCTAGGGTGGTCAATTCTCTTTTGTGCCCAGATCGGGTCACGGGACGGTCACGCTCTCTCTCTCTCGTAGCAGCGGTGAAATAAATATTACGAGCTAACGGCCCTACACATGCTCTCTAGCAGTGGCATATAAAGCATATAAGGAAATAAGCGAAATGCCGAGTGTAAGAGCGAATACGATACCTCCACGCTCTCGGCGTGGGGAAGACGGACCCGGCCGAAACTCGTACTCCCGGGACAATTAGTACACAAATATTACAGCAATGAATTTACGGCCCACTCCACACAGGGAGGTAAAGGAGGACACAATGGGGCCCGGGAGGACCGATTTCGGGTTGACGGGCGGCTTCTCGCGTAGCTTCGGCAGCACCCGAACTCGTGACTGTGGGACCCGCGTGCTGGCCGGAGGGGCCGTGTGGGACCCGGTGGCACCGCTGTAGTGGGGACACTTGGGGAAAGGCGGCACGCTGATTCACCGGCCGGAGGTCGGACGGCTCCGATAGGCACCGGTCATAATAACCGGCCACGGATCTGCCGGTTCTGTTTTCAGGCGGGCGCTCCGGCAAGAACGGACGCTACGATCAGCCCTGATGTCGGATCGACACGAAACTGGCGCCATTGGAAAGCTACTTCGAAGGGATTCAACCCTATGGGATTCCAGAAAAACAACCAGCTCTGTACTTCTTATTGGCGAATTTTGAAAGCTTCTGCTGTACAGTGCCCGAATTCTCAGATCAATAGGGAACTTGTCTGAGAACTAGCGTTAACTGATAGGTAGACCTCCGATTCAGAAGTTGTGTTCTTCAGAAACGTTGTAGGAAATTGAACAAGGAAAATGGAAATAATTTTTATGAAAGGATTTGAGGTGGCTACGAATTGTTATGATTTTTATACTAGCAGAGGGTCGGATCTGGAAACTGGCTGACAGCACTGTAGATGGCTCTGAAAATGAATTTTAAAAAATGGATGAAGGCTGATCAAAAATCAAGAAAAATCATGGAGTGAGGGGACGGGGGGTAGAACATCCAATAAAATTGGGGGTTCTTGGAAAAATCAAAAAGATGGTCTAAATGGGGAATTACATGAGTGCTGCTACACAGATCTGAAACTGGACAGAACTGGGAGACAGGAATACACAAAATTTGAAACACAGTAAATGATGGAATTGGGACACTATTATTTTTGTAGAGGTGGGGATTGAAGATAGGAAGACACCATAAAATTTTCAGACCAAGAAGATGTCGTGGCTGATAGCAGGAATTCCGAGAAGGAGCTTCTGTTGGCTGAAGATAGAACTTCGACGGTGGCTCGATGGCGGCTCGTTGGCGGCACGAACGGCGGCGGCGGCGGCACCAGATGAAATCAGAGATTGGGGGAGGGAATAGAAGAGATCCACTCTAGAATTGGGGGTTGGAGAAGGAAGAACACCAGGGGAAGGGAGAGGGGCGCAAGAAGCTCTTGGCTTTTCCAACAATTTTACTCTTCATTAATGCTAACAAATGGAAAATACAACCTTTTATATGCCATGTATCAAACCCATTCTACACCCTTGGATCTAGGGATGGGGAATGGATGGTCTAGATGATGTGTGAGTGTGTGACCAACACACAAAAAAATAAAAATAATATATAAAGGGGGGGGCTATTGACCAAGGGGAGGCAAGGGGGACAAGTTGACATGGTAGGTAGCCTATCATGGAAATTCTTACACTCTTGTCTACCCATGTGGCATTTGACATTCAACCCTTCTAGAAGGCCACCTAGGATGGTTGACCTGCCCCACATAGGTGACATGGCCCAATGGGAAAGGGCTGAGGGCCACCTAGCTGAACCTACTACACAATTGCATAAAAACCTACACAATCCAAAGGAATGACGCATTGGCTTACAAAGCCTTACAATTGCGCATATACTTTCCCATGGATATAAAAATAAACTAAAGGACACAAATGCAAAATAAAATGTACATGCTCGGCGTCGATTCCCATCAATAAAAATTGAGAAAAATCATTGCCATGATCCTCAAAAAATACACAACACGCCTGTGACATCCCGGAGCCCAAAAACACATCGGTTCACCCTACACAGGTGTCCGCAGGCTAAACAGTCAAAAATTCGATTAAATCATGAAACATGATCCGGGACTCACAACAGTGCTCCGAAATCCACGGATTCTAATTCAAAAAATTCAGAGTGTTACATGTGGTACCCCTTGTTGGACCTTTTGACAAAACCACCACCGGTCCCGGTGGAACGTCGAGTGGGCGGAGCTCTTTCCGGGAACTCCCCCCTTCCTCTACATTGTTCCTTTTCCCTTCTTCCCTTCCCCTTGTTCTCTCTTTCGCCATACCTCTCTCACCTTTTGCCCCCTTCATCATCGCCCTCCCTCCTCCCCCCTTGTTGTTTTGTCGATCGTCGTCACTCAGCCATCCCTGTCTTGCCCCCCTACTGGGTGGGCTCCATCTCCTCCACTAGGAGTCTTTGTCAAGTGAGTTCTCCGAGACTCCCCTCAATTTTGTCAAGAGTTTTCTCTGGGACTCCCCTTGAATATGTCAAGTGAGTTCTCTGGGACTCTCTTGGAATCATCTTCCTTCCGATCTTCCCCTTCTAGTTCAATTTGTTTCTTGTGTTCTTCATTCTATACGGACTCTCTTGGAATCATCTTCCTTCTGATCCTCCCCTTCTTGTTCAATTTGCTTCTTGTGTTCTTCGTTCCGTGCAACTTTTGTTGCAAATTTTTTTGAAGGCTATTCTATCATTCCTCCCAACCCAAGTTGCAAACTCGCCTTGAAGCTTAATGTCTCTCTCCTACCTCAGCTGTCTCTCCACTGATTGGCCTCTTCTTATTTATCGGCGACGATCCTCGTCATTTGACTGTCAATTTTTAGTCACGGTATTAACCGTATCTTTAAGAGTTCGACGAAGCATGGAACAATTTTTTTTTCATGGAACAGTTGATGGGATCTCGTCATTGATCTCAAGAGAGCTCAGAGATCTGACGCTTATCCCCTTACATCCAAGTGGATGCTTATTACCCGAGCGTCCCCCTCACACTGTCATATCAAAGAGTTCTTTGACAACTTTGTCCATCTAGAGGAAGAAACTAGGCCCTCAACTTTCAGAAGTAGATTTACCCATTCCTCGATGCATTCAGGCGCTTCCAGCCTCTTTAGATGAAGCATTCGATCTCTACGGTTTATTTACTCATTGCCTCGGAACAATCAATTTGGACAAAGCTAAAAGCCTAAAACATGTTCTTTAACATCCAAGTGACCTGTGAAATAGCCAGCATAAATATTAGATCCCAGTAATCGATTAGAGAAAGAACACCCCAGCTGGATTAGCAATAATTCTAATATTATAATTATTTCAATATACTCGTTTAGAATAAAGAGTAATACTTCTTGCAATTAGGGATTATGTCATCTAATTACAAACTCTCTTGATCTATATCCTCTTCACATGACAAGTATGACAAGGAATGCGTCTTAATTATATATACTCTTTTTGTCACATATATCATGACATCAAAAAATGTTCAATTAATCGAAAATAATTTGCATAATGGTATAGCGAAATTGGAATCCAACAAGTATTAATCTAAAGTAAATTAAAGAATATGTATATAATCAAAGAAAAAAAAGGAAAGTGGATTTCATAACGCCAAATGCAATGACACAAAAAGTCCCCGCCCCTCCCCTGCTTTCACGACCTCTCGTCCTCCTTTTTCTTTTATTTCCCCCCTTTTTTTTCTCCCCCTCCCGTAACATGGAAGCATCGGGCACCGTAATGTCTCACAGTCTCACTAACCAAAGCAGCTTGCAATTTGGTCCCAGTAAAGAATATATTTTTTTACATATATTTCATTATAATTTTTGGACAGGTGTACCGTCATTATCCTGACTCAACGTCAATTAAAATATATGATTAAATCTTAATGTATACTAGTAAATGAGTTCGTGTTAATACTAAAATAAGATGACGTAATGTTATTAAAAGGGACATTGATATTTTAGATTTAAATATGATCATAATATTTGATAAAAAATTTTAGTGAAACATGATTCATATAATCGATTTCAAATAATGGGATAATTAAAATTATGATGATGATGTTGATATTTCATTATAATTACATATATATATACTCTTAACTTATATGAATTCTCAAAAGTATCTTTGAATAATTTAAATACTTACAGTTATACCCTTCATAACTTAAGTACAGTTTAAATGTTAAAATGACAAATTTGTTTTTAATATTTACAGGGGTTTGATGAGATCGCATAGCTCTAAAGATATTTTTAAAATTTTATATCTATTGATAATTTTTTGTAACATTTATATAGGAATATTTCTTCAAACTTAACTGCACAAAGAGTAAAAAGTGTATCAATGCTACTGTTTTGGATGTATGTATAGAGTTTTTGACAATTCATGTAAATCAATAATATATATGTAAAAATTAAAGATTACAAGAATTTATACGGAGAAAACTCAAAAGAATAAAAATTTAAAAAGAGCGGTGGTCGGGGTACGGTGGGGGTGGGAAGGTGGGGATGCAAATGTACTGGGTTTACTGTAGACACATGTGTATCGGTGACATATTAATAGTATCAACTATGCTAATCTATACGTATAAAATATTTTTAATAGTAAAATATTTAATAAAAACTCTACAACAATTAAAAAAACTTCTAAAGGAGCTTCAACTAAGGAATCATATAAAATTGCTTCTCACTCGTATAAAAACCTACACGTTTAAAAATAAATATTATAATATTCATATAAAGTTATGTTTGTGCTCCTATATGACACGTACTCTCAAGTTCTAGAAGTAAAATAATTGTGAAGTAAAGGAAGGTTTGATCAATGACTACCTACGGATCTTAATCTAAGGGTATAAAATAAAGTAAATATTATAAATATTAAATAATATAATTAAGATATTTTTATGTATATATCTTTATGAAGTTTCATTTTGCAAATATATCTCTCGTACCCTTTAATTTAATGTCGTCGATGAGAAAAGAATATTCCGTGAAATATATCATTTACGGTCGTTAGATCTAAGATATATCTGACAAAATCAAATTTTACAAGAATATATATATATAAATCTTACTCTTTAACTCACACTTAACTCGAGTTAAACACACGGGAGTTTCGGCGAGGACATAATCGTGACATTATCTATTTCGAAGATATTTATGATAATATACTCAGATGATAGATATATTTGATAAAATCGAACTTTACGAGAGTATACATGTAAAAATCTCTATAATTAATTTATATCAGATAGATTTATCGGATATGGGATTCGGTGATATACATATCCCTTACTTTATCCGTTATGTATCTCAATTTGAATTTTATACCGATTTTCTTACCGATTATGTATATCAGTTCGAAGAATATGTTTATTAGCCCACCTTTATACTAATAATCGGTAGGATGTAAATGGTTTATCGGTTACCATTTCCATGCATCCCAGGGGGTTCATCACGTCACGTCACCGCTGAGGTGGGCCCGGGTTGGATTGGCGAGAGTCCACAGGGTGGAGGGAGCGGCGTTGTGGCGGATAGGACCTTATCCTCAAAGCCACATCGGAGATGGAATGAGGGCGCAGGTCGCTCACAGTGGAGAGCGGAGAAGACGGCAAGAACTGTCCAGGGAAGAGCATGGCGGCAAGTGTCGGTCTGTACATGGCCACGACGACCGCGACCGTCGGATCTCTCCCTGCTTCCACCTCGCAGACGGCGGCATTGGCGCCGCCCGTTCTTCGCGGCAGAACCAGCTCTTTTAACGCAAGGGGCAATCGCAGCGTGGTGCTCGGCAGAGCCGCAGCACAGCTCCCAGCACCGGCGGCGACCATTGGCAGATCAGACGTCGAGGTTGCGGGTGACGACCTCTTGCGCCACCCTCCTCCCGCAGTCCACCCTTCCCACTTTCTTCCCATCCCCCCGGTAGGCGGGAGACGGCCCCTCGCAGCCGCGGCCGCCGGTTTATTTTTGGCGACACTGAGCCTCCCCGTTGGGCCTCCGGCGGCGAGGGGGGCCGTCTTGGAGGCGGACGACGACGTGGAGCTACTGGAGAAGGTGAAGAAGGACAGGAAGAAGCGGCTCGAGAGGCAGGGGGTCATCAGCTCCTCCGGGAGGGAGACAGGTACGTACGGTAATCCCAGTTGGACCCGATCTAGCTAGCCAGTGGTTAGTATTAATTCTTGCTCGTGTGCCCTCTTAATTAATAAATATCTATTTCCGGCTTATAATCGGCCGGGTGATTACCAGTAGTGGTGTTGGGGCACACGGATATAGATAGATATTGATGTCCGTACAGTAACATGGAGGTCATCGATCAGCATGACCTCTTAACTTCCTTTGTTGAATTGGCGCGCAGGATATCTGCAAGAGCTAGTATACAAGCTGAGCAGAGTTGGTATGGCCATCGACAACAACGATCTATCTGCGGCCGGTACCATCCTCGGCCCCGACGAAAATGCGGTTTGGGTGCAGAACGTCAATGCTGCCTTTGCAAAGGTGGGTGCTGGCTGGGGGGGACGCGGAAGGGTGGTGCATGGGGCAGCTGGATTTGGTTACTCTCCCGGTGGCGATGAGAAATGCGACCGTGCCACTCTAGCCACTTTGAGAGAGAGAGAGAGAGAGAGAGTAGTATATATACCACAGATGGAGAGATTATAGTTAAAGTTTGATATTTTCATTATGAGAAAGTTTTTGGAAAAATAAATATGTTTCATCTCATGAATGGCAAATGATCTTTGTGTGATGCCATCAATTCATCTGATTGTCCCAGGCATCTAACAATCCATCATTCTTTATTTCTGCTATTGTCGACGCCTATCACAATGCAATCAGCTGAGTTCTAGCCCCGAGGAGAAGATAGAAGTGGAGACTTTCAACACTTCTCTGGTCTCGTTGATTAGCTCAGGTGCGTGCGCAACTCCACACACACCCCCCCCCCTCACCCCCACCAATTAAGTAGATCTATCTTTCTTACAGCCAGATCCACGGGAGGGAAGGGGGCATGGAATTGCAAAGAATATTTATATTTGAAGCTGGGCCTCCCCCGGCCCTCTTCACATTGGCAACTAATACACTAATGGGGTTTAATTGCTGTTGGCTGCGGTTCGCAGTTGCGAGGAAGGATGTGGAGTCCTCCAAACTGGCTTTCGTGACATCTGCCAGCGCGCTCCAGAAATGGGTCACCATGACGGGACTGGTGGGTGAGCTCATCGGCATTTGAGCGTGAAGGATTAATGAGAGGGAAGCTCCCTCTTCCCCGCCATCCCATGTCAGCTTAATTGGTGCGATCATGGATGTCTTCCATGATCGATCGCGCATATATCTATATATACTCACGATGCAGGACTAAGACGACATGGCATGGAGGGATGAACATTTATGCGTTTCATCATCGATCACAGTGCAGGGCAAGACGGCCATGCAGTTCTTCCGTCTCTTCTCGTTTAGTTCCTGACGTCGCCACGAAGCCGATTCGGATGATCAGGACGCCCAGCGACGGGTTTCCACAAGGATACATAACATGCATGTAACAGGGTGACACGCTCTCTCTCTCTCTCTTTCTCTCTTGTACTTGGATGGGGGACACAGAGCACAAGCAGTGAATTCGGTGGATGCTGGCTACGAGAGGCAAATCTGATCAATCAAATATCTCATGCCCCCCCCCCCCCCCGAGCTTTAATTAAAAGAGCTAGCGACTGAAAAATTATCAGACTTGATGAGCATGAGTAGGGAACTAGGGATGCAAATTAAAAGTTGACGGTGAGGATAGTGGTTCTATCCTTTTCCTTATCTTAACAAAAGACTGTCCTTAACTTTATCCTTATTCTTATGTATATCTGTACCTTTATCTTTATCCTTTAAAATTAGCTGGAATGAAATACATAAAAGTTAGATTAACGGATAACTTATAATTCAATTGATCATGTATCGTAAAGCCTACTTAAATTTACTTGAAAACAACTATATTGTATTCTGTTTACAAGTGAAAGAGATAAGGATAATGGTCTTATTGTTATCCTTAAATGTTTATGCTCATGTATCCTGTAAGAGCCTGATAAAAACAGATATCTGAAATTATTATTATTTCCCTTTTGCTTTAAATGTTTAGAGTAATACTTGCCGTACATTCATGGACTCTCATTGATGTGCTTCTCTCTTCTTTCCACTCATTTTATCGATCCAGTTGAACTAATGGGAGATGAGAGTGTTAATACTCTTACACACCATGACTATGTATCAAGCATTACTCGAAAAAAACAACCAGGGCCACTTTGTTTCAGGGATAGGGTGGAGGTGGATACGCCATCCCATGATTGGTTCTTTTATGCATTGTTAGAGTCACTTTGTTTAAGGGATATCACCTCTTATTCCACCTCGGGTGACTTATTTCTCCTCTCCCATAAGAATGAGAAAATCAGGTCTAATCTCTATAATGCGACTTCAGTTAAGTCAAAATCACCTAAACAATGAGGGCGAATTTGACAACCGGTTAACTTTGATGGGTTACGATAAATGTGGGTAGGGTAGTTCCAGAGTTTGCTTACCTACACTTTGATAACTGCCACTACTCTTGCTGGGTTAAAGCCAAGTAGGATGAGTTAATCTTGACAATTTGACAAGCTATTGGGATTACACGGTTACTCTATACTTTTTATACCCAAATTACCCTTTATGATAACGTTGACTGTTGTGGCTTGGAGCACCATGCACCACTTGTATCTGTGGGATATATACTGCACCACCCTATATAGCACACTGTCTGCACCGTAGTCATCAAGGCCCACATGCACACCATATAATATGGAATTGGACGTGTGATGAGGCTGAGCATTGGTGTACACATACATTTTATTTCCATGGCCGACAAAATCAAAAATGACTGCATCAACTCACATTCATACACAAATAAGTCCTGTGACTCAGGCCACAGATATCGACTTTTGAGGATAAATAATGTACGTACATCATTTTTTTCCACTCTCAAATTTTGCCAGCAACAACACATGATACACATGAAGATGATCAGAGAAACTTAGTTTCATATATATGTACACAAAGATCACATTACAATCAACGTCTGACATGAAGCTCAGAGAGATACATAATGCCATAATCTTCACATACAACTTCAGACACCATATACATTTGCCTGCTAATCTAACATCTTACAAAAGTTCCTGCAGCCAACAAACTACAACATCAATCAAACAGGTCCACGGCATTTCATGCAGCGTGCAACTATTCCTGAGCGGTGAGAAGAAGCTTCAAGTAGTGCATTTCCATCTTGCAAATTACCTGTCACCTAAACCTGCATTCAGATAAATACAGAAATCAATTTTAAGAACTGAATAATGGCATAACTGACCGTCGTAATTTGCTGCTACTTGATTCTGTGAGTTGCACAAGCTATATATCAGAGAAGTGCTCACCTATTTTCAGAGGTTTGAACAACTATGTAGAATAATGAAAACACATATGCCCTCAAACTGCACATGCTATCTTCCCTTTGGGCTCAATCTGACTGCGCAAAGTTAATTAATCATATGCTCTCAAGCAAAGTAAAATGTATGTTTAGCTAGCATGTTCACTGACATGTGGATGCATGCAACAGTTCCTCTCATGAAAACTAACATTGCAAGTGTCAGTATTGAGCTCTGGGATCTGACTATATAGCAGATAGGATCAAAAAGACCACACAGATATGATCCTTCATACAACCAGAGAACTTAATCCTGTCACACTGAACGAAAGTACCATGTAAAAGAGTGACAAATAAATAATAGGCATGTAACTAATGACAAGGAATGATTACTTTTTACATAGTATTGGGCTCAGACTGGCCTGAAAAAGATTAAAATGACAAGAGTGGATTCATATGCCGGCCCTCATAGTTCATACCCATACAACATATATGCTCCAGGGAACCTCCACAGTTGTATAATGATATTCACCATTGAGAGGAAGTGCACGTATGCATTCAGCCTCCTGTGGTAATGGTGGGACATCAAGTTTTGCATCATTGCCCATCCCCCTACCAACATGGCTGAAACAACTGCCGTGTTCAAAGTATGAAGGGCTTGAAAAATAGAAATTCAAATATTCCATATCCTACACAGCACATCTGTTAATATAATACAAGTCAGAGTAACATGGTTAGGATAAGTGCTGGTTTAGTAACTCAATTGGAGTAAATATATTGCACGATCTATATATAGCACAAGCAACAGGTTGGAATGCTCATCCATGGTCCACATGCACACCAAGTATAATACAGAGATTGGACGTGTGATGAGGCTGAGCACTGGGGTCGACAACCTTAGAACCGTGCAAAGGTTGTTCAGATTTGTTTCCCATGCACGACAGAATCAAATGACTGTAGCTACTCAGATTGATATACAAAGTCCAATGACCCAAGCTAGATATATCCATTTTTGAAGGTAAATAAACTACATACATCCATGTATGTACACATAAGAAATGCCACCAGCAACATATTATATATGTACACTAGATATCACATTATATTCAACAGCGAGCCATGTACTACGGTGGGAGAGAGAGTTAAATAGTCATGTAAAACTGACAATGTGTGAAGGTTTGCCTTTTCTGCAATATTGGGCTCAGGACCGGCCTGAACAATCATACCATTCACAAGAGTGAGACATGTGCCAGCCCTCATAGTTCATACCCATACAACATATATGCTCCTAGGAACCTCCACAGTTGTATAATGGTATTCACCATGTTGCAATGGCACATGCATTCACTCCAGTGCGGCTATTATCAGACATCAGGGATTGCATCATTGGCCACCCCCTACCAATATGGCTGAAACAACTGTCGTGAACAAGGTATGAACGGCCTGCATTTACATAGCCAGATATTACATAAAATTGCTGTGCAGGTTCAATATACAAACTAGGCAATGAGAAGCAGATATACACAATATGACAGGTAACAAGCCTAATTGTAACCATATTCAACTACCTGTAATATGTTCAAATGAGCATGTGTTGGTTTAATACTAGCAGACTGAATAACATACAATAACAAAGCATAATTGTGAGAAAGTTTGCAAATTAAGCATAATTATGAAAATGATGGTTTGCGAGTGAAACATACAATAACAAAGCGCAAGAATAAGTTTGCAAATACATTCATGCATACAACACAAAAACAAGTACTCCTATCTATTGCCGGCCCAAATTGCATCAGCAATGTGGGTTCTAAGATGCTCCCCAGCTGCAACATCGTGTTGGCTAAGAGGTATGTCAAGTGGGACCTCAACATCACCAGCTTCTTCAATTGTCACATCAGCATCTGCCACCCTATTGAAGTACCAGTCATACCCTTGCTCCCGACGTATAAAATTTTGGATTACGCAGCATGCAAGTACAAATTTCCGTTGTATGAACCAAGGATAACAATTTCCCTCGCGCAACGTTTGAAATCGCATCTTTAACACACCAAAGGTACATTCCACGACATTCCGGAGTTGAGCATGGCGATGGTTAAACTTCTCCTTCTTGTTTGCAAATGGCACCCCCCGTCTACCACGAAATTCGGATATGTGGTATCGATGGCCTCGATAGGGGGCCAAAAATGATCGGGTGTTCGCATACCCAGCATCCACTAGATAATATTTACCATGAGGTACAGTGAAGCCTCCTTCGTCTATGCTCCATCTTAGGACCTTCATGTCGGTAGCTGAACCTTCCATCCCAACGCAAACATACTGAAATAGCATGTCAAAGGATACCACAGCCATTACATTTTGTGTAATACATTGTTTGCGGTTGCGGAAGCGACCTTGGTCACAAACCGGCACATTTGCAGGAATATGGGTCCCATCGATCGCACCCAATGAATCCTGCAGTTGAAACGTATTGTCAAATGTCTATTGAAGGTGCATTATTATAAAACGCCATCGTCACATACAACTCACCTTAAAAAATGGGTAGAACATGTCCTTGTCACATATGTAGGGGTGGCATTCATTTGTTTGTGTTGGGAGTTGGATGAAATCGTTCTTCAATGATGCCAATGCAAGTGCAAGACGATTCACATAGTAGCTGATTGTTTGGGAGGAGTGCTGAAATGTCTCACATAATGCACCGGTTGAAACACCGTGCCCAACAGTATACAAGAACATTGCAAGTTGTTCATTAGCAGTAACATGACGTGAGTCACTCAACAAACCCCTACTCACTAGCATGTCTTTCAGTTTAAAAAACATAGTGGGGTGTAACCTAAACATATTGTAGCACCTTCTTTCATGTCTATTTAAGATATCATGAATCATTGCATGACCATTGTATGAGGACGTATGCATCCGTCGCCTTGGAACAACATGTGCATTTTCTGCTTCAATCTGTTCGACAATAGCCTCTGCAATGTCATTGTGTAATTGATTGTGCACTTGAATGAATTCCATAAGTACCTCATTAAATTCTACAACATACAAGTACAATATCATGTTACTTGGATACATTCTTCATTGATGTAATTGTGAAAGTGAAAAACATGAAAACCCTTGTGAAAATACGAACAGCCACATACTTGAACACGTATATAACGAAATATTGTCACCACTGAAATTAGTGATGCACGATAAGAATGAAAAACACACCTACAAGTATTAGAAATAACAGTAGTACAAGTAACAACATAAGTCCAATAATGATACAGGACGTAGAGGATAACTCCATAGACTTGTTGCCAGTTGGTTTTGGATTAGCAGTTGGTGCTAGTGGCAGAGTTGCGACTTGCGGTCGATGGAGTGTCATAGACTTATTGGAGAGCCCTCGAAAATATGCATAATATGAATGTTGGGCCTCCTCCATAGACTGAAAACCCTTGTACCGAGCCCCCGGATACCCATGTACTTGAGCATAACATTCTGGCCATGTGAATTATATGCCCGGTTGACGTCCTATCCAAACAACATAGCAACAATACTTTTCCATCCCAGAGTTTACTGACCTGCATTTGAGATATAGAGAGCGACAGAATTCATTCTTAATGACATACAACCTATTAAGCTGTAAACATGATACTGAAATCAGAAACATGATAAGTTACAAGAGTGCGGACATCATAAGTCCAAACACAAGTGTGTGAGGTCATACAGAAAAATCCATGAAAAGTAGACATACTCATACAAAAGAGCTCCATAGACAAGACATCACTAACAACAACTATTGCTGACACATATCACTAGAGGACCCATTATACAATGCCGCTACAAAACACCACTACCCAATGCCGTTTCCTACATTGTATGAAGATGGACCCAATCCACTTTATCATCCTCGGCAAGTAACATGAATAGAGTCCTATGTTTAGGTTCACTGAAGAGGTCAAATGCTTTGACGATGGTTGCACGGTTGAGCCCTGGGAGAGCCTTTAACGCTGCAATACACTCCTGAACTGTGGGGATTGTTTCAACACTCGTTCCACTAGGAGTTCCAGATGCATCACCTGGTTGTTCCCGACATAGCATCTTCATCATACCTGCCCATTCACGACTGGCAGTAGCAAAAGCCATCACGGATTCATCCCCAATCTTCTTGGAACGTGGATGTGAGCCAACTCCGGAAAGCCGTCTCTTTGAATTGGATGTACCTTCAAGGCCCATTGGCTGCGTCGGTAGATTCATTGATGTATGGGTTGCATTATTTGTACGAGCCGGCGCTTGGTAACCAGGTGCACTGGGATCAAGAGAGCCATCAGTACTGAAATGCAACCCTTCAATATCTACTCCCCCGGTTAGCGCATTTAAGTAATCTTCAACAGAAGGGTGAGATTGGGCTGGTACGGCCTGACGGATAACACTCCCTTCACAGTCTACCGCCCGAGCGATGTTAGTCGAACACAAATACTCCATTCTTTTAGGAACATGAAGGGTTTGCCCTTTATGGTCCTATATTCAGGACATCTCTGAGATGAGAAAATAATAAAGTAATGAGTGAATAATGTGTAAATGTGACATCCTAAATAGATTTCACAATTAACCACGAAAATATTTAATTACCTCCAGCAACTCATCCCATGCCCCTTCATATCCCGGCACAGGTATGTGGGCATCATGGTCCCAGCCCCACCCACTTTTTCTCGTCAATTGGTCATGCAACCCATAAACTTTTCACAAATTTTTCCAACGATTGTATAGCTGGTGCTTAGTATAATCTAAACCTGTGGCTGCATTAAACCTTGGCACGCACTCATTCCATGCTTGAGGCTTGAAGGTCCCATCTGATATATTATTTTTATCATATTGTTCTGTAAGCAACTCTAGTAATTTTGCATCTTGAAAGTCTGTCCAATTTGGTGCGCGACTCTTTCCCCTACCCCCTCTTGCCGATGAACATCCTATTTGACATATGAAATCAAATGCAAGCTAAATAGGAGGATAATATCAATTTGGATAGATGATATTCATCTATCAATAGCGTGAAGAAAGCATTGTACAGTATAATTGCATGGTATTTTACAATAGCTGGTGCCTGACAGGGTTCTCTTCACACTCCATTCTGGAGAAGGAGTGGTGGACTAACTAGTAGCTGGAGATCAGAGTGGGGTGTTCTACATGTTATCTAGCCTAGTGATGTCATCCATGTCCAAATACACATCCTTCTTTGTGGAGCCATGTATACATAACAGTTATGATTGCAACGAAACAAGATTAAGAACACATAAGAAAGGCCAGCAGCAATTCATAAGAAAGGCCAGCAGCAGCCATTTTGTAAGGTATGTACACATAAGAAAGGCCAGCAGCAACAAATTTATTATATATGTACACTAGAGATCCCATGGCATATTCAACAGCAAGGCATGTTACGGGAGAAGGGTATAGATAAGAGGATGAGGAGAAGAAGAGAAGGATGGAGGGAGAGCAAAGACTCCCTCTTCAGCTGATTTGTAATTAATAAAGTCTAATATCTGAACAACAGAAAAAACATGTTTAAAGTGGATAGATGATAAAGAGAACCTCCACAGAAGTGATAGTTTGTTTATGTAGAAGTGGATTCATGATAAAATATTTATGAGATCACCTGACATTTGCTGTTATTTATCTCAGACCTTGATGTAAACCTTGTACCAGAGCATAAACTTTCTATTGAAAATCACTTCTGTCTCCTTTGAGGATGAAAATAATGTCATTTCTGTCGGGTTTAGACTGAACTTAAGATATGTTGTAGTATATACTTGTGATCCTATTCTGCTGTTCCTAATAAGCTATTCTGCTCAACACATTTGCCATATTGAGGAACAGAGATGTGATAGAGGGTCCACTGAATCTGATACTTCGATGGCTAGGTGAAGATGTTAACCTGGCTTGGCTTCTTCATGAAGGAAGAGCAAACAGCATTTAGCATACGGGGGAATTTGCACCATCTGACCTGGCAAATCATGACCCCTTGTCACATATGATTAGCAAGTCATAGTTTATTGGCCATGTTGCTACATGTGGTGTGAGAACCTTGGGTTAATACATGTGTGGCCTCCTAAAGAAACATTGGACTCTTGAAACTCATAAAACCTGGCCAACTTGGGTGTTCAAAATTCTGGGAAATTAATTTCCCAACATGGCATGGAATTTTCTGAAATGTGTCACCTACTAGGGCATGTAATCCTAACAACTCGCGGTGAAGGGGTGGCTAAGTAATTACAAAATGATGGGCAACACATGTATTTTCTGAAATCTGTCACATACTAGCCCTTTCTTTGCCATCTTTGAACCCAGAACATGAGTTTATTCTAGAGTTAAAGAAGTAAGCATGAACCACATGGTCTGAATGTTCTAGACACTAGTGTTCACTTTAGATAACCTGAGAAAATTAACTTCTCATCATACATCAAGCATTGACTGATTCCTTTTAAAACAAAGCAAACCCATGCGCACAACGATAGAAGCAAACATTGCAAATTCAATCCATTACACACAAAATGCAGTACATAATTCATGCTAACTCTACAAACCATGGAAATACAATGAAGCTGCATTCACAACAATACATTTCCAACATACTAATCCTTGTGATAGTGTTAATACCATATAGATTCACAATTCTCCTTGTCAAAAAAACACAGTCAATCCAAAATAAAATCTTATCTATTATAATTCTACGGAAAAAAATTTCGAGCATACATGTACATGATCCATGGACTGAGTGGCTACATACAAGAGGGCCTAACTTATGGAGAATTCGATAAAATGCCATGGATGGTGTATAAAAAAATGTTAAGTGAAATGGGAAATGTACCTGCTGCGGACATATTTGGACGCCTACGCTTCCTCCCCCTTCAGCAGTATAGAGTGTCAGCAGAAACAATGTAGAGTAAGTCAAGCTTGGGATCCAACATTTATATTGAAATAAAGATAAGAAAACTACTAGCAAGAGACGAAGCCAACAAAACAGCATACAGTGCATATGGACTTAAGTTAAAGGGCGAACCCGGTGATGACAGGAGAATTAGAGGAGGAGGAGGAAATGGTTGCCGTGGTTGCTGTTGTGCAGTGGACGCAGGGAGATGCAAAGAAGGAAGCAGAGTGCTCAACTTATAGATGAGATGAAGCCCCCCTCGGTCGAATTGAATATTACAGACGAAGCCTCTGCTGTTTGAAGCATGTCCCGGTAAAAGACAAGAAAGAGCAATACATGCTACAGGGAAGGGACCTGTGACTCTCGGGCGTAGGGAAGGGGCTTTTGCTGTTACCCCCATCTCTGCGTCGTTGGTGAGGATTGAATGCTCACTCCTGATGCCTGACAGTGAGAAGACCACACAGATTCAAGGCTGCGTGTAGTCAAACACAGAACGGTAGGGAGGAGGAAAGAAACCCTATGCCTGACAACCGGTCGGTCCCAGGTCGGGGAAAGAAAAAAAGTTCGGGAGGTAGAATGATCAGACGAAAGGTTATGAGGGATCGTCTGCGTGCTGGATCTGTCGTGTTACTGCGAGCTTGCCCTTCCCCTCCGATCGTGTAGTCATGCGATAGAGAAATGACAACACAAAACAGCAGAATGACCAGAGAGGAAACTGGTCGACGAGGACATCGCCGGATCTGCGGCCTTACTGCAACGACGTACAGACCTCAAACCCTCCGGTGCCGCTGTCTGGGAAGAATGGAAAGCATACGCATGAAGGATCGGGGGTGAAAAGGGTAAGTCCCGTGCCAGAGAGAAGAAGACAAGCCTTAACTGTGGTCGGCGCCGGCGGTGGAGTGGAATGGCAATCTTGCGAGTTGCCCCTCTCGCCGCCTCCCGGTTTTTGTTGCCTGGGGAGATTGGAAACCAGAGATAAAGAAGTCCGGGGTCGTAAATGCTGGAGAGAAGAACAGAGGCCTTAACCGGGGTCGGCGCCGACGATTGACCACGAAACCACCCCGACGGGAATGCCTTCTCGCCGCCTTCGACGCTGGGTGGGACGAATGAAAACCAGAGAAGGGAAGATCATGGCCGGGGGTGAAAAGGGAAAGTACCGTGGAGGAGAGGTGTTAACCGGGGTCGGACAGCTTAGACGATGGCGAGAGGTCGATTGAGTTAATCGGCTGGTTAGGGTGGTAACCCAACCGAGCCCAGTTAGGGTACGCTCGCTGTCAAAGCATCTTAACACACCCGGAGTCGGTTATCTCACCCTACCCCGGTTTAACCGGTTGTCAAATTCGCCCTAAAATATCTCACTCAACTTCGGTTAAGTCATCCTACCTCCGCTTACCATGCTACCAAAATGGCCCCCAAAGTTTGTCTTCGCGACTTGCTTACCATTCCATTTTTTTTCCCGTTCATCATCTTGAGCCGCAATTATATATCCAGCTGAAGTGCCAATATAATGACTCCTTTTAGAAAGTATATATATTACCTTCCTGTCCATAGGAAATATTCTCCTAGGCCGACTTTGATATGCGAATACGCCCTACGCCCGATTAAGATGGCGTATTCTCATTTGGTCACGTATTTAACTTCGGGTGCACTTTACTTAATCGGGGTGGAATGGGGTTAAAGGTGAGTTTTTTCATTCGCATGATAGGGGTCGAATGAGGTGTTCAGGGTGGAAGAATGAGGTTTAGAGATGAACACGTCATCTCGGGCACGTCACCCCACCTTATCTTACTCCATTGCCAAAGTGGCCCTTAAGATTCAACCGTCACCGGGAACCAACTGACTAGTGTAATTGATAATTAGTCACCCTCCCTCATTTGAGGGAGGTCCTCGGTTCTAACCCGATTATTCTATTCTTGTTAAAAAAATTAACTATTAAAGGGGAAAAAAACAATCACGGGTGATCCTCGTAAGTTCACGTCGATACAAGATCGCCTATGAATTCAGGTCGCCTCAGATCAGAAGAGCAATTAAACTTAGAAAGATTGGAGAGAGGATGGTTCCACAATACACTTTGCAACTGATCTCATTGTCCCTCATTTAAACGACACTCGGAAGGCACTTACAACTGAAACATAAAAACTGAAATGGTAAGAGCATCGAATTTCGATTTCTAAGGGAAGATTAGAAATATGTAATAGACAAAATTAAACTCAGTAAAAATATGAATTCAAACTAGAATAGCAAGTGCAAGACAAAGCCATGTCCAACTATGGCGGGGATTTGCACCCCTACATGCGATAATCGAAAGCCTCACATCCTTTGAACTATCTTCTTTTTTTTGGGGGGGGGGGGGTAGACATCCCTTCAAACCCTAAAATTGACTTGCTGAGTAATGTCTCTTAATACTTGTAAACAATAAATAAAAGTCCATAGTAATGTCTCTTAATAGTAAACGAACGTAGAGAAATATAAAGCACATAAACAAAGACGAAATGAGTGCAGAAGAAAGAGTGTTAGCGTCTACAGAAGTTTTACGGTCGCAATGGATTCAGACTCTTGAATACTCTCGTTTTTGACTCTGGCTCATCGAAAAATGGAATCTTTCAATGAAGTGCTTTTAATTGTGAAGAGTTAGGTTACTTATAACACTTAGAAGGTTCTCGATCATTTAGGGTTCCAGTAGTTCTTTGATAGGGATGTCCTTTGTATTTATAATATACATGCGAGAGCTATCTGTTAGACACGTCAAAAACACATGTCAGTGTGAGCAATTTAGAGAAGATGTTATCTTTTGTAGCCTTATTATAGTCATTGGAAGTGTATACCCAGGGCACTTTATGTTGTCATAAAAGTTACATGTAGAAAAATAGAAAGATGCTTATTGTGAGCAATTATCTACTGCAAGATTAAAAAATATATATCAATCTTTGACCAGTTGTTAGATGTAATCCATGGCAAATATAATATAGATAGTTGAACAATGTCAGTTGAAATTATTAGTTGAGAGTTACATCAACTGAAGAAATGTAAGTCGGAATAAAAATAGTCATAAAGATTTGTTTTGACTAAAAGGTGGTCGAAGAATGTTAGTTTGAAGAAGTGTCAGTTGAAAAGTTTTGACTGACCCTGATCAGCTAAATAAACAGTTGAAAGATACCAATTGGTGACAACCTCTAGTCGAAGGTCTAATGGCTTCGACTAGCTATTAGGTTCAAGACATTCACTGAGTTGCTTAATATGATGTTCTGATTGATAATAGGTGAATGTTTCGATTGAGAATACTAACGGCTGAAAGCTTATCAACCGAGAGAAATATAGTTGGACTCTTATCACCGAGAAAAGTTAGTTGAAGGACTTCGACTAAAAAACTAATACGATTGAGACTCAATTGCAATCTATCAATTGAAAGACTTAGTCGAAGGACTTCGACTGAAGTTGTCTATCTACTGATCATTTTGGCTAAGCCTATCAACTGGTTTTACAGATGAAAGGCTTACGTTGAGCTATTCAAGTGAGTATTCAACTTAATGTTACTAATTAAGTGCATAGCCTAAAAGATATTCAACTAAGTATCTGTATGAGAAATTACTTAGAAGAATTTTCTAAACTGAGTTTAATTAACTGTATTTGAATGTTATCATTTTTACTTAAATTATGTCATCACGTAAAACAATGAGACTCACTGATGAAATTAAGGAGCATGAGTCTAACAGGCAAGACCATCATCGAGTTAATTTACAAATATTATCCTACCTCCTTTTTCATTCCACCATTCAAAGTTTTATTTTTTGTTCCAGATATGTGTTCTCGGGCATGATTTAAAAGGTGTCCGTATTTCAAGTGAAAGTCAAAAGGGACCGAATGTATTTTGTTCTAAAGGCGTCGACCAAGGGTGACACGTTTCAGCAATGGCATCCTCCGAATCTGACGTAAATTCACTTAAGAATATGAATATGTGTTTTCAGTTCAAACTTCGAAATTCTTAAGATTTATGAATACTTTATGATATCTTTATGGGCCATAGGAGGCAAGATATGTACTTGTGAGTATGTGAATTGTGTTTTTGGCTTTGAGAGGACACTATTAGCAATTGTGGCCCCTTGTGAGTGTCTCCTCTCTGGGGAGGGGGCAAGGAGTTTTTGCTTGATCAGTTAGGTATGGTCCCCCCTATGGCAGGCCCTTTGTGTGTACCAGAGTCTAGGTAGGGGGAAAGGTGACCAAATGCAGTGGGGCATGGTTGGCAGTATCGACCGAAATTGATATGTTTCGGTCGAAACGTATCGGTTTCGGCCTTAATCGATCCAAAAATAGATCTGCTCACTGTAGCAGGTCCGAAACTTTAAAAAAAAAAGGAGTTTCGGGCGAAACCAGTATCGGTTTCGCCCGAAACTTACATGTTTCGATCCGAGGGAGAAAAATGTGCCCTGCTGTTGCTGTTGCTGCTTGCTGCTACTGTTGGCATGCTGATGTCGCAACTGCTACTGGTGCCCTGCTGCTGCTGCTGCTGCCGCAGCTGCTGCTCCTAGGGATGTTCATAGTTCGATTTGGTTCGATTTGGAGGCTTTTTTCCCAAACCAAACCAAACTAAATTAAACCTTAAACCAAACTGAACTAAACCAAACAAATTCGGTTTGGTTCGGTTCAAACTAAATTTTTTATATCTTATTACAATATATATGAATTTAATAAATTATATATATAATAAAAATAAATAATAAAAATACTTATATTTTGTATGTTTATATGTCTATGTAATCATATTTTTTAAATAATTTAATATATTTATGATACATAATATTAATAAAAATAATAATAAATAATAAATTCAGTTTATTCGGTTTGGTTCAGTTTCACACGTTATGAAACCAAACCGAATCGAATTTAGGTTCAACCCGAATTAAACCGAACCCAAGTTCGGTTCGGTTCGGTTTGATTCGGTTTGAACCGAATTATGAACACCCCTAGCTGCTCCTGCTGTTGCTCTTGGCGGTGCTGCTGCTGCTGCTCCTGCCGGCCCAGCTGCCACCCTGCTGCTGCTGCGAAGAAGGTGTAGAGATATTTGGTTATTTTGTTGAGGTTAATTTAGGGTTTTGTCTAATTCGGTTTGCTTAGGTTCAATTGAAGCTCAATTAAGTTTCATTGAAGATTCTGGGGTGAGAGCATGCGGGTAATTTAATTTTTCCAAGGGTGATTAAGGGTTAATTACTAAATAAGTCCTAATTAGTCCATAAAAATTGGGACTTTTATCTAATTCGGTTTACTTACGCTCAATTAAGCTTCATTGAAGATTTTGAGGTGGGAGCATGCGGGTAATTAAATTTTTTCAAGGGTGATTAAGGGTTAGTTGCTAATTAAGCCGTAATTAGTCCACAAAAATTGGGACTTTTGTCTAATTCAGTTTGATTACACTCAATTGAAGTTCAATTAAGCTTCATTGAAGATTTTGAGGTGGGAGCATGCGGGTAATTTAATTTTTTCAATGGTGATAAAGGGTTAATTACCAATTAAGTCCTAATTAGTCCATAAAAATTAAGACTTTTATCTAATTCGGTTTGCTTAGGCTCAATTGAAGCTCAATTAAGCTTCATTGAAGAATTTGGGGTGGGATCATGCTGGTAATTATTTTTTTTGAAGGGTGATTAAGGGTTAATTGATAATTAAGGGTTAAGTTTTTAATTGTACTTATAACTTTTTGTGTATGAATGTCTTAATGCAGCATCATGCCTAGACGTGAACAAAGTCGAGAGCAGCAAGGGCAGGAGGATCTGGGGTGAGCCCACCTCTCCTTAGTTGATGATAAGAGAAGAAAAGTTAAATGCAATTATTGTCGTAAGGAGTTACATGGCGGAATTACTAGAGGAAAGTAACATTTGGCAGGGGTAAGAGGAGAGGTGAAACAATGTGACAGATGTCCCTGAGAGGTCCGATAAGAAATGCGCCAGTGCCTTCTGACTAAAAAAGAGAGGATGCAACAAAAGGCTGAAGATGATGCTAAAATTACTGAGGAGATTTCAGGCAGAAGGGTTAGAAGGGATGATGATGAGGAAGGTATTGAGGATTCAGATCCAGAGCTGACTGAAACAAGGGAGCGTGAACAAGTCGCTCGAAGGAAAGGGAAGGCACCCATAGGTTCAGGGACCTACGAAAGTACAGCTGCACGACATCCTGACATTGGTGCTACCCCACAGACGCAGAGAACAGGCCCCATGGACAGCTATCTCCATAGAAGGCCCCATGCTACACAACCTAAAATCAAGTCTGCATTGAGAGGGGTAAAAAAATCAGCAGAAGTTGCAGGACATGCATTTAAAAGTATCTGCAAATGATTTTTTCATGCAGGTGTCCCTGCACATGCAGCTGAAAGCGAATATTTCCAACCTATGCTAGATGCCATAGCAGATACTGGCCTTGGCTTGAAGACCCCATCACGTCGAGACATATACGGGCGTGGCCTTGAGGGAGAGGTTGAGGAGCTCCATAACTAGGTTGAAAGCTTCAAGCATATATGGATGGAGAGAGGATGCACTATTATGTGTGATGGCTGGACTGGTACCACGAAGAAGTTTATGATTAATTTTTTAGTCTATTGCATCGAAGGTACAGAATTTGTAAAATCTGTAGATGCATCAAAATATGAAAAAATGCCAATTATTCATTTCATTTGATGGATAATATGGCAGATCAAATTGGAGAGGATAATGTTGTCCAAGTAGTGACTGATAATGAAGCTAGTTATAAGACTGTAGGGAAGAAATTGATGCAGAAGCACAGTCACTCATACTGGCTCCCATGTGCTGCACATTGTCTAGATTTGATTCTGGAAGACATTGGGAAGGACAATCATGTGAAGAAGACAGTTGAAAGGGCACAAAGGATTACCAAGTATATTTATGGCCATCCTAGGATATTGAATATGTTCAGGGAGCATGCAAGTGGGGGGCGAGATATCATCCGTGCAGGGTAAACCAGATTTGCTTCAAATTTCATTTCTTTGGAGTCTTTGCACAGGTATAAGATTGAACTCAATTCTTACTTCTTTATCCTTATAGTTATGATCCGTATTTGATTCAAATTTCATTTCTTTGCACAGGTATAAGAATGAGCTGAAAGATTTCTTGTACCACAATGCCCTGCGGGAATATATCGACAAGTCTAATGTTGATGCTCAGATGGAATATTTGGATGTCTCCCACATCGTGGACGACAACAAATTCTCAGGCAGGGTCTCACGATACATGAAAGTAGTCACCCCCCTTGTGAAGCTCCTAAGAATGGTGGATGGTGATGAGAAGAATGATATGGGATATCTGTATGAGGCCATGGACCGTGCCAAAATGGAGTTGCAGGAATCCCTTCCCAAAGAATATGCAAAGTGGTGGAAAATTATTGATCATAGATGGGACACCACATTACACCACGACTTGCATGCAACTGGTGAGTGATTATTTGTATTGATACATTATTATTTTGGTTATTTTATATGTAACATTTAAAAAAGTATACACAAATGCATGTTATTTCCTCAACCCTCAATTTATGTACGATGCCAATACACATGTTGATGGCGAGGTGCTCCAAGGGACTTTAAAAGTCATTGGTCGTTTATTGAGGACACCAGAAAAGAGGCTTCAGACGGAAGTAGAGGTTGGCCTTTTTGATTTCATGAATAAGAGTTGTAGAATTTACTTAAGTAGGTATGCTAATCTATTACTTTATTTTTGTAGATGAATAACTATAGAATGAGAACTGGGACGTATTCTGACTCCCAATTGCAATACACAGTGGGAAGAGTGAGCCCAGGTATGAGGTTATCGTTGTGCTTTCTTTGCAATTACATCACGGAGAATTGATTTTTATTTACAACTTATATTAATTTGTTTATGGTTGGTGGAACAGCTGACTGGTGGGTAATGGTGAATAATAGACATTTGAGCAGTTCTGCATTGACTTTCATTACAATCAAGGTGTTGAGTCAAATCACATCAGCAAGTCAATGTGAAAGAAATTAGAGCACGTTTAACCTTATACACTCAAAGGTTCGCAATCGACTAAAGGCTGAACGGTTAGACAAATTAGTTTACTGTCACTACAATATGAGGTTGAGAATAAAAAATATAAAGTTGAGACAATAGCTGCGGGACAAACGCGTCGCTGAAGGTGCAACTGCATAAATTGATGTGGATGCCTTATTTGATGATGATAATCCCTTACAGTCTTGGGTGGAGACACGAGTGCAGGTTGATGAGCCCGTTTTTGATATTGATGATACAACATGGGCAGACGGCATACTAGATGAAGATGAGGCAAGAGATCCCGAATTCAGAAGAAAAATAAAGAGGGCCAGAGATACTCATGTGCACCAGAGAAGGGACCCACCTAGGGTTGTTGATGACACTGAGGAGTAGCCTGATTTTCAGCCAACTAGACACTCAGACTCAGATAGCAGGCCAACCACTCCTAGAATGGGCAAGCCACATGCATCCTTAAGAAGAAGTACATCAATGCATGGGTTAACTAAGAGGGCAAGTGCTGCTGCTCGAGAGGACCCGACAATTGAGCAGTTGAAGTAGATTTATGTGAGACACACGCCAAGGGCAAGAGGATTCATGTCAAGGGTGGCTAAAAAAATCACACCAAAATAGAAAAAAAGCATTCCCAAAGGCCAAAAGGCGACTGGTTTCTGATGGTGATGATGATGCTGGTGATGATGATGATGATGATCCCAGTGCAGCTGTAGGTGCTACAGGTGCTGCAGGTGCTAGTACTGGCTGTGCTGATGGTCCTTCCTCCTTCCACGCAGACACATGCAGAGGATACAGTCAGGGTGAGCGAGGACATGATTCACAGAGTCAATATGGGCATCCATCATGTTATGAAGGTGGCCAACAAGAGGCGGCCATTTATGGGTGGGGCCATGAACTAGCATTCCAGTTCCATCCACATCCGACCAGTTCCTCTTCTCTTCCTCAAGATTCTTATGCTGATACCAGATTCCAATCAAGCCAACCAAACACTCCAAGAGAGATCTAAAGAGAGATGCAAGACTTGGCTACCTCATTGTTTGGTTATAGTGAATATAGACCATACATGCAACCTTCTTATGGGTATGAACATGAAAAGCCAGACGATGAGGGAGAAGGTTCTTCTAGTTATTATCCATATTAGTGCATCATCATTTAGGTAAGGATCATGTTTATTGTACAGTTTGAACCTATTTCATGTTTAATGTGTACTCAATATTTGTTTAATAACTTCAATGCTTGAACCCATTACTCTTCATGTGTAATGCAGTTAATCCAATTTCTTTAGAATGCATGTGTAATGATATTTCTATTTTTTATGTGATTATTTATATTTTTTGAATTTTTC
The DNA here is from genome assembly GCA_022559845.1 of Amorphophallus konjac. Lineage (NCBI taxonomy): Eukaryota > Viridiplantae > Streptophyta > Magnoliopsida > Alismatales > Araceae > Amorphophallus > Amorphophallus konjac. The sequence continues at coordinate 75,133,399 of CM040118.1, read as the reverse complement.
TATTTTTTTACATATTTTTTGATTTTTTTATAATATTTTCACTGGGTTTTGGCCAGTTTCGGCCAAAACCGAAACCGCGGTTTCGGTTTCGAACTCGGCCGAAACTGAGTTTGAAACCGATACTAACAACCCTGCAGTGGGGAGCGTCCGCCTATTGTGCACATGTAGTTGGGGCATGGACATCAAGGCTTAGAGAGCCTCCGATCCCTAATTAGCCTTGTGGCTCACCTTACTTAGAGAGAGTTTGGAGTCCCGATAAGGTGGATAGTGTTGGGTCCCGCGAGGTGTAAACGGATCTAGAAGGGGGGGGGGGTTGAATAGATCCTTTTACAAGCTTTGGCCTATTTAAAACTCTTAGCTAACAGAAACTTAAACCACTCTTATAAAGTGAAAGAATCACTTAAGCACAATGCACAGCGGAATTAAGTAGAGTGGCTCAAATGAAAGGACTTGGATTACAAGCTATGAAACGTCCACACTTCTTTAAGCACATTTGTGAACTTGAAAGAAATAAGCTTTTGTAGTGCAGGGATCATAAAGCATAACACTAGAGCATGCAATAGCTTGCAACAACCGTGCGTGTGTGTATGTGCTATGTTGATCACTCAAAGTGCATATGTGTGTGAATAATTTAACCAAGTATGGAAGCACACGAACCTGCAAATGGGGTTAGAAGATATAGATCAATCACACACGATAAACAACCCACAACACAGGGATTTTTAAGGTGGTTCGGTTGCAACCCTGCAACCTACGTCCACCCCTCACCAAAACCCGGTGAGACTTCCTTGCGGACTCACAGCTTGACCGGGGACACGCCCCAACCACAGAACAGAGAAAGCCCTCTTTCTGTCTTCCTACACACAAAGCCGGCAGGGACGGCTACACCGCAAATCGGAGAACTCCCGATTGCCTTCCTACTAACCACCGGTAGGGACGTCAACACCGCAAATCGGACAGCCTCCGATTGCCTTCCTACTAACCACCGGTAGGGACGATTCTCAAGTTCAAATGTTTGAAAGAAATGGAATAAGAACAACTTATGAAAAACACTCAACAAGATATAGAATATGCTTAAGAGAAAGGATCTTGTCTGAGGTTTGCTGGAGCTTGAATCTCTTGAGGATTTGATGAAGAACTTCTTCCCGGAGTACTGTTCACAGCTACAGTACTCGAACTCCTCTCCCTTGAACACACCCTTGCAGCCTCCTTTGATCTCCCTTATTAGCCTTGCTTGCTTCTACTCTTCCTTGGAGGTTGATGGATTGAGATATGAGCTTGAATCACCTTGAGTTGATGGAGAGATTGTTGGATGTAGCTTTGATCTTCCCTTGAGTTGACGAAGAGGTTTGAATGAAGATTTGATCACCTTTGTGAGCTTGCTTGCTTCTCTTCTTCCTTGGAGATTGAAGGCTTCAGATGTAGGCTTGAATCCCTTGGATTGGATGTAGAACTTCTGCACGGAAGTACTGTTCACGGCTACAGTACCTCTTCTTCCAATCTCCTCTCTAGCCTCTCTTGATCTCTCTTTTCTCCAAATGATCAACTAGGGTTTCTAACCCTCTTGTGTTGGTTTTATAGACTTTGAATGGTCTATAGACAAGCCCCAGACCAGATCCACAAATCATGGGTGATTAGGTGACTTTTGGATTAAACAAATCCATGTTGAATGGCCCTTTTCGAAGTGGAAAATAAAATCAACATTGGTTGGCTCGGGGTTGGCGGTCGACCTGCAGCTCCTGGCGGTCGACCGCTACTGTGAAACCTGCAAACGGGCGGTCCCTGGGATTTCCGGTCGACCGCCACTGGCTGGCGGTCGACCGCCAGCTGACAGAACTGTAGTTAGTGGCCTGCTGGCTGGGGCGGTCGACCGCCCCTGTGCTGGCGGTCGACCGCCAGCTGGGCAGTCCCCGGTCCAGCCCGGGTCGGTCCGTTAGCCGCTTCAGCTCCGCCGTTCAACTCCATTAGCAGCCCGTGCATGTTTGTGGCATCACCCTTGATAGTCTAGAAGGTATCAACTAAGTCTTTAACCTTGGATTCTCTTAGCTATACTTCTTTGTGCATTGACCTTAGATGAGTGACGAGCCGAATGTGAAATGCCGACTTTTGCTTGTAAAAGAGATTTGCATCTTTGCTTGGGCACGATCAATGAGCTTTCACCTTTGCCAACACCACTCCATTTCTTGGATTATCTTGTAGCATGCTATCCAGAAGTTGCACCGACCTTGAACCATCCATAAGGCAAGATATGCATTGATCATATAAGGAATACACAATGACCTTATGTATGATGCTATTCAACTTGATTTCTATGCTTGAAATATGCTAGATTTTTGTGCCTCTAATATTGTCATATGCCTTGATATCAGTGTATCCAGTTGCCTAGATTTGTGTGTCATCCTTGATCTTTTACGCTGGAAGTATAATGACATGTTCAACATTCTCCCCCTTTTTCGCTGGAAGTAAAATGACCTGAAATGAATGAATATTAACCCTATCAATTGCAGGTATAGTTCATTAATGATTACAGAGGCAGACATCATCAAAACCATAAAATTAATCATGTTGCACACATGTTCAACATTCTCCCCCTTTTTGATGATGGCAACTATGAGTCATTCTGAACTATGAGTCATTATAAGTTCACATGCAGTAGTAATTCACATGGCAATTATGAGTCAAAACCATTCTTAAGAAGAAGAAGATGATGATTCTCTCCCTATCCCCTTTTGACAAACAGAGTGGATTCTTGGATTAATGACTCACATAAACTTACCACATTCTTTGATTAATGACTCACATACACATTCTTTGATTGATGACTCACATAAACTTCTCCCCCTTTGACAACATCAAAAGATCCAGAAAAGAAACAGAGAGACTCGCATCAATGACGCACACAAAATGACTTACAAGAAGCTCTGGCATCTCCTATGTGACATCATTACAAGCAACCATAATGTCGAGAAACATGTCATTGCAGGCAACATTCCAGAAGATGATGTGGAAATACATGTCAATGGTTGTACACTTATTATGATTGACAAAATAACCAAAGAGAACAACCAATTGTGGAAAGCCAGTTATGGGACTGATACCAATGAATGATATGGATGTATCGAACATGGTGGTGTCCCGTGGCTTGGCAAAGACAATGTATGTGGGAGAGGTGGAGCCACAGCAGCATGATTCAATTTCTCAAATAGGAGATGGATAGAGCAGCCAAGGAGCAATTTTTGATTTCAAATTTTGCAAGATTTTTAGTGGTTTTCTAGTTTTCAGATTTTTTGGATTTTCTATGCAGTGCATGGAAATGATAAATGCAAGCTACAATTGTATGAAGTAAGACGTGCATGCCACCCTATTGCATGAAAGCATGATGCTAATGATGCTAGGACTTATGCCACATGCCAAAGAATGAGAAAGCAATGTGATATCACTTGACAGAAGACACCAATGATTTTGGATACGACTTGAAAGGAGCATCAAGATGATACCACTTGTTGGATTATACCAAGGTGATGTAAGCATGGCAGCCTGAATGATTTATGTAGATATGACAGATGAAGACAAACAAGAAGGAGCATCAAGATATGACTTCTCAAGAAAGAATGGAGGTTCTTTAATCTAAAACCAAGTTCATAAATCAGAGTTATGGATTTTTCAGAATTTTCAGTTATAGAACCCAAATGAACCAGCTCTTACATTCAGATTGGTTTAATGCTAATGAGTTCTGGCCTACTCAGTAGAATCACATGAAGACATTTGCATGCAAGTTTAATAGTAGTGAACCAGAAATTCATGTCAAAACCAGATTAACCTTCTCTTATCTTACTCATTCAGTTTCATTGGTTCCCTTGAGAATGACCACAATAAGTATTGAGGCTAAACACTTAGATGACTTAGATTTGATTCATGAGTGCTACACATTCAGATTTTTCTTTTTGAAATCATTTGAAAGATGATTGTCATCATTTTACGAGCAGTCAAGTGTAGCAACCACCTTTTGACGTGAGTGTGCACGTTTACCAGACGCAAGCACCCCCAGTTACTCAGTGTAGCTCACGATTTTGCTTCACTTAGAACAGAGATAGCATAGTCACCTCATGACATATCGAACCTCATTTTCTTTGATGAGGAGATATATTTCTCAGCAACAGTGCCATTGCTCTGCCTTGAGCTTACTTTAAGTATAGCCACTTTTTGAAATAAACAGATTCAACAAATGTTTAAAAATAATACTTAGCTGAAGTTTCTCGATCAAGGATGCCTTTGTACTCAAAAATTTTTCAGATTCAAGATGGCATAACAAGTCAAAACATGAGAAACTAGTTTAAGTCTATTAAACCCGATCACAAACATGTTCAAGACCATCAAACTTCAAGACTCAAGAAATCATTAATGTTAAACCAAAATCATTCATGTTCAAGGCAATCACAAGACCCTATAAGAGAAAATTCTTCTTGAAGATTTACTCTGATAAACAACCTCAATAATAGATAGGGAATCCTCCAAGAAGTTCAAGGTACTTTGAATCCAAATTGAACTACACAAGGATTAAGCAATATCATGCAGTGGCTTGGTTTAAGAAGAGAGTGTTGCATAATTGATAGGCAAGAATAGATGAAGAACACTCCCCCTGAGGTTATGCACTGATCTCAGACAAGCGTAATTTTTAGATAGAAAGAAATGTGGGGTCGACCTGTCAAAGGAGTGAGGTCGACCGGCAGAATTTTGACTGGATTTTCATGATGAACAAGCTCCCCCTGAGAAGATGCATTCTATGCCATGATGTCAACAGAATGAAGATGAAACATATGCATGAATGCTACAAAGAGACAACTCCCCCTTACTATATAGCCTATATGCGACATTGACGCATGGTACGTGGCGGAGGTGAAACCTCACGCATATTGAGTGCTTCTAGGCAAGCATAACCTGCCTTTCCATACATCAACATTTGATATACCATGGCCGTGCAAGAGTGAGATGATGTGAAATGATTCAAACTAGATTGATGTTGACTCCCCTGAGTACATGCATGGGTTGGCAATGAATTATGCAGCCTAAGACTTATGTGAATACACAATGCAATGAAGATGCTGCAAAATGATTGTGCATTTTTGTCTTCTAAACATGATGTGCATTAAGGTATGTGTGATCACAATATGATGCAAACACAAATCATTCATAATTGATTTTGAACTGAATGCAACATGATGATGTCAATTGCTAGACTCCCCCTTTTGAATAATGCTAACATGAATAACGAGTTGAAAATGCAGCCATGACATGCATCATCAAAACCAAAGTCCAAGAATTTCAAGTGGCTGATAGCAAGACTTAAGCAACTCATCATCACATCAACTTCATCAGCATAACAAGTTTTTCATGAATTAAACAGCTGAAATCAAGCATGGTGTGAGCAAGTTATCAAGCTCAAAAGTTCATCTCACACCTTGGGGGTTTTGCATTTCTAAGAGCAATTCAGTTTGCAGAATCTAATGACATTGGGCAGACGTATGATGCACTATCTACATGTCAAGATTAAACATGCAAGATGACTGAACTTAAAGGTTTATGTACATACATGTGCCTTGAGCTTTTATTTACCTTATGATCCTTTGTTCAGCTCCAAGGCATCCTGCACCCAAAATTCTCATTTGGAATTTTTAGGTACCCAAGCTTGCTTGGGTCCTTGTGGGTTAGCAACATGTTTAGCATCTTGGCCCATCTTTTTCAGGGCAATCACATCATCCTCCCTCATTGTGAGGTAATCATATATCTCATGCCCATTTTTCCCATAATAGAAACAACACACAAAAGATTGATTTTTCTTTTTATGTTCATGTGCGTGTGCATGTGGACTATGCTTTTGTGGGCGAGCATAATTTTTACCTTTCATGGTATGAGGGTGATGTCTTTCTTTCAAATACCAGGATTCCTGGTCAGTGTGACCAATCTTACCACAATGAGAGTAGCAAAGAGAGGCATTTCTATTAAAGGTCATGGGGAGTGTCGACCTGTCTGGATAGGAATGTCGACACTTCTGATTCTCCATGTGATTCTGTTGAGCAAGCCCTCTGTCAGTGTCGACCTATTTCTTTCCTTGCCCTTTCACTTGCTGTCCTGCTCTAAGCTCATCATTTCTCAAGATAAAACAATCATGCACAGTGTGACCATGTTTACCACAATAATAACAATTGACATTCATTTTGTGGAAGGCATGGTATTTAGCATTGGACATGTTGTGGTGCATGTTTGGATGAGCATGCTGAATTTTACTTTTCTTTCGAGCAGTGTGCCCTTTTTGGTGACCACAGGAAGTTGTGGCTTCCGGTGAGCCAGAATCTTGAATTTGGGCAAACATTGACAGGAAATCATTCAAACCTTGAATTTCATTTTCAAGTGAGGAAATGTGCTGTTTAGATTCAACAAGGCCCTCTTCGCATGCTGCCAATTGCTCATTGAGCATGGCATTTACTGCTTTAAGATTTTGATTTTGTTGTTCTAAAGTATGCAAAGTTTCAGAGTGATCTTCAATGACAGATTTATCTTTTTCATGTGCAGCCAATTTTTCATGCAATTCTTCTTCAGCTTGTTCATGTTCAATTTTCTTTTCCAACAACTCTCTATTCTCTTCTTTCAGAGAATCAATCAGTTTTTGTTGTCATTCAAGATCATCATGGAGACCAACATTTATGTTTCTCAAGAATGAACATTTTTCACATACAAAATTAGCAGAGCTTGAAACAGAATTTTTGTTTCCTTCAATCAACTTCTCATGATAGATTAGCCCATCGGCCATAGTTTGATCATTAGAGATTGACTTAGGTTGGTTTTGAAGTTTTATTACAATTTCTTCCAACCTAGTGATTTCATCATGAAGATTTTCATTTTCTTCCCTTAGACATGCAATGCTTTGTTTATGCGTATCTAGATCAACTGAGAGAGTGTTGTTAAGCTCTTTAAAAATAGAACACTTTTTACAAATCGAGCTTTCATTTTGGTTAATTTTCTTGAGATCCTTTTTCAAATTTTTGTTTTCTGATTTTACCTTTTTGTATTGTGTGATCAATTCATCATAGGCTTCCATAAGCTCTTCAAAAGTGAATTCCTCAGAGTTAGAGTTTACCTGTGATGAGGATGTATTGCTGGACTGTTCTGCACGGTCGGCCATGAAGCATTCTTGTTCTTGTTCCTTCCCTTCATGGATTTTCACCAACTTGTCCAATACTTGCTTGGCTGTGCTGCAAGAGGACACAAGATGAGTTAGTCTTAGATCAACTGCAGCTGTAATTAAGTTATATGCAAGACGATTATCATTGTGTTTGGTCTCATGTTCGGCTAACCAATCAATTGAATTTGATGGCAGCTCATGAGGACCATTGTATATAAGAGTCCACAATTATGGATCTATGGAGCTAACATAGATGAACATTCTTCCAACCCATGTAGAAAAATCTGAACCATCATGAATGGGTGGAGAAGCCATCGAAGCAAGTGTAGCATGTGAATCCATCTAAATAACAAACACCGGGATCTTTCCCTGCAGATCGTTGGATCTGGAATGACAGAGCCTCGCTCTGATACCACTTGTTGGGTCCCGCGAGGTGTAAACGGATCTAGAAGGGGGGGTTGAATAGATCCTATCAAAAGCTTTGGCCTATTTAAAACTCTTAGCTAACAGAAACTTAAACCACTCTTATAAAGTGAATGAATCACTTAGGCACAATGCACAGCGGAATTAAGTAGAGTGGCTCAAATGAAAGACTTGGATTACAAGCTATGAAACGTCCACACTTCTTTAAGCACATTTGTGAACTTGAAAGAAATAAGCCTTGTAGTGCAGGGATCATAAAGCATAACACTAGAGCATGCAATAGCTTGCAACAACCGTGCGTGTGTGTATGTGCTATGTTGATCACTCAAAGTGCATATGTGTGTGAACAATCTAACCAAGTATGGAAGCACACGAACCTGCGAATGGGGTTAGAAGATATAGATCAATCACACACGATAAACAACCCACAACACAGGGATTTTTAAGGTGGTTCGGTTGCAACCCCGCAACCTACGTCCACCCCTCACCAAAACCCGGTGAGGCTTCCTTGCTGACTCACAGCTTGACCGGGGACACGCCCCAACCACAGAACAGAGAAAGCCCTCTTTCTGTCTTCCTACACACAAAGCCGGCAGGGACGGCTACATCGTAAATCAGAGAACTCCCGATTGCCTTCCTACTAACCACCGGTAGGGACGTCAACACCGCAAATCGGACAGCCTCCGATTGCCTTCCTACTAACCACCGGTAGGGACGATTCTCAAGTTCAAGTGTTTGAAAGAAATGGAATAAGAACAACTTATGAAAAACACTCAACAAGATATAGAATATGCTTAAGAGAAAGGATCTTGTCTGAGGTTTGCTGGAGCTTGAATCTCTTGAGGATTTGATGAAGAACTTCTTCCCGAAGTACTATTCACAGCTACAGTACTCGAACTCCTCTCCCTTGAACACACCCTTGCAGCCTCCTTTGATCTCCCTTATTAGCCTTGCTTGCTTCTACTCTTCCTTGGAGGTTGATGGATTGAGATATGAGCTTGAATCACCTTGAGTTGATGGAGAGATTGTTGGATGTAGCTTTGATCTTCCCTTGAGTTGACGAAGAGGTTTGAATGAAGATTTGATCACCTTTGTGAGCTTGCTTGCTTCTCTTCTTCCTTGGAGATTGAAGGCTTCAGATGTAGGCTTGAATCCCTTGGATTGGATGTAGAACTTCTGCACGAAGTACTGTTCACGGATACAATACCTCTTCTTCCAATCTCCTCTCTAGCCTCTCTTGATCTCTCTTTTCTCCAAAAATGATCAACTAGGGTTTCTAACCCTCTTGTGTTGGTTTTATAGACTTTGAATGGTCTATAGACAAGCCCCAGACCAGATCCACAAATCATGGGTGATTAGGTGACTTTTGGATTAAACAAATCCATGTTGAATGGCCCTTTTCGAAGTGGAAAACAAAGTCAACATTGGTTGGCTCGGGGCTGGCGGTCGACCTGCAGCTCCTGGCGGTCGACCGCTACTGTGAAACCTGCAAATGGGTAGTCCCTGGGATTTCCGGTCGACCGCCACTGGCTGGCGGTCGTCCGCCAGCTGACAGAACTGTAGTTAGTGGCCTGCTGGCTGGGGCGGTCGACCGCCCCTGTGCTGGCGGTCGACCGCCAGCTGGGCAGTCCCCGGTCCAGCCCGGGTCGGTCCGTTAGCCACTTCAGCTCCGCCGTTCAACTCCATTAGCAGCCCATACATGTTTGTGGCATCACCCTTTATAGTGTAGAAGGTATCAACTGAGTCTTTAACCTTGGATTCTCTTGGCTATACTTCTTTGTGCATTGACCTGAGATGAGTGACGAGCCGAATGTGAAATGCCGACTTTTGCTTGTAAAAGAGATTTGCATCTTTGCTTGGGCACGATCAATGAGCTTTCACCTTTGACAACACCACTCCATTTCTTGGATTATCTTGTAGCATGCTATCCAGAAGTTGCACCGACCTTGAACCATCCATAAGGCAAGATATGCATTGATCATATAAGGAATACGCAATGACCTTATGTGTGATGCTATTCAACTTGATTTCTATGCTTGAAACATGCTAGTTTTTTGTGCCTCCAATATTGTCATGTGCCTTGAGATCAGTGTATCCAGTTGCCTAGATTTGTGTGTCATCCTTGATCTTTTGCGCTGGAAGTATAATGACATGTTCAACATTCTCCCCCTTTTTTGCTGGAAGTAAAATGACATGAAATGAATGAATATTAACCCTATCAATTGCAGGTATAGTTCATTAATGATTACAGAGGCAGACATCATCAAAACCATAAAATTAATCATGTTGCACACATGTTCAACAGATAGGTGGTGCTAGAGATGAGTATCATGTGACACCATTGGCTAACCTTAATTACATCTCCCCAAAGGAGAGAAAACCCTTGATTAGTCGTCAGGAAGAAGGGCCCAATAGCATGAAGTTTATACGAATGCGTGAACGACAAGATGGATTACTAATGATATAAAATTCTTTGGGAAATTTTTGTTAATGTATGACTAACGCGTATTGCTTTACTTTTCTCCTCCCTTTTCGTTATTGTATGTGTTATTATTATTATTATTACGACTACTACTATTTATTTTTTTGTTTTTTTGTTTTACACCTTAATCATTTATTCTCATCACTCATTTATTTTTTGTTGTTATTTTTGTATCGATTTGTCATTTTTTATTTTCTTATATATATATATTATTTTTTATTCTTGTTGCTATTATTTTATTATTGTTATTTATATTTTATTATTGTTATTCTTATTTTTAATATATTTCTCTCTCCCCCCCCTTTTTAATGGGCATGCATCAGATCACGGTGCCCAGCGGTGCCGGATCATGGCGCCCCCTCTCCTTTTTTTGTGGGGGCGCCAAATCATCGACACCTTGGGTGCCGAATCACGGCACCCAGGTGCGCCGTATCATACTACAAGGGGGTTGTCGTACCACCTCGAAAGGGGCTACTGTCGCATCACTACAAATTGGGGAAGGCGCGACAATAATAAAACAGAGCATCGAAAAGTCATGTGGATGCATCTCTATGAGAAGCAAGATGGGAGGAACGTGATACGGTATGAATGAGGATTTCGATGAAGCAACTCACGAGGGCTGAAGCTCGGGATCATATCCATGGTGCGGGATAAACCCCAAGCCTAAGCCACCTTCGGAGGTTCGTGTATCCCCCTTCTTGGATCACCTACCACGTTCCATTCCCGTGAGATGGTGACCATGAAAAAAAAAGGGAACAAAGTAAACCAAAGAAGTGATTATCAAAGAGGGGTCCAGAGAATCGACCGGTGTAGACATAGAACCATTCACGAGAGCTTTTTATTCTCATTCACTGATTACAACAAAAAAAATAAGAAGCAAAATACAAGAGCCGAAGAAATGAAAAAAAATATGAAAAAGAGGGGAGAAACGAAGCATTGGCTCCTTCTCCCCCTTCCTCACCACTCTCTTCTCTCTGTCTCTCTCTTTTCCTCATTTTCCTCGCTCTGGTGTTTTCCTTCGGTCTCTCACCATCTGAATGCTCATTTTTTTTCTCTTTGTCCCCCTTCTGCCTGTCTCCCCTAGAGCCCTTTATATAGGGGTGCAGGAGGAGGCAGGTTGTCATCGCGGAGCTGTCGGTTCAGAGTTTGAAAGGGCCCTGCTGAATGAAGAAGGCTACCGCTTGAGGCTTACAGGGGCTGCCAGATGAAGTGTTAAAAAGGTGGCTGCCGAAGGAAGAAAACTGCCGCTTGAGGCTTAAAGGGCCTACTAGATGAAGTGTTAAAAAGGTGACTTCCAGATGAAGGAGGCTGCCGCTTGAGGCATAAAGGGGTTGCCAATCAAGGCATCGCAAGGGGCTGCCGGATGACCCCTTCATGCTAGGCTGTCGTTTCAAAGCTTCAGGAGGGCTGTCGGATCACTTGCACGGGGATGCAGGATGAAGTGTTAAAAAGGTGGCTGTCGGATGAAGGAGGCTATCGCTTGAGGCTTAAAGGGGCTGTCGGTCAAGGCATCGCAAGGGGCTGTCGGATGACGCCTTCATGCTGGGCTGCCGTTTCAAAGCTTCAGGAGGGCTACTGGATTGCTTGCACGGGGCTGCCGAATGAGGCGCATGGGACTGTCGGTTCAGTCTCTAGGGGGCTGCTGGTTCAGCCCCTAGAATCTCTTCTAGTCTTTTCCTTCTTTTTCTTTCTTTCTCTTCTTCTTCCCCTTCTTGAACCCCGGGTTTCCACACTCCGAACTAAGGCCGTATGTCTTTAGGAGTCTCTCGGACTCCGTTGATTTTTAGTTTTAATTCCTTCTTCGGGATGTAAGTTCATGGTGTTTCGACACCATTTGGTAACTAAAGTGGAGCAGTTGGTCTCTTCCGAAGATCGAGTGTTTCGAGCCCGTACTTGTATTTTTCGCCGCTGAGTCCTCACAGTGGAATCTGCAACAGTGTATTGTCCAGTAATACCTCAGCTTCCTGCAATTTTAATTCATCCATTGGGATGCGAGTTGACGTCATATGAGGGCTATCCTTTAAGGTTCGGCCATCTGGACCCTCTTATATTTCTTCACTGCCGAGTTGTCAGGGTCGACCCTGTGGCAGTGCACTTTGGTTTCCCACAATTTATAACATGTTGTGGTATATTGTAATATTCAAATTTTGTATGTCAACAACTAGGTGATAAATGTGAATGTGAATAGTGTGTCTACTAGACACTTGTGAATAATTGTGGAATAAAATGTGATAATTGTGGTTTTGACACTCTTATGGAACCTTGTGATTTTGTGTAAAAGTTCAACTTGTGATAAATGTAACTCATGCAATAGAATATGAAATCATTATCTAATTTTGAATAGAAATACATACTTATCGTGGCTTAACCATGTGAACTAAGGAGGGTAGCTACTGCCCATTCTTTTTCTCTCTATATATATTCTTCTAATAAAATGAGAGTAAAATGGTAATCTTACACGAGTGAGTTATCACTTTTTACATAAGGCATAACCCCTTGGGTATTGCGGTTGGGGTTAAAAGAGATAAGAGCTAGGTATTACGAGAAATATCATAAAGGTGGGGATATAAAGGTAATTTAGAATGATTTTAGGGGTATAGGGGTAGATGGTCAGATGAGTCAGTGTTTAAAGTGCTGCGACACACATGGCAGTAGGTTGTGCCCACTCATGATCGAGAGGTGTTTCACATGTGACCAGCCAAGGCATCTTGCTAGAGATTGCCCGTAGAGACAAGGTGCCAGTCAATGGCATAGGGAGTCGAAGAGGCAGAGCATCCAAGGTCGTGTCTTGATGATCACCAGTATGTTAGTTTATGTGCTAGTATATGCATAGTAAATAGATTCGTTAGCGTGTGTTTTTCCTCAAATGGTCATTGGGCATGTTTGAACTTGTAAACTCTAAAGTGACTTTCCATGTCACGTCCCAAACCGATAACAGCGAAAATTACTTGGAACGTGATAACGAACATTCATGAATAATCAGAGCAAATCACAAGAGACACAATAAGGCCAAAAATTGACAAAACTTATAATTTTATTAATATCAAGAAGCCATTATTACACTTTATTGACTCAACTTACATGAATCATGAAAAAGAAGGAAAAGACTCAAGATTACAAGATTAGACTCAAGAAAATGAAAAGATATAGACGCCAATCTTCTAAAGCACTCATCACTCTTGCCCTTCCCCATCTGATGGAACATCTTCATCATTATTACCTAAAAAATGTTAAGAGAAACTGAGTGAACAAAACGCTCAGTAGGAATTACATCTCTATCACCAGGTAAAATATAAGTGATTAACCAATTAATCAATATGTAATAAAATGCTATGCCATAAATGATATAAACCATAAATCAATATAAAAATGCAATCTATCAATCAGAGGAGATGATCAATAACAAATTCCAATGTCAAGGGTAGACATGAAAGCTCAAAGGAAATGGGAATGATCCTAATACAAAACCAAGAACAAGATAGCAGTATAAGGCAAAGAACTTATGATTCAAATGAGCATAACTTATAAAATTAGTCAGAATATATCAAAATTCCAATAATAAAGTAAGATAGCAGATTAGCATAATATCAATTTAAAGATTAACAAAATATCAGAGTAACAGAATAACTGAATAAAAGAATAACAAAGGTTGGTACAATGCCACACCCAGAATTTTCTCATTGTTTACAGAATGGACTTTCGTCCTACCTGGCATTGGTACCAGTAGACCTACAGCCCTTAATAAATTCATAATTTACAGATATAGCCAATATGGAATCAAGGAGTTATATTTCAGAAATATCGCTAATGAAATTCCAAAGGGAAATATAAAGGCACAAGGAATACAGATGATGTTTGTAAGGAATATCGTGTCATCATTACCTTAGACAATCAAATCTCAGACTTACAAACTATAGTCAAACCGAAGGAAACAAGCTCAGGAAACTGGGTTAAACGCGATCATGAATAGTGCCGCGATCAGTCATAGAATGCGGTTGATTGCAAGGCCGTGACCAGACAGAAGATCCAAACAGGGGTCTTTCACAGAATGCGGTCAGAGGGACAACCGCGATCCGAAGATGAACGCGGTCCCTGAACAGGCCGCGTTCAGAACAGAACTGATAGAACCCAAACAAAACCCCGTTCTATGGGTCCAAAGGCCGGTCGAACCCTATTCTACACAGTAGGACGAGGATTCCAGTGGGTTACAAGATTTTCATGTTACAACCAGCTCGACGTCCTTGTGGGAATCCAAGGCTCATGGAGATTTACAGAGGTCTTGATGAAGAAAGTTCCAGTCTAGCGGAAGGAATATCCGACAGAGGGTCTTAACTTCACCAAGAATTGTGTTCCTATCTCACTACCAGAAACCAATAGCATGCGGTAGGTTAATATCACCGGAGTGACACCACCTTCAATCAATATATATCACATGATATATCACATGGTAAAAATCAAAACCCTCAATCAATATAGCTATCATGCAATCAAGTAAAATCATGCTATGATGAGCCAAATTTCCAAGTTGACATGAAGTTCTACTCTTTAAGTCATGTTAAGAGCATTCGAGTTAAGATAAGAACATAGAATCAAAGTAGACTATGAACATTGATCATGAAGACTTATGAAAATTAAGGGTTAAACATGTTTCCTAGTTACATTAGTTGGTTCAAATGACATGCAGACGTGAAAACATGCATCTAGACTCAATAACATTCGCTTATCATACTGGACAGAGCACTATAGTTCCTGGGAACCCGTGCCAGAACGCGATCGTCATCAGTGTCGCGACCATGAAGAATGCGGTCAGTCAAGACATCGCGATCTTAACAGGAATATTAAATAAAATAAAATTTTAAACATCAGATCGCGGTCTATCGGGCCACCGCGTTCAGAGACGTGGTGTCTGTAAGCGTTAGGACTACGAACAGAGGGCCGTTTCCAACAGGAAAACCCTAAAACACAATAACCAGTCCATGATTCTCAAAATACATGCAATATAGCCCATGAAAATTGGGGAAAACGATGTAGGAAGAGAGGGGACATGTAGATGAACATGTTTGAACCATTAATTTGAAGTTTAGCCCGAGAGATCACCTACCTTTGAGCCAAATTAGGAAGAAGAGGAAGAAAAACGAAGAACGCCCACGAATTCCTCCTCCTAGATCGATATCCTCCCACGCCTAAAAGCCTTCTCCCACGAACTAGGGTCGACTAGGCAGGTTAGGAGGTCCTATTTATAGGATTTAAGGCTCCTAAGTGTCCTCATTAGGTCAAGGAAGCCTACATAGGGAAGAACTCCAAAAAATCTGATTTTAATCTATATTTAGGGTCGCCCCTAACCTATCGAGTTCGAATTAGGGTTAGGGTTAGGTTAGATTTTGAGTTCCCTAATTGAAGTTATTAACCCATTAGAGTTAAGCTAAAATCAAATTAGCCCATTTAAAATAAGGGTTTTAGAAAATCTGAATTTTAGGAATTAATTTAGCCCATAAGCCCATTAAGCCATCATTACACATTAAAACCATTTACAATTCTTTTATTTATCTTCTATTATAATTTCTTTTATCTAATTCCATTATAAATATTCAACTTTTTACCTTTTCAAATTTTACACTTATTTAATTAGTCATATAAAACCAGGTTTCTACACCCTCCCCCACTTAAAAGAATTTGGTCCTCCAAATTCACACGACTTTCATTTCCAACATAATAGTGGGGTACCTAGTCCTATTTCCCAACATCACAAGAGATCACATAAGCATGCTAGCAAATAATCTATAATCTAAGGGAAGGAAAACTAGGTTAAGGTTAAGGGATAACTCTAGCTACTTCATCATCAGTAGGCTCGACCCTTCTTAACACTTGCCACCGTCCTTGACGCTGTGCTTCCTTGTGATCTTCACCTGCGAAGGTTGTCTTTAGGAAGAGGGCAATCGACTACCTTATGCTCCTTGCTCCATAGTGAAAACCCGCTCCATTCTTCCAACGACATTTCTCATATTGATGACCATCGTTCCTGCAATACTTACACTTCTTCTCCTTATGCTTCTTGCCATTCAAAACACCATTACCATCATTAGGTCTCTTATTGTCATTACCCAATTTCTTCTTCTTCATTCCCGCCTTGACCTTCTCCAATAGCTGAGCTCTTCTCACCATCTCGGCATAAGATTGAATATCTATTGGTGCCAATTGGGGTATAAATTGCAGCCTTAATGGTGGGGACACCAGACCAGTCACACGGAGCTGACGCCGTACTGTCCCGACACCACCGAGCTTGTGGCTAGAAGACTCGACGTCCTGAGACCCATTTCCATTTTTTTTATGTATCTTATTTCAACCCATTTGATTGTATTGTGTGTATTGGGTTATATGTGTGATTTAGTGTCTTTTAGCCTATTGTGGTTGTATTACGCCATTTACTATTTAGCTTATTAGGCCTTTGTGTTTTCGGCCCATTAGTTCATTAGTCTTTTAGTGAGCTTTTGTCTTATTAGGCCAATAGTCAAAGGATATGAAGGTCATTAGTTGAATTGTCTAGGGGTATTTGTGTCCCGGTGAATTTTGGCCAACCCTCATATAAGGGAGGCTAGTTGTATCATTTTGTTCAATGAATGAATGTCAAAAATCATGAACGTATGTTAGCTTTTCTCCTATTACTTCCCTTCTCTCCAAACTCCCTGTGAGAATCGAGTGATTGCCCGGTGAGAGACCGTCCGACGAGAGGCCGGGCTGTGCGAGACAATATCTATCCCCTTCCCGAGCTACCCACCGTCCCGTTCGTGTTGTCGGAGTGCCGACGATCGCTTCCACGCCGCCGCCCGCGTCAAATTTGGTATCAAAACCCAACAATGACATCTCCGTCATCTCCGACGTCCTCGTCGCTCCTCTCCACAACGTCGATCGACTTCGGTACGTAAGAAAAAGAAAAAAAGTGAAGAAAAAAGAGGCAACAGAGAGAAAGGAAGAGTGAAAAAATTGACACTCTCTTCTCTCGATTGCAAGAGGCTTAAAAAAAACAGCGGAAGAGATCTGCCTCTCTCGGTTGAGAGAGAAGTGAAAAAAAAGAGAGAGTTCGCAGGGGGGAATCGTCGCCCGTGCCCCCCTTCAAATTCCCCACGGCCGCAACGGCCCTCCCCACCCCCCCGCGTGCGCCCGCACTGCCGCCCGCTTGAGCCCACCCCGCCGCCCACGTGCGCCCGCCCCGCCAGCCCTTGCCCGCACGCCCGCCAACGCTCGCCCATGCTCGCCCGCGCCTTCATCGCATGTGCCCGCCTTGGCTCGCCAGCGCGCCCGCCAGCACTCGTCCATCGCCTTGTCGCCCGCGCCAGCTGAGACACGTGGAACCTGCCATGTTGACACCCTCGCCCGCCGCGTACGCTTCGCCTGCCAGCGCTTCACGTCAAATTTGGCTGGCCGCCCGCGTGAGCCACGCATTGGCATGTTGCATGAGGTGTTCGCCCGCCCGCTTGGAAAATAGGCAGGAAGACCGGGAGAAGTTTGAAAATGTGTTGCAGTGTTTAGAAAAGAAATAGTATTATATATATAATATGATATATATATATATATATCTATATATATGTATCATTTGATTGAATTGTTAATTGTGGCACCCGAGTCTACTACGATGGCTCGACCAGCGCAAGCGTCGCGTGGTCATCGACGGATAGTCCGTGATTTATGGAACGTGAGTGGCCCTGAGTCTCCCTGCGCGGAGAAATTCTGAATTGGTTTGTTCCCCTACGTGGGAAATATAATTAAGTGGTTTTGTAATAATTAAACCATCCCTGCGTGGAGTGAATTTGTTGTAACCATTCAAGCTTCGTCGGCACTGTGCGGACACGCACATCCCCGCTCGCCTTCCTCTCCGGTCGGAGCTAGACTTTTCAGTCTAGCTAGGTGCGTGCTCCACTCACTTGCTCATTTAATATCTTTATCAATTGTCACGCGACGAAGTGAGAGAGAGCCCGATCCATGCAACCTATCTCCTGAGTGCATCACTGTGGACAGAGAAAGAGAGATCTTGTATGACCCTATCCTTAAGCCCTAGAACTGTCACATTAGGACACCGTAATTGTCAAGAGGTAGTTCCACAACTACTTCGCCTACGGGCGAGCAACTCTACCTAGCCAGTCCCTTCGCAAGTCAAATTGACCCTGTGAGTATCAGCTAACAAAATAGGTCTACACCTTGCTAATTTTCAGTCCCAAGATTGCATCAATTAGGTCCGAGCTCGTGCATGCAACATTGGTTTAGGAATTCATTGGGCCGTCTAGAGCGTGTTTCAACACTACAACCACCCATGGATCAGAATAGCATGAATGCCATGTTAGCCCAGCTCGAGCAGAATTTACGGCCCAATTTGAAGTATCTATAGGCCAATTGCGAGCGGAGCTAGATGATAGGATCTCAGCCTTAGAGGATCATGTGAGGAGAGAGGAAGGAAGGTTGAATGGTCGCGGAGATCCCGTCGCCAACCATAGAGAAGAGAGAGACCGAGCCCACCGAAATCAGGCTCCTCGAGGTAGAGAGCAAGATGATCATGCGCCTCTAGGAAGAGACCATGAAGATGAGGAGATCATCATGAGGAACATCAAGATAGACGCTCCCAGTTTTGATGGGTCCCTAAATCCTATCATATACCATGATTGGGAGACCGAGATGGACCAATATTTTGATTGGCATTACCGCATGACCCCTGCTATAAAGGTGAGGTTTGCCAAGATGAAGCTCCTAGGCTAGGCCAAGACCTACTGGTGCAATGTTAAGAATCTCCTAGCAAGGAGACGAGAGGAGCGCATACACATGTGGGAAGAAATGAAGGAGAAACTAAGGGAGAAGTATCTGCCACCCTCCTACCATCAACGACTTGTAGACCAATGGCAGAAACTCACCCAAGATGGGAAGTCTATAGATGAATACATCGCCAAATTCGATGAATTTTTCCTTCGGAGTCATGTCGTGGAGGATGCCTCTGTCACCTTCTCGCGGTTTAGAGTTGGCTTACATGAGAGCATTCAGCAAGAGCTATTTTTGCGAGATGTTAACACCCTCGAGCATGCCTACCAGGTTGCTCGAGACGTTGAGCGGTTTCAAAGGGTGGTCCCACTTCGGGTTTCCACCTACCGTAACTTGAACCCTGAAACTCCATGATCCGCTACCCTGAGAGGCCTGGCCCCTCTACTTCATATGTCCCTACTGCTACCCCACTTCGGGCCGCTGCCCCTGCTGTTCCTTTCATACGGAACCCTTACCTGCACCTGCTATTGTGCCCAGGCTGGAGAACACTCCGCCAACTGATAGGAGGGATGACAAGGGAAAGGGAGCCATCCCTAGCACCTCCCAACCAGTCCCTACCTCAAGAATTCGTTGCTTTAGGTGTCATAACTTAGGGCATGTTGCCACCAATTACCCCACCCGAGCCTTAGTCATCACTGACCCCCAGCCTGTGGAGTGTCCACCTCAAGAAGAAGAAGTCATCGAGAGATATGAGGCCGATCCTAACCTCATCGCCCAGTTTGAGGAAATAGATGCGAGATTTGATGGAACGCATGTCGAGTACGTACAGGTTGGAGATATTGCTGAGAGCTCTAGCCAGGGAAGACTAGGTGTAGTTCGATGCATCTTAGCACACCCCCAGGAGAACGATTGGCGTCGAACCTCCATCTTTCAAACCTACATCATGGTAAAATCTCAACCCTGCAAGGTGATCTTTGACAACGGGAGCTGTATCAACGCAGTCTCTTCAGATTTTATCTCCTGTCTAGGTCTACCTACGCACCCACATCCAAAGACATACAACGTGGCATGGGTTGATGACACTTCTATCCCAGTCATCACTACATGCGTCATTCCCATTCAATTCCAATCCTACCAAGGACAGATCTTATGCGATGTAGTGTCTATGAAGGTCGGGAGCATTATCTTAGGACGACCATGGATCAATGATGTAGACCTTACTACATTTGGTCAATCTCATCAGTGTTCCTTCTCCCGCAATGGGAAGAAGATTCATTTGTACCCGACACCCCCAAGGGTAACCCCGGGAAGGAGCTCCACCACCCCCACTGAAACCCCCAAGGTTCAGGAGAATCCCCAAACTCCCACTGAAGGGAAACCTCTCATTCCCTCTTCTCCTGCACCTATCACACTCATTCCTAAAGCCCCTAAGGTTGGTCATGATCTAGTTAGACGCCTTAACTTCATAGATGTCCGTGAGATGAATAGAGAGGTTGCAAAGGGTGCCCCTATTTGGGTTGTTGTTGTTACCATCGCACCCAAGGAGTCCCAAGTCTCAGTCCCAACTGAAGACCAAGTAATCCTGCAGGACTTCCAAGATGTCTTTCCTGAGGACCTACCCTCTAGACTCTCTCCCATGCGTGATGTACAACACGCCATTGACTTTGTCCCCGGGTCCACCCTACCTAACCTTCCCCATTACAGACTGAACCTCAAGGAGCATGCTGAGCTCCAAAGAATTGTTGAGGACCTTATTTAAAAGGGTCTCCTCAGGGTGAGTAAGAGTCCTTGTGTTGTTCCTGCCTTGCTCACACCGAAGAAAGACGGCACCTGACGGATGTGTGTTGACAGTCGCGCCATCAACAAAATCACTGTGATGTGACACACCACCTTGGGGTGATAATCAAAAAGACCGAAGTAGCTTGGACCTAAGCAATGCAAGCACAACCACAAGGCTAGAAGCCTACGCAAGCGGATACTCGTACGGCACGAATGGTCAGCCCGGGGTGACTCGGGGATGCCGAGTCAAGGATGTGGGGCGGATCCCTTGCTGGTAGAGGGCCAGCAATGAACAAGTTAGCCTCCCCTTGGTTATGGTTGCTCACCTCAAAAGGCCGAAAAAGTGCCAAAGGGCGTGGGTCCACTCACTCACACCCACGGCGGTCGCTCGGAAGCGGTGGTGCCTTGGGACCGGGCGCTCTCTCCCTTATCCGACGGCGTATTTGAGGAATATGGAATGAACAAGCACAAAAGAGCAGCAAGGGCAGTGAGCTCACCAGGCCGGTTTGAAGAAACCGGTACCGTTCGGAGACGTGGGCGAGCGGGGAAGTGTGGGGCCCCGCACACTGCGCCGATGAAGCTTGATCCCTGCTAATTAATTACATGCACTACGCCTCACGCAGGAGGGTGGATCTCGGGGTGGGGAGACGGGCTAACACCAAACACTACCTCCACACAGGGAGGGGCGCTAAGCCGGCCAGGCGGGGAGGGGAGGTTAACCAAGCTAGTGCCGAACGATCTACCCGTTCTGGAATAACCGGACAGGGGGTTGATGTAGACGCTGCCACGCACTCCTCCGAACTCGGAAGTCGACGAAATCGGCGCCGAAACGTCGCTGACGGACCCAGGAATGCCTGTGAATTTCTGTGGGTGGTCCCGACTTCGTCACCGGCTGGGGCGAGCTCTGGAACAGGATCCCTACGCTCTGGTTCGGACTGGTCCCAGGGTGCAGCAGCAGGTGGAAGTAGTCACCATGCCCGCTGCCGATGTCGAAACGCAGCAGGACCAAAACGAGTACGACCGAGGATGAGTCTTCTTCGAGCGGCGGCCAGGGGGAGCACCAGACGATGTTGGGGCAGAGAGGGAGAGCCCGTTGAGTGAGGAGGGGTCTGGTCAGGTCCTGAGTGGCCTGTTCCACGCGCCTGGGGGAGAAATTTCGGAACTGGCAGCCCCGGACTCCAATCGAAGCCCCGCCTGTGGGTTTGCTTGGAGGACTGATGGTACCACGTCTCGGTCAAGCGGCGCACTCAGGAGAGCAAGGGTGAAGTCGTGGAAGCTTCTGAACTGCAGCTCTGGTCCTGGTTCAGATCCCGGCTGCGCAGTCGGACGAGAACGAACCCTCCGGACAGCAGGGATGTCGGATGCCGGCGAGACCACCTTGGTTACGAAGCTATCTCGACGATCTTTCCGTCGATGTATGGTACGCCTCCAGACAACGCCGAACGACTTCGGGGCAGGTTCTACAAGTCAGGCTCCAACTGCTGCCTGCGAACTGAGATGAATAGGGTGGTGATAGGTGATGGGAGACGGAGTAGATGGGGTGGGAAATGGGGTGGATGGGTGTGGGGGTGACACCTGACTATGTGGGGGTCTGTTAGGGGGTGATACAAGGTGTGGGAGGGGAAGAAAGGGGGCTGGGAGGTGGTCTAGCAAGTGGAGGAAAGGGGAGCTGCGAATTTGGGTTGGGAAGGAGAGAGGGAGGAGAGATCTCTCCTTTGGTTTGAATGTGGGGTTAATGGTGGTTGGTTAATGAAGTCTTGGGGAGGGGAAAGGGTGCTTGGGAGAAGGGATTCTCCCTTGGGAATGTGAAAGGTTGTATGGGGAAGGGGAAAGGTTGCGTGGGGAGTGGGAGGGTTGCTTTGGGAGGTGAAAGGGTTCTTGGGTGATGTAGAGAATGAATGTGGTTTAAGGGCCTTGGGAGGGGAAAGGTTGCATTAAATGGGGAGTAATGTGGCTAGGGGAGGGGAGAGAGAGAGGGGGGGCAAACTTGGGAGAGAGAGGGAGGAGGAGAGAGAGAGGGGGCCGCCCCCTTTAGAGAGAGAGAGAGAGAGCTAGAGAGAGGGGAATCCACCCCTTAGAGAGAGAGAGAGGCACAATTCTTGTGGCAATTTTTCTCAATAATTCATTCATTAGCTTCAAATGGTGGGATTGGGGTCCTATTTATAGGAATTCCACAATTTAACATAAGACCCTGAGTTTTAGACTAATGACAATAAACCAAGGGGAAGGGGGTGCTCCTAGGCCTGGCCCACTTAATTGGGCCCAACTGACACATTAACCACTCTAATGACCTAGTTACCTTGGTACTTGACTCAATTAAAAGGAAAATTACATGATAAGACTCAAATAATAAAATACAAAATACATCAAATGACTCAAAATAAGTGGCGAACAAGATGTAGCATTTGCAGGCGAGCATCGGGACCCCTTGTAAAAATGGGGAGTGGTAAGTGATGTCCCCATCACACTGTCAACCAAAGGTTTCCACATCGCCGTCTCGATGATATGCTTGACATGATGAGTGGAGCCACCATCTTCTCCAAGAGTTACTTGAAAAGTGGCTACCACCAAGTCAGGATCTGACCAGGGGATGAATGGAAGACAACCTTCAAAATAAAAGAATGTCTGTATGAGTGGCTCGTCATGCCATTTGGGCTATCTAATGCCCCCAGCACATTCATGAGACTCATGACTGAAGTCCTTGTTGGGTTCGGTGCAGTATTCAGAGGGGGGGTGAATGAATATAGCCCTTATAAAAATTTCACCCAATTAAAAACTAGAATGCTAACAAGACAGATTAGACAATCTGAAAGCTAATTAAATCTAATACTAAGAACAGCGGAATTAAATCTACCTTCTTCAGAAGGACAAAGAGCAACAGCGGAATAACAAATCAAAGAACACATAATACCACAGTCAAGCACATGGTATGCAATCAAGCCATATCGCCCCTATGCAAGCATCTAGCGCCAATCACACAAAGAGATCAAACCACAGTGCACAAGGGGTTTTTAGGTGGTTCGGTCCTGCAGACCGACATCCACCCCACACTCAAATCGAGTGTGGATTCCGCTGACTCACAGCTTGAACAGCTGGGCATCACAGCTTGCCTACATCAGCTGGGCCTCACAGCTTGCCATCCGCTGAGCATCACAGCTTGCTTCCGCTGGGCAATACAGCTTAGCCATCCGCTGACTCACAGCTTGATCCGCTGGGGATTATAGCTTAACCCGTCCAGAGGCAGCACCTCTGCAACCGCTGACTAACAGCTTGAAGAAAGTATAAAATGAAAACAGAAAATGAGAAATAAACACCAATCAGAAGGCTATAAACAATGAAACACAATATGGCTCTCAATCAGAGCTGACTGGCCTAGATTTGATCCACGGTCTAGTAAACAGATCTTCAGACTGCTCTCCTCTTCTCACGATCTCACTATCTCTCCTCTTTCTTTTTCTTCTTCTTCTCTGCTCTCAATCTCTCTTCCTCTTTCTTTTCTCTCTTCTACTGGATCGAAGGGCTCTCTGCTTTTCTCTTAGCTATGGCTGCTTCTACTTCGATCACTCTCTGCCCTCGATCAGCCTCCTTCTGCTCTCGATCTACAATCGGCCTTCATCTAAAGACGAAGACTCATATATATAGCAGCAGCAGCAGCAGCTAGGGCGTGTGCTCTCCACATCTCCCGCCCAAAAACCTTGGACCATGTGTCAGTCTCTCAGCCAACTTCAACACACGTGTCACGATCCTGTCTGCCCTTCCAGCCTCGGATCACGTGCACTTCATAAATTTCACAGACAGTCCCTGTTAGACAGAGCATTGGATTATCGGGTTAAGTGAAGAGCTCTGTATAGACTTGTAGAGACGAACAGAATGTATAGACTTGTGAAACGTGAGTGCAATGTACAGACTCTAATGAAGACATACGATGTATAGACTTCAGGACAAATGCATGATGTAGACTGGTCCAATGTATAGGCTTTATGCGATGTACAGACTTCAGTGTATATATACTTGCACTAGCGAGTGGATAGACTTGGCTTAATGCAACAAAGTATGTACAACGAAGAAGACGCCTTCACCCAAGGCGTTTGGATCAAAACGGACACCACTTCTGTTGGTCATCAAATTCCAAGTCCAACAGACTGTATAGACTTCGATGTGCAGACTTAGAAAGTTATTCAACAGCCGTTGTATAGACTTCACGAATGAAAGGCTATATGGACTTGAACACAGAAGCGCTGTACAGACTTGCAATGTATGGACTTGCCAACTAGGTGATGTACAGACTTACTGAACTGAGCGTAGGTAAAACGAAGGTGGAATGTATAGACTTGCTCGGTTCAGTTCAGAACGTAGGTAATGATCAATGTATAGACTTAACAGTCGCCTTGGCTGTACAGACTTGGAGATTCAAACGAGGATGCACAGAGCGATGTATAGACTTTGAAATGTGTAGACTTGCCAAAGAGCTGGATGATGTACAGACTTGAATAAGTAAAGTCTGTACAGACTTGAAGGTTCACAGTGTGTAGACTTTGGCAAGGCAACGTCAGTAAAAACCCAATGTATGGACTTCGAAGAGTAACGTAGGTAAAAAGCTCAATGTGTAGACTTTGGCAAAGACATGAGACGTTCTCTAAGACGATGAAGTCTGTATAGACTTTACAGTGAATGGATGCTCAGTGAGACGCAAGTTGAGACGGACGATGCAGTGTACAGACTTCATGTAATACGCTGAACAATAGAATGTGCAGACTTTGCCATGAGACGCTGAACAAGACGCTCCAATGAATAGACTTGATGGATGCACTGTAGACAATGTATAGACTTGCTTCTACCGACCAGTGTATAGACTTTGCAAGTGTGAGACGCTGAATGAGACGGTGGCTAAGACGCAACTTGAGACGCATGGTTGTATAGACTCTGAATGCTTGAGAGGCGATGCATGAGACGCAAATTAAGACGATGCAATGTATAGACATTATGTGCAGGTGTTGTATAGACTTACGTTCAGCAGCAATGTATAGACTTTGCAAACTGAGACGCACAGTGAGACGATGCTTAACCTGCCCTGACTGTACAGACTTAGCTAACGAAGATAAGACGCAATGAAAGATGGTCGGCTGTACAGACTTTATGCAATGCAAGCTACAGTGAATGAATGTATAGACTCTGAACTCGAGCATGAAATGCAGCAATGTCTAGACTTTGGGCTTTACCCTGCAGTGTATAGACTTGTGTTCTGAGGGAGTCGACCCATCAAGGAAAGGGTCGACCCATGATGCATAAACACAACACAGACACAATACGATGTATAGACTATGCTGAGTGTCTAGACTTGTGAGATGCATAGAACACACAGAGACTGTATAGGCAAGAGATGTATGTGCTAGACAAAGTATAGACTTGCTAGTCATCAAGCTACGTGCAGACAGAAAAGCAATGCACAGAACAGAAGTCAAGCACAATGAATATATCAGTTATATACATGCATTCTCCAGATAATATACCAGTCACAGTCATATGCATTCATGTTGCTATCATCAAAACACAATATCAAATGCCCTCAGAACATCATTTCATCATCATTCATGTTGCTATCATATGCAGAATGCTCAGGGATCTCAAGGATAAAGGATGCACAGAAATGCACTCACTTTGTTGCTATCATCAAAAAGGGGGAGAATGTTGTGCCCCTTAGGCACAAGCATGTGCTATGTTGATTTGACATGATCAAAAAGAGAAAAACAGTATGAACATGTGTGCAACATGGCAGTATGCATGCAAATTCCCTTAGAGCAATAAACTCCCCCTGAAGGTATGACTCCCCCTGAATTATTTCTCCCCCTAAATAATTGCTCCCCCTTTGAGAAGGAATATGGACAGATATACAAAGGTAGAGAAAGTAGGAGGGTCACTTGACAACAGCTGAATCATTGGTTCAGAGAATAAGCCTGATTATAAACAACAGTTAAAATATAAGAATCAGCAACATACAGTTTTGACAAAAAATTTAGGTTTAACAGTGATAAATCTAGAGTAAAACAGCTGACTTCTGAAAAAGAGTTTTAGATTCCATTTATAGCAATGAATCTAAGGCACATGGTATTAATAGATAAGTCAGAAATAATACCCTTTTGTGATTAAACATGGAAGTTCAAGAAAGGCAACTTGAATATGTATTGAGAAAAATAATTTTCACTCATTGACTTTTGATTTCAAAGGGTTACAGCAGTTTGATTTTCATTTTGGAATTTTCAGAAACTGAGCTAAGTGAATAGACTAGTGGCATTTATGCTTTTGACATTAGTTGTACACCTTGATTAGAGGCAGGTACCCCCAGTTACTAGGCATAAACTATTAGATCTATTTCAGATCAAGACCTACAAGGAATAGTTTTCCCTTTGACATTAAGGGCACACCTTGATCAGAGGCCAGTACCCCCAGTTACTTGGTGAAAACTCCCCCTATAGATATGACCCTATGAACATAGGTAGTCTAAAGCACTTCATGACTTATGAGTTCTCCTGCTTCATTTGAGGAGATCACAGTTTCTCAGTGCAATCACCCATTGCTCTGTCACTATGTTCAGCTCTTTGCATTTATGATCTTATTTACTGCTGCCCTTATTTCTTTTAGAGTGATTTTTTAAAAATCAGTACACACTCTTATTCACCTTTTCTAGATATTTCCAGATTAACACATTCAGGTATATATATATAAAAACTTTTTCTATTTTAGTCATGAGACAAAGATTAAGAGCTATAGAAGTTTTCTTTTATCTCAAATTCTGAAGTGCAGACACTTAACTCTCCAATTTATAAAGGTTAAACCTTTAGTTCCTTTCAATTTATAAGA
The DNA here is from genome assembly GCA_022559845.1 of Amorphophallus konjac. Taxonomy (NCBI): domain Eukaryota; kingdom Viridiplantae; phylum Streptophyta; class Magnoliopsida; order Alismatales; family Araceae; genus Amorphophallus; species Amorphophallus konjac. The sequence goes on along the minus strand of CM040118.1, from coordinate 75,105,935 downwards.
GTGATTCTTATAAAAGAACAATTGAAATAATCACAGCTCATTTCACTAAACCAGAAACAATTGCTGTTGTTCAGTGAAAATGATAGAGAAATGATAGCAGTTGGCATTAAGGTTCAAGAGCAACTGATGTCAAAGAATATGAATCATTTGAATGGGGACAATGAGGAGTAACAAGGATTCAATGAATTGAATAGAACTCTCAGCTCCCCCTGACACCATGATGCAAAAATATGCTATGCACTAGACTGTTCTACATGCAGACTATGCAACAATGATATATGAGGTAAGTATGTAATCAATTCAAGTTTATGCATCCAAGTCATGAACATTTTTATCCTTTTTTAGATTTTTCAAAAATATGATGCAGTACACTGTTCTACATGAGGACTAGACCCTTGGTACTTGGCAGAGAACCTAGTCTCAAGGACCATCTCACACATAGTAAGAACCTCCAGGCAGATTTCCCTGCCTTTTAGTAGCTTACCATTTGATATACCAGGGTTATGCAAGACAATGCAACATAAAGCAGTCCTACATGCATTGAACAACTTCATTGACAGTCATGCAAATGATGTATGCAGACATTGGACACATGCATTGACTGTGTGCATTAACTGTATACACTAAAAACCATTCAAATTCAGTTCAGCAATTGGCAAGAGAAGAGCATCAGATATATGCAGAGTAAAACTCAGTAGCTGAGTCTGGAATGCAGACTGATCAGCTAGACAAGAGAAGATCATACATCAAACAAGCAAATCAACATGAAATTCTCATTTTTCATACTCACAAATTCAGATAATGAATTTAAACAAAGTTCAGAACTAACCTGAAGGATTGAATCCTGGGGTTTTCATTCTTGAGTGCCTTGGTTAACCCCTTTCATTTCCAAGGCACACCTGCAAGATAAAATCAAGTTGATCCTGCAGGAACCCAAGAAGTCTTGGGTCCTGAATTAACCCTCACAGGTGTTCTGAATGGTTTCTTAACAGAACTATCATCATAGCCCATCAACTTATGGCTGGACAAGGAATAACCAAATTGACCAGACTTACCATGATAACGAACAGAATTTAAGTTCCTTTTATGCACCTTATTGTAAGCATTAAGTTCATGTGCATGAACATTAAAATTTCTGTTACATGCATGGGCATGAGATTGGTGTAAGTGAATATGATTGGTTCTGTTATTCACATGGAAATTTTTCTTTTCATAACCAGACAGCCAACAGTTACCAGCTCTGTGGCCTGGCTTTCCACAGTTGAAGCATGCAGAGTTTTTCTTTTTATCAATTGAATTATTTCTAACAGAATCATTGAAAGTAGGGAATTTTACAAATTTAGAATTCAATCTATTTCCCTGAGCATGCCAGCAATTTTCAACCATGTGGCCCAATTTGCCACAATGAAACAATTGAGTGTTCTTCTCATGAGATGCATGATTTTTGACATGGAACAGTTTATCATGCATTTTAACAGCAGATAGATCATCTAATTTCATTTGTCTACAATCATGCATGAGATGACCTATTTTATGACAGTAAAAATATTGAGGCCTTTTGGTTTGAGCAGAAGAAGGTTTCTTCACAGTAAGCTTCCTAGCATGAATTCTATCATACTTCAATTCATCATTCTTCATCACAAAACAATCAGCCATCTCATGGCCAAACTTTCCACAGTAAAAACATTTGACATTCTTTCTTTTAACATGAGACTGTTTGGCCTGAGACGTTTCAACATACAGCTTTTTATTCTGTTTTGTTTTCTCGCTCTCAATTTTCTTTTGCTTTTCTATCTGATTAGCAGGCAAACATGAAGGAGAAGATGAAGTGCTAGCTAACTCAGAGCTACGCACAAAGGTTGTGTACAGTCTTTTTCTCTCTTCCTCTTTACTGCCTTCATCAGAGACTTTCTTCTTAGATGTAGCCTTCAGATTTTCTTTATTCTTAAAAGATTCAGACAACGATTTGTTCAGTTCAGTGATTTCATTTTTGAGAGAAGAAATGAGCATTTCAGAATTTGTGACTTTTTCATTAAGCATAGTATTGACAGTTTTGTAGCTGTCTATTTCTTCCATTAATATGCTCACTCTCTCACATTCATTTTCAACTGAACTCTTCCCTTTTTCAAGTATTAAAAGTCTCTCAGAATTAGCAGAATTCAGCAGCCTCAATTCTTCATTTTCTTGTTTTAGTTTTTCATCCTGACTTAGCTCATTTAGTGAAATTTGATCACCATTAATTGAGCTCATTTTTTCTTCCTGTTCAGATATCTTATCTGTGAGAATCTGATTTTTATTTTCCAAAATAGAAATTTTTTCTTTACTCACATTCAGATCAGCTAAGCACATATCATGAGATGTTTTCAGTTCTTGACATTTTTCACAATGAGCATTCGAATTAGTCTGATCACATTTCTTTTTCAACTTTCTATTTTCAGATCTCAAATATTTACATCTCTCAGAAAGTTCATCGTACATATCCCATAATTCATCAATTGAAATCTCTTCGGATTCAGATTCAGAATTTACCTGGGATGAGGAATCTTCATTATCCTGGTTGTCCATCAAACAGCTATCATTCTGCTGGTTATGCGCAGAGATAACTTTGTCATATATCTCTTTTCCAGAATTGCACCTGAGAGCAAAAGAATATACATCAGTATTAATAACAGCTCTCAGGATATTGAGAATCATGGTATTTTCATGATCCTTCACTCTGTCCTCTTTAGACCATTTGGTCTCATCATGAGGTAATTTGTGTGGGCCTTTAGATAGTAGACTCCACAATTTGGGATCAATGGAGTCTACGTACACAGCTAGGCCTCCTAGCCAACTGTTAAAGTTAGAACCATCATAAACTGCAGGACAACCCATATGAACAAGTGGCAAACAAATTCAGCGCATTAAAACAAATGACATGAAATGCACTGAAACCAGATGATCAAAATAAAGCACAAGTCAATGAAGTAAAACACGATTTCAAGAGACCCACTCTGAAATGCACCAACAATTAGCAGGATCCTCTGCAGATTGTTAGATCTCTTCAGTCAGAGACCCGCTCTGATACCAAGTGTTGGGTTCGGTGCAGTATTCAGAGGGGGGGTGAATGAATATAGCCCTTATAAAAATTTCACCCAATTAAAAACTAGAATGCTAACAAGATAGATTAGACAATCTGAAAGCTAATTAAATCTAATACTAAGAACAGCGGAATTAAATATTCCTTCTTCAGAAGGACAAAGAGCAACAGCGGAATAACAAATCAAAGAACACTTAATACCACAGTCAAGCACATGGTATGCATTCAAGCCATATCGCCCCTATGCAAGCATCTAGCGCCAATCACACAAAGAGATCAAACCACAGTGCACAAGGGGTTTTTAGGTGGTTCGGTCCTGCAGACCTACATCCACCCCACACTCAAACCGAGTGTGGATTCCGCTGACTCACAGCTTGAACAGCTGGGTATCACAGCTTGCCTACATCAGCTGGGCCTCACAGCTTGCCATCCGCTGAGCATCACAGCTTGCTTCCGCTGGGCAATACAGCTTAGCCATCCACTGAGTCACAGCTTGATCCGCTGGGGATTACAGCTTAACCCGTCCAGAGGCAGCACCTCTGCAACCGCTGACTAATAGCTTGAAGAAAGTATAAAATGAAAACAAAAAATGAGAAATAAACAGCAATCCGAAGGCTGTAAACAATGAAGCACAATATGGCTCTCAATCAGAGCTGACTGGCCTGGATTTGATCCACGGTCCAGCAAACAGATCTTCAGACTGCTCTCCTCTTCTCACGATCTCACTATCTCTCCTCTTTCTTTTTCTTCTTCTTCTCTGCTCTCAATCTCTCTTCCTCTTTCTTTTCTCTCTTCTGCTGGATCGAAGGGCTCTCTGCTTTTCTCTTAGCTCTGGCTGCTTCTACTTCGATCACTCTCTGCCCTCGATCAGCCTCCTTCTGCTCTCGATCTACAATCGGCCTTCATCTAAAGACGAAGACTCATATATATAGCAGCAGCAGCAGTAGCTAGGGCGTGTGCTCTCCACATCTCCCGCCCAAAAACCTTGGACCACGTGTCAGTCTCTCAGCCAGCTTCAACACACGTGTCACGATCCTGTCTGCCCTTCCAGCCTCGGATCACGTGCACTTCATAAATTTCACGGACAGTCCCTGTTAGACAGAGCATCGGATTATCAGGTTAAGTGAAGAGCTCTGTATAGACTTGTAGAGACGAACAGAATGTATAGACTTGTGAAACGTGAGTGCAATGTACAGACTCTAATGAAGACATACGATGTATAGACTTCAGGACAAATGCATGATGTAGACTGGTCCAATGTATAGGCTTTATGCGATGTATAGACTTCAGTGTATATATACTTGCACTAGCGAGTGGATAGACTTGGCTTAATGCAACAAAGTATGTACAACGAAGAAGACGCCTTCACCCAAGGCGTTTGGATCAAAACGGACGCCACTTCTGTTGGTCGTCAAATTCCAAGTCCAACAGACTGTATAGACTTCGATGTGCAAACTTAGAAGATAATTTAACAGCCGTTGTATAGACTTCACGAATGAAAGGCTGTATGGACTTGAAAACAGAAGCGCTGTACAGACTTGCAATGTATGGACTTGCCAACTAGGTGATGTACAGACTTACTGAACTGAGCGTAGGTAAAACGAAAGTGGAATGTATAGACTTGCTCGGTTCAGTTCAGAACGTAGGTAATGATCAATGTATAGACTTAACAGTCGCCTTGGTTGTACAGACTTGGAGATTCAAACGAGGATGCACAGAGCGATGTATAGACTTTGAAATGTGTAGACTTGCCAAAGAGCTGGACGATGTACAGACTTGAACAAGTAAAGTCTGTACAGACTTGAAGGTTCACAGTGTGTAGACTTTGGCCAGGCAACGTCAGTAAAAACCCAATGTATGGACTTCGAAGAGCAACGTAGGTAAAAAGCTCAATGTGTAGACTTTGGCAAAGGCATGAGACGTTCTCTAAGACGATGAAGTCTGTATAGACTTTACAGTGAATGGATGCTCAGTGAGACGCAAGTTGAGACGGACGATGCAATGTACAGACTTCATGTAATACGCTGAACAATAGAATGTGCAGACTTTGCCATGAGACGCTGAACAAGACGCTCCAATGAATAGACTTGCTGGATGAACTGTAGACAATGTATAGACTTGCTTCCACCGACTAGTGTATAGACTTTGCAAGCGTGAGACGCTGAATGAGACGGTGGCTGAGACGCAACTTGAGACGCATGGTTGTACAGACTCTGAATGCTTGAGAGGCGATGCATGAGACGCAAATTAAGACAATGCAATGTATAGACATTATGTGCAGGCGTTGTATAGACTTACGTTCAGCAGCAATGTATAGACTTTGCAAACTGAGACGCACAGTGAGACGATGCTTAACCTGCCCTGACTGTACAGACTTAGCTAACGAAGATAAGACACAATGAAAGACGGTCGGCTGTACAGACTTTATGCAATGCAAGATACAGTGAATGAATGTATAGACTCTGAACTCGAGCATGAAATGCAGCAATGTCTAGACTTTGGGCTTTACCCTGCAGTGTATAGACTTGTGTTCTGAGGGAGTCGACCCATCAAGGAAAGGGTCGACCCATGATGCATAAACACAACACAGACACAATACGATGTATAGACTATGCTGAGTGTCTAGACTTGTGAGATGCATAGAACACACAGAGACTGTATAGACAAGAGATGTATGTGCTAGACAAAGTATAGACTTGCTAGTCATCAAGCTACATGCAGACAGAAAAGCAATGCACAGAACAAAAGTCAAGCACAATGAATATATCAGTTATACACATGCATTCTCCAGATAATATACCAGTCACAGTCATATGCATTCATGTTGCTATCATCAAAACACAATATCAAATGCACTCAGAACATCATTTCATCGTCATTCATGTTGCTATCATATGCAGAATGCTCAGGGATCTCAAGGATAAAGGATGCACAGAAATGCACTCACTTTGATGCTATCATCAAAACAAAATAGCATTGCTATCATCAAATCAACATAGCACATACTTGTGCCTAAGGGGCACAACAGTCCTCCGTCCACTCATTGGTCGCTTTGTTGTCGTCTACTTTGACGACATTTTGATCTATAGCCACAACCCTCAGAACTACGTCCAACATTTGAGAAAAGTTTACGAGAGTTTGAGGAAAGAAACCATGTATGCCAACCTAAAGAAGTGTGAGTTCATGATAGACCGAGTCACTTTTCTCGGATTTTTGGTCTCTAGTCAAGGAGTGTCTGTGGACCAATCCAAGGTCTAAGCCTTAATAGACTGGCCAGAACCCCAGAATATCCATGACGTTCATAGTTTCCATGGGCTAGCCACTTTCTACAGACGCTTCATTAAGGGTTTTAGCACGATTATGGCACCTATTACGGATTGCATTTGTAAGAAAAATTTTGAGTGGACTAAAGCTGCCTCTCAGGCTTTTATTGTCGTAAAGGAGTTAATGACCAAAGCCCCTATCCTCCGCCTGCCAGATTTTTCCAAAGTCTTTGAGATATCCTGTGATGCATCTGGCGTAGATATAGGAGGAGTGCTTAGTCAGGAAAGCCACCTTGTGGCTTGTTTCAGTGAGAAGCTTTCTGATGCAAAACTTCGATACTCTACCTATGATAAGGAGTTTTATGCCGTGGTCCAAGCTCTCAAACACTGGAGATATTATCTCTTACCACAAGAGTTTATCTTATACTCGAATCACGAGACCTTAAAATTTCGTAACTCTCAGAAAGGCTGAAACCCTAGGCACGGTTGATGGATAGAATTCCTCCAGTCCTTCACCTTTGTCCTAAAACATAAGGCTGGAAGTGAGAATAAGGTGGCCGACACCTTGAGTCGAAGGGTCTCCCTTCTTTCCACTATTCGGGTAGAGGTCACCGGATTTGACCGTATGAAGGCACTCATGGAGAGTATCCATATTTTGGCCCTGCCTACTCTGCCATGTCTGCTGGATCCTCGACAGCATTTGCTGACTATCTACTCCAAGATGATTTTCTCTTTCGAGGACAACAACTTTGTGTCCCGAAGACTTCTGTACGGGACTTTCTGATCTGGGAAATGCATATTGGAGGTCTTGCTAGTCATTTTGGGAGAAACAAAATCATCTATTCTGTTGAGGAGCACTTTTATTGACCTGACCTGAAGAAAGATGTGGCCAAGATTGTGGCCCAGTGTCGGACATGCACAATGGCCAAACAGGTCAAGCAAAACACTGGTCTCTACACTCCTCACCTCATTCGTGATAGACCTTGGGTTGATGTAAGAATGAATTTCATCCTTGGTTTACCTCGTACTGCTTAGAAGCATGACTCCATCTTTGTTGTAGTTGATCGGTTCTCTAAGATGGCCCATTTCATTGCATGCTCCAAAACATCTGATGCATCTAGAGTAGCCCACATTTTCTTTGATGAAGTCGTGTATCTGCATGGTCTCCCTCAAACCATAGTGTCTGATCGAGATGTCTAGTTCACTAGTTATTTTTGGAAGACACTTTGGCACCTAGTTGGCACTAAGCTCAAATTCTCCACTGCCTATCACCCACAAACTGATGGGTAAATAGAGGTCGTCAATAGGAGTTTAGGGAACCTTTTGAGGTGTCTTGTAGGGGATCATTCTGTCAATTGGGATCTTCTCTTGCCCAAAGTAGAATTTGCATATAATAGCTCTGTCAATAGATCCATAGGTATGAGTCCATTTGAGGTTATGCATGGATACAAGCCTAGGAAGCCTGTGGATCTTATTCCCCTTCCCCTCGAGTCCAGAAGTTCCAAATCAGGTGAAGAGTTTGCACAGCATGTCAAAAGTCTGCATGAGTCAATTAGCAAGCAAATAAGCCTCAGTAATGAGACCTACAAATGTTTGGCTGATTCGCATAGGCGTCACCATGAGTTTCAAGAAGGTGACTTGGTTATAGTACGGGTTCAACTCGAACGACTCTCCTCGGGAGCTGTTAAAAAGTTGTAAGCCCGTAATGATGGTCCCTTCCAAATACTACGGAAGATTGGCTCCAATGCATATGTTGTGGACTTACCTCCCGAATATGGGTTTAGCTCTACATTTAATGTGGCAGATCTAGTGGCCTACAAGGAACCCACAGCGATTCCTAGTGACCCTTTCGAGCCTTCTCCTCCCATTGAGAGTGAGCCCACCCCTATACGTCCACCAGCCTTGAGAGCACCGCACGAGCAAATTGAGAGGATATTGGATGAGCAGGTGACAGCTACACATTGTCGGATTTACCAGCGCTACCTTGTCCGCTGGTGGGACCGCCCACCTTCCGATGATTCCTGGATCAGTCGGGAAGATCTCCAGTGCCTCGATTCAGACATGCTGGAGCACTACCAGAGCGGTGTCCCACCATACTCGACGGAGTCAAGTTCCAGCCGCCCCGGGAGGGTTGGTGGGGACACCGGACCAGTCACACGGAGCCGATGCCGTACCGCCCCGACACCACCGAGCTTGTGGCTAGGAGACTCGGCGTCCTGAGCCCCATTTCCATTTTTTTGTATCTTATTTCAGCCCATTTGATTGTATTGTGTGTATTGGGCTATATGTGTGATTTAGTGTCTTTTAGCCTATTGTGGTTGTATTGGGCCATTTACTATTTAGCTTATTAGGCCTTTGTCTTTTAGGCCCGTTAGTTCATTAGTCCTTTAGTGGGCTTTTACCTTATTAGGCCAATAGTCAAAGGATATGGAGGTCACTAGTTGAATTGTCTAGGGGTATTTGTGTCCTGGTGAATTTTGGCCAACCCTTATATAAGGGAGGCTAGTTGTATCATTTTGTTCAATGAATGAATGAAGAAAATCATGAACGTATGTTAGTTTTTCTCCTATTGCTTCCCTTCTCTCCAAACTCCGTGTGAGATTCGAGTGATTGCCCGGTGAGAGACCGTCCGGCGAGAGGTCGAGCTGTGCGAGACAGTATCTATCCCCTTCTCGAGCTACCCACCATCCCATTCGTGTTGTTGGAGTGTCGACAATCGCTTCCACGCCGCCACCGGCGTCACTTAACCCATTCAAGAATCGTTTGGCCTTCCTCTTATCAGTTACTATCAAGTGAGGTGCATAACGAGACAATCTAGAAAACTGGACCTCATACTCCGCTACCGACATACTCTTTTGCTTAAGGGAGATGAATTCCCTAGCCTTTCTCTCCTGAACTCTCTCCGAAAAATACTTATCATTAAAGTACTCTAGAATTTCTGTCCAAGTTACTTCATCATTCGGCAAAGTGGCTTCCACGGACTCCCACCAAGCCCTCGCATCCTTCTCCAATTGGAATGTTACTAGAAGGACCTTCTCTTGGTCCGAACATTGCATTACTCTAAAGATTCTCTCCATTTCCTTAATCCAATCTTCTGCCTCATCAGGATCAGGGGTTCCACTAAATCTAGGGAGATTGTGTAACATCCCAAGATTTCGGATCGAGTATCCACAGATTTCGGAGCATTTCCGTGGGTCCTATGTTACGTTTCCTAAATAAAATAGAATTTTTCTAAATTATAAATCTTCGGATCCCCAAATAATAAATAATAAATTTCTTTTTTTTAGATGTAATGATATTTTATATTGAGTGGGATTTTGTCCTATTAAAAATGATGAAAATGGGAATGAAAAGAGAAAAGAAAAAGATAGAGAGGAAAAGAAAAAAAATAAAAAATGAGAAATAAAAAAAAAGAAAATGGAAAAAAAATTGGGGGCGGGCCCCGTGCCCTAACCCCTCTTCTCCTTCTTATTCTTCCTCCTCCTCCTTCCTCTCCCGGATCCCTCTCATCTCCCTCTCCCTCACTCATCTCCCCCCCTCACGATCTCCCTCTCCCCCCTTCTCCCTATCGTCACTGGCAACGGCGCCGCAGTGCGGCGGGGTGAAGCGGTGCGGCGAAGCGGCAACGGCGTGGCGGAGATGGCCAGTGGGGGGTAAGCTACAACCGTGGCGTGCAGAGGCAGAGCGGCAGCTCGACGCCGGAGAGGAGAAGAGCTGCGGCGGCGGCCGCAGGGGAGCTACGGTTCGACGTCGGTGAGGAGGGAGCCGCGGTGACTTTCGGCAGCCACTGCGGGGCGAAGCAACGACGGTGATTGGCGATGGGAGAGAGAAAGCAGCCGTAGCATTGGCTGCTGCCGGCAGAGACAGTAGCGACAGCGGCTTGGAGCCGGTGTGGAGGACAAGCCAGCAACGACGGTGGCGACCCAGCAGTCTGATCGGAGGTGAACTCGTGGAGGCGACTTTGCGGGATCGTGCGAGTGGAAGGATCGACCGCGAACAACGGTGATCCGGCAGGGGTTCTCACCCTCGGAGGTGGGGGGACGGAACCCAAAACTCCTCGTTGTTTAATCTTCCTCGATTTTAGGATTAAATGTGATTTATTGCTTGCCCTAGGTTAATTCCATGCTAGAGGGTCAGAGTTCATAATTTAATTCAATTTAGTTAATTTAATTTATTTATCGTTTATTCGTGGTGTAGATGGAGGGGAATGTTTTCCCAGTGTCTATTTTACCCGTGTGTGTGAATGTGACGATGTGATTGTAGGGGAGAAGTTCCCCAATATTTTCCCTATCACAGAGTACCGATAGGGCGTGACTTAGAATCCCCCTATGTCGGGGTTCTGTCCGTTTTTTGTCTCGTAGGGGAAAGAGTTCCCTAGTGTTTTCCCTATCGTAGACTAACGATGGGGCGTGGATTAGAACCCCCAGAGCCGAGATTCTGTTCATTTTCTTTCGATTTCCAATTTATTATATTTTTATTTAATTAATCATTGATTTAAAAAGAGTGAAACGGGTGGAGAATGATTCTCTCGGACTTTACCCATACCTGCTCTTTCCCTCGAGATGAGTAAGGCGTGACATGAATCCCTCTCCCCAAGTCGTAGGACGAGGTCAATGGATTTATCAGATATTTTCCTTGATTCGCACCTCCTTGAGCTACATACTAAAGAGCCTGAGTCAAATCCTGAACAGTCCTTTGCATCTCTCGTTATTGCGCTCGCTCAGCCGCCATCTATCTAGCTCCTACGAAATAATTTATACAAAAATCAACAAGTTACTCAAAAAAAAATTAAGCTAATTTTTTATATGCCCATTTTTTGCGCTTAATTCAAAGCTCTATCCAACCTCACCGGGTAACATTAGGAATGAACCTAGCACTTATGATATCCTATAGTCAAAACCTATGGTTTCAACAAAACCTAGGCTTTGATACCATTTCTGTCACGATCGAACCGATAGCAGCGGAAGCTACTCGGAACATGGCAACGAACAGTCATGAATAATTAGAGCAAATCACAAGAGACACAAGAAGGCCAGAAACTGACAAAACTTATAATTTTATTAATATCAAGAAGTCATTTTTACACTTTATTGACTCAACTTACATGAATCATGAAAAAGAAAGAAAAGACTCAAGATTACAAGACTAGACTCAGGAAAATGAAAAAACACATATGTCAATCTTCTAGAGCACTCATCGCTCTTGCCCTTTCCTATCTGATGGAACATCTTCATCATTATTACCTGAAAAATGTTAAGAGAAATTGAGTGAGCAAAATGCTCAGTAGGAATTACATCTCTATCGCCAGGCAAAATATAAGTGATTAACCAATTAATCAATATTCAATAAAATGCTATGCCATGAACGATATAAACCATAAATCAATATAAAAATGCAATCTATCAATCAGAGGAGACGATCGATAACAAATTCCAATGTCAAAGGTAGACATGAAAGCTTAAAGGAAAAAGGAACGATCCCAACACAAAACTAAGGACAAGATAGTAGTATAAGGCAAAGAACTTATGATCCAGATGAACATAACTTATAGAATTGGCCAAAACATATCAGAATTCCAATAATAAAGCAAGATAGTAGATTAGCAGAATATCAATTTACAAATTAATAAAATATCAAAGTAATAGAATAACAGAGGTTGGTGCAATGCCACACCCAGAATTTTCTCATGGTTTACATAATGGACTTCCGTCATACTTGACATTGGTTATCAGTGGACCCACAACCCTTAATAAATTCATAATTTGCAGATATGACCAACATGGAATCAAGGAGTTATGTTCTAGAAATATCTCGAATAAAATTCCAAAGGGAAATATAAAGGCACAAGGAATACATACGATATTTGTAAGGAATATCAGGTCATTAGTACCCAAGCTCGGGAAACTAGATTAAACGCGGTCATGAACAATGCCGCGATTAGTCACAGAACGCAGTTGATCGCAAGGCCACGACCAGACAGAAGATCCAGACAGGGGTCTTTCACAGAACATGGTCAGAGGGATAGCCGTGATCCGAAGATGAACGTGGTCCCTAAACAGGTCGCGTTCAAAACAGAACTGACAGAACCCAAACAGAATCCCGTTCAATAGGTCTAAAGGCCGGTCGAACCCTATCCTACACAGTATGACGAGGATTCCAGTGGGTTATAGGGTTTTCGTGGTACAACCAGCTCGACATCCTTGTGGGAATCCAAGACCCGCGGAGACTTACAGAGCCTTTGATGAAGAAAGTTCCAGTCTGGCGGAAGGAATATCTGACGGAGGGTCCTAACAATTAGTATTGGTGTGCAACAGGCCAATTTAGGGTCGGATAGGCCCGATAGATGTATGATCTTGTTCATTATTAATGAAGTGGTATTTGAGCATAAATATGTGATTGTATATTACTTTACGATATCCCTAGGATATGTGGTTGTAAAGTCAACTCGAGATGGGATCTCGATCGTGAGATTGACTTTACATGAACACGTACCTTAAAATGTTCATGGTTGGAGGGTAATCACTCGGGGACTTTGATTACCTAGTAAACCAGTATACATCATGTGTACGGGACCAGTCTCATGGTCACTACTGTGGGGCACCAACACATATGTGTAGGTGTACGTCCTTGGAGGATGTACACTGAACTGATCCGCTATTGGATCTTCAGATAGTTGATTATACCTAATGTCAACTGAAGATTTAATTGTCTCAATAGCATCGTTGGTCCTTTGACCTGAGACATTGATCGGATCTTACACGAGGATTGGAATGGTTTAATGAATTGGCTAAGTGACTTTAACCATAAGTCATGAATTGCCAATGTTGGGGTGCTGTGGATGCGCAAAATCTCACGCTTGTACGTCTCTCCCGCCCCAGTCTCGATGTCGGGACTGAAGAAAGAAAACCTGGGGAAATTGGCTACCCGAGACCCCGAGGAATACTACCGTCCGGCAAGTCCTCGCATTTGTACGGGCGCATTAAAATGACAAAGAAAAGGCAGGACACCCTCCTGAATTTATACATTGCCACGAACCCACCTTCGGGTCCCCGACGATGAAGAATGTCCCAGAAGAAAAGCGCAAAGCCCCATCAACGGCACACTGGGATGCCTCTCCAGCGGCACACTCCCAGGCCAGCCCCCCAACGGCACACCCTGCCGAGCTCGTGCCCGGCACGCTCCACTGGGCCCCTGCCCGGCACACTCCCTGTGCCCCCTTCAGCGGCACACCCTAGACACAACACCAGCGGCACGCCCAGGGGTTGCCCTCCAGCGGCACACTCCCTTTGCCCCACCAGCGGCACACCATCTCGAGCCCTTCAGCGACACACCTAGGCCACCTTCCCAGCGGCACGCCTGCAAGGCTCCTCAGCGGCACGCCCCCAGCGCCCTGGCCGGCACACTCTTGTGCCCCCTCACCGGCACGCCCTATAGTTGCCTCCTACGGCACACCCCCCCGTGCCTCCCAGTGGCACGCCCTTCTGCCGCTCCAACGACACACTCCACGGAGCCCTTCTCAGCGGCACAACCCACGGGCCCCTCCCCGGCACCCCCGCCAGCCCGTCTCAGCGGCACACCGTGCTGGGTGCCTTGCCCGGCACACCGGTGGGAGCCCCTCACCGGCACACCCACCCGCTGCTTCAGCGGTGCATCCCCCTTGGACGCCTTCGGCGGCACACCTCCCTGGGGTGCCCTCAGCGGCACACTCACTTGAGTGCCACCTGCGGCACACTCGCGGGCCTGTCCAGCGGCACGCCCCTTGGGTCTTCCAACGGCATGCTGATCCAGCCTCCCAGCGGCACGCCTGGGCGTGTTCTTCACCAACACCTCCGGCAAATCAAATCCAACACCCATCCCCCTATGGATTCTTGGCGCGCAATGGACTAGCTGAGGTGTCAGCCGGACACGAAGGTAAGCAGGCTACTTCCTGCAACCGAGGACGGGAGGGGTCAACTCCCATTCAATGCCCGCCGGACGTTTCCCACCTTCGGACGTTCTCGCCACCTGGGGTATAAAACCCCTCTTCGCTGCGAACGGAAAAAAAAAGAAGAGAACAGACATAGAGAGACGCATAGAGGAGAAAAGAAGAAAAGAAGAAAAGAAGAAGAGGAAGAGAAGAAGAAGAGGAGGGGAGGCTCCTGCTCCCCCCCGCCGCTCCGACCACCGCCGTCTGTGCGAAGAGAGAGAAGAAGAGAGAAGAGACTACCCTCCCCGGCTGCTCCGACCACCACCCATGTGGGAAGAGAGAAGAGGCGAAGAGAGAAGAGACGAAGAGAGCCCGACTACCATCTGAGTGAAAGAAGGAAGTAGAAGAGAAGAAGAGAGGGAGAGAGAGGTTCCAATGTAGCAGGAGGGACTACATTTGCCCCTCATTGCCTCGTTGCTTTGTTTTCTTTCTTTCTCTCTTTGTTTTCCTTGAGCATGTAACCCCCTCGCAATTTCTTCATGAATAAACTCCATGTTTGCCTTGTCCACTTGCTTGTGTGCTCTTAATTCACGCCCTTTCCCTTTCAGTGCATTGGCGATTTCCTGTATGATTGCCCGCTCCTTGAGGTCCCCTCAGAGCTCACTCGACCAATGAGTGGTGCTTCTGTGAGCTTGGAGTCCTCCCTCATGGCCACAGTCCCAGGTTGCTCGAGGGTGTTGCATGGTCCCTTTGGGCTCTTCCCAGGGGCTTGATCTCCCCGTTTAACCCCCCTTTCAGCTCCAACGGCACGCCTGCCTTTGCCCCCCCCCCCCCCCCCACCGGCAAGCTCGCGCTCGCCCCTTGCCGGCACACCCGCCTGCGCCCACTCCGGCACACCTCCAAGCTGCCCCAGTCCAGCACACCCCCAGCGTATCTTGCCCGGTACACCCTAGCGTGGCCTACCCGGGACACCTTTTCTCCGCTGGACGCTCCCCTCCGGCACACCTCCAAGCTGCCCTAGTCCGGCACACCTGCCATGCCGCCCATTCCGGCACACCTGCCCGTGCCTTCTCCGGCACACCCCGTCTGTGCCTCAACCCAGCACACCCACCCAGCCCCTCAGCCCGGCACACCCGGGCCACTTCCAGCCAATGCACCTTCAGCCTGTTTCAGCCTAGTGTCTCTCACTCGTCGTTTCTTTCGGGCTTTTCGAAGTTTTATCAAAGCTGCTGCTGCCTCTGGCACCCACCTCAAATTGTCGGGTCCTGTCACTCCATGTGGGCGCGTTCCCTTTATTTCCCTTCCCATCCGGGTCAAGGGGAGATGCTTCCGAATTTTTATCAGAAATAAGAACACATTAAAAGACAAAGGAAGCAACAAACAAATGAAATAAACAATAAAACACTTCAACTGAGACAAGAGAACCACGGATAGCCCGGATAACTGAACAAAATACATCCTTGTGACGGACCGATGAACACAACCCCAAATATGACTTACGTGAATAAAAGAAAACCAAATCAAGAACCCCCGCATGCATTTCACAAATAAGAAGAAAACCCTTCCACACATCCCCGATGTGCGTCAACCTTGTCCAACCGGCCCCTCACACATCTCACATGTGCATAAACCTGGGCAGACCTCGCCCATCATACACTCCACCGTGCCCTACCTGGCACACCCAGCCCCAGGCTTTCTCCGGTACACCTAACCCCAGGCCTTGACCTCCCTGCCCAGCACACAGCCTGGCCATCTTGCCCGTTGCAGTCCCAGTGCCACTCACTCGCCACACCCTTAGCCTCGCCCGCCACCGGCACGCCCTCAGGGCGCTCAGCCCGGCACGGCCTTGGCCTGCCCTTGCCCGGAACGCCCCAACCTGCTCCACCGGCACGCCCTAACGCTCTTCGCCCAGCACACTCCCAGCGCACCTGTCCGGCACGCCCTTGGCCTCCTTTGCCCGGCACCGCCTTCCGCCCGTTTAACCGGCACACTCCGTGGCCTCCCTTGCCCGGCACGCCCTCAGGCGCTCTTACCCGGCACGCCCTCACACCCCTCATACGGTGCACTCCCGGCGCGCCTTATATATATATGTATATGTATATATATATGAATAAACGAAAGAAAGGAAGATAAAAAACACATAGTAATGAAAATCATGATAATAATAAAAAGAATAATAATAAAAAGAATGAAATAAATAAATAAATAAAAGGGATATAACGCACGGGCGATAAGAAAGGGAATCCATGAACAACATTAAAAAAAATAAACGGATACATAATAACAACAATAGAAAATAACAATGAACAAATAGATCATAATAAAGGATAATAATAATAGCAAACTGAAAGAAAATAATAATAAATCAATAAACCACAACAAAAATACTAATAATAATAAACTCGAGAGAAAAATAATAATGAATAAATGAATCATAACAAATAGTAATGATAACCACAAAGAAAATAATAACAAATAACTAAATAATTATAAAGTGAATAATAATAATAACAAACTCACCAAAAAGATATATAAAATAACAAGAATAATTAAAATCCAAATAATAATAAACTGATGATATGTTCCGCAGCCTCGTCTCTCCTCAAGACCCGATATGAAGGGAATATCAATAACGCGCTCTCCCAGTCGGGTTCGGAACTCGGGAATTATCCTGATATGGCCGTAATCTGACACTGCTCTGGGTGAATAGTTCGTTGAGCCGGGCTCATTCCCATGGGGGTTCGCTCCTGCTCTTTTATTGAAACTGCCGTCTCCCGGCATACATTCGTACGGGTTCATCTCCGTCTTCGTTGTACTTAAACACGGACCTTTGTCCGAACATGAAGTGCTCCGTGAGCGACCGACATGGTTTGAGTTTTCTTACCCTCGATACGTTCAGTTCCCACAGGGGTTCGCTCTCGCCCTCTTATTGAAATTGCCGTCTCCTGGCGTACATTTGCACGGATTCATCTCCGTTTCCGTTGTATTTAAGTACGGACCTTTGTCCGAACATAAAGCGGTCCATGAATGACCAACAAAATCTGAATGGAACGAGAAGGCTCTCATCATCCCCGGACCCTATGCATGGGAATACTGATAAGACCTTCGTGGGTCACACTCGGACCTTGGGTTCGTCCCAATCATGGTCATTGCCTGACCCATATCTTAGGCCTACAGCCCGCTATCTTTGAATACGCCTTTGTTTCCAATCTAGTCCCGGGACACTTTCCCGCCACCCTTCGGCACCGTAAATATTAATGATGCCCGCACGAGCCTCGTTTGGACCGTGGGAGGTGCCCCCGGTATGGTCCTGACTCGATCTCGCACCGGGGCCAATAAATTCACTGGTTTCCTACTACACTAACTGGGATTTAACCAAATGTTTTCAGTTCCTCGAAATAATAAATTTGTCGTACCCTGGCATACATATGTTCTGGGTCTTCCCGCGACAATTATGATATTCCCTAGCCGGACACCCGTTCGAATATTGAACGGTCCCCTGAATGACCAACACGTTTCGAACGTTTACTTTTCCAGACATAGGGCTTTCCAACTGATTCAAGGGACATTCTCCCGTTGCCCCTCGGCACCAAAAATATTAATGATGCCCACGCAAGCCTGACTTCGACCGCGGGGGGCCCACCGCAGTATGGTGGTAGTTTGATCTTGTACTGGGCCGACAAGCTCGCGGGTTTCCGACCATTCTAATCGGGATTTAACCGAATGTTTCCTCTCCCTCTGAACAGCAAATTTGTCGTACCCCGGCATACATGTGCTCCGATTTTCCCGTCATGATTGCGATATTCTGAAGCCAGACATTTTTCCGAACATTAAATGGTCCCGCCGAGTGAGCGACATGTTTCGAATACTTGTTTCCCTGGATATAGGGCTTTCCGACTGATTCAAGATCGCTATCGTCTTGTTTCTCTCGATATAATTCCTTGGTCGTGAGGCCCTGATTCCCGGTGATTAATCAAGAGTGTTCCCCTCTCCGAGGGGATGTAAATGACGCCGTGACCTTTATGGCGCGGCGGGTTTTGGTCTTGACACGAACTACACAATCGTCTGACCAAGTCGGATCGAGCGCACCAAGGGCTTCCACGAAGCCCGAACAAATTGTCACTTTATGACTGGCACGCCCACGCACTTGCTAAACGAATAAACCAACAAGAGAATAATATGTGATAAAAAGTGCGTCCACAAGTCTGGCATGCCCGGTGGGACTAAAACCACCCTTCATCTCTTCGCCAGGGATTCAGGGCCTCATGGCCCCCTAATAAACGATGTTTGCCTGCTTTGATGAATTGCAGGTGTTGTCTTTGCCAGCCCTATGGGGAGAAAATCCAGACTATGTGCAATTGTCTTTATGGCCTCGAGGACGCTACTCTGAGGCACATGCAGCTTCCAGGAACCATGAAGGCCACTAAAAAAAAGGAGAGAAAAGAGAAGAGAAAGAGAGAGAAAGGGAGAGGAAATCAAACCCCCTTTCCCTAAGAAAAAAAAGAAGAAAAGAAAGAAGCAAAATAGAAGAGAGAGAATTGGCGAGAGAGGGTTTGTATGGCCATATCCGTCGACACTCGTGCTGAACGAAGAATACCACTGTGGGATTGATGCGGTGGAGCGAACCACTCATCCCCTCCATGAGGGGGTGAGCGCTCTCCTGCGCACCTACCTTGGTCTATTACACAAAAAAGGGAGAAGAAAAGAAATGACAAAAAGAAAAGTCGGCAAGCATCACCGACCAAGAGGACTAGAAGAAGTCCGGCATCCCGCCCGACTCTAGGAGGGTCCAAGTCTGTGGTGCAATGCCCCTGTCTATTCCACCTTCCTGCTGCCTCTATCTGGCACACGACGGTCCCTCGAGTGGCTGTTAGAAGATCCAACAAGCCACAACTGTAGCTTGATGAATTCCT
Organism: Amorphophallus konjac; assembly: GCA_022559845.1. NCBI lineage: Eukaryota > Viridiplantae > Streptophyta > Magnoliopsida > Alismatales > Araceae > Amorphophallus > Amorphophallus konjac. Next base: position 75,086,774 of record CM040118.1, on the reverse strand, counting down.
GGCCGCTGTGGGGGATGCTTTATAGCAATGAGGCTAAGCACGGTCACCACTCCCGAAGAGAGCATGCATATACCTCGCCATGGGGGATAAGAAAAAGAAATATACCCCGCCATGGGGGCATAAGAGGCAAGAAAGAATACACCCCGTTCCTGGGGGCATATGAAGAGAATATATCCCAACTCGGGGGGCACGTGAGAAGAATCTACCCCGACCTAGGGGCATAAGAAGGGACAGAGTTGCACCCCGGCTTAGGGGCATATGAAGAGGAGTATACCCCAGCCTCGGAGTCCCTGAAGCAACATGCACCCCCCGGGGGGCATCTGAAGCAGAAGAAACAACATTCCCCGGCTTAGGGGGCGTATGAAGAAAGGAATGCACCCCACCCTGGGGGCAGAAGAAGCAAGGAATCTACCCCATCATGGGGGCATAAGAGGTGAGAAACTACACCCTATGCCGGGGGGCATACGAAGAGAAATACATCCCGCCTTGAGGGGTAAAAGAAGTAGAATCTAACCCGTCATGGGGGCATATGAAGAGAAGATACGCCCTGTGCCGGGGCTCATACGAAGAGAAATACACCCCGCCTGGGGGCATGGAAGCAAGGAAGCATAATCTACCCCGACATGGGGGCATAAGAGGCAAGAAACTGCACCCCGCTCCGGGGACATATGAAGAGAAATACACCCTATTTTGGGGGTAGAAGAGGCAGAACCCACCCCGTGTTGGGGGCACATGAAGAAAAATATACCCCAACTTGGGGGGCACATGAAGCAACATATCCCCGTCATGGGGGCGTATGAAGAAAATGATATACCCCGATCTGGGGGCACATGACGAAACATACCCCGCCATGGAGGTATAAGAAGAAAAAGAATTCACCCCGGCCTGGGGGCACACAGATGAAGAAACACACCCCGGCCCGGGGGCATATAAAGAAAGAAATACACTCCGCCCGGGGTGCACAAGAAGCTAAACGCATCCCGCGTGGGGGCATATGAGACAAAGCCACACCCCGGCTCAGGGGCATATGAAGAAAAGTCCACCCCGGCTTAGGGATATTTGAAGAAGAAACATACCCCGCCTGGGGACATAGAAGCCATAAAGAATACGCCCTGGCTTAGGGGCATTTGAAGAAAATACATCCCGCCTTGGGAGCATAAGAAAGAGAAGAATACACCCTGGTTTAGGGGCATTGGAAGAGGAGACATACCCCGCCAAGGAGCATAGAAGCTATGAAGAATACACCCTGCCTTAGGGGCATTTGAAGAAGAAGCATACCTCGCCTTGAGGGCTTAGAAGTCATAAAGATACACCTCGGTTCGGGGGCACGTGAAGAGAGGCCCACCCCGGCCTAGGGGCACTTGAAGAAGAAACATACCCCGCCAAGGGGGCACAAAAGCCATAAAGAATACACCCCACCCGGGGGCACAGAAGCCATAAAGAAACACACCCCGCCTGGGGGCACAGAAGCAAAGAGACATACATCTCGACCTGGGAGCATATGAAGAAAGGTATACCCCGCCCAAGGGGCATTTGAAGAAGCAACGTACCCTGCCACGGGGGCATGAAAGCCATGAAGAATTCACCCCAGGTTAGGGGTATCGAAAAATCTACCCCGACTTAGGAGCATTTGAAGAAGAACTACACCCCGCCCTGGGGGGGGGGATAAGAAGCAAAGACCATACCCCGCGTGGGGGCACATGAAACAAAAAATACACCCCGACTCAAGGGAATATGAAGAGAAATATATCCCATCACGGGGGCATAGAAGCCATAAAAAAATACACCCCGGCTTAGGGGGATCTGAAGAAGAAACATATACCCCGCCTAGGGGCGTAGAAGTCGTAAAGAATACACCCTGCCTAGGGGCACAGAAGTGAAGAGACGGGTAACCCCGACCTAGGGGGCAGATGAAGAAAAGCTACACCCCAACCTGGGGGCACGTGAAGAGAAATACACCCCAATCTGGGGGCATTAATTAGAAAGAAAGAGCAGAACAAAGGAACAGTTATGAGGTGGACGTGGTCTTTGAACCCGTCTTTCCACAATAAAAGAAGAGCAAAAAAGAAAAGAATAGTCATCAGACATATGTGGTCTTTCCGCTCGCCCCTCCACATAAAAGAAGAAGAGAAGAAGAGAAAGTGAGCCTTGAGGTAGACATGGTCTTTCGCCCTCTACCTCCAGCCATCCAACAAATAGATCCCTCATGTGGTCGGCGTCACGACCTTTCATCTAGGCCAATAAAATCTTTCACCGACGGGGCGTTAAACCGACTAAACCTTCCGCCAACGGGACGCTAAACCGATAAAACCTTCCGCCAACGGGGCGTTAAACCGATTAAACCTTCCGCCAACGGGGCGTTAAACCGACTAAACCTTCCTCCGACGGGGCGTTAAACCGATCAATATTCCGTCGACGGAGCGTTAAACTGATCAATATTCCACCGACGGGGCGTTAAACCGGTCAACATCCCACCGACGGGGCGTTAAACCGATCAACATTCCGCCGACGGGGCATTAAACCGATCAACATTCCACCGACGGGGTGTCAAACCGATCAACATTTCACCGATGGGGTGTTAAACCGATCAACATTCCGCCGACGGAGCGTTAAACCGATTAACATTCCACCGACGGGACGTTAAACCGATTAACATTCCGCCGACGGGGCGTTAAACCGACTAAACCTTCCGCCGACGAGGCGTTAAACTGACAAAACCTTCCGCCGACGGGGCGTTAAACCGACTAAACCTTCCACCGACGAGGCATTAAACCGACTAAACCTTCCGCCGACGGGGCGTTAAACGGACTAAACCTTCTACCGACGGGGCTTCAACCGAAGGATGTTCTAATCATCGACCTCCGAGCCGACAGCTATTCAATCATCGGCCCCTGAGCCGACAGCTACTCCACTTATCGACCTCCGGGTCGACAGCTATTCACTTATCGGCCTCCGAGCCGACAGCTATTCACTTATCGGCCTCCGAGCCGACAGCTATTCAACCATCAGCCCCTGATCCGACAGCTATCCAATTATCGACCTCCGGGTCAACATCTATTCAACCATCGGCCTTTGAGCCGACAGCTATCCAATTATCTACCTCCGAGTCGACAGCTATCCAATCATCGGCCCTTGAGCCGACATCTACTCCAATTATCGGCCTCTGAGCCGACAACTATTCACTTATCGGCCTCCGAGCCGACAGCTATCCAATCATCGGCCCCTGAGCCGACAGCTACTCCATTATCGACCTTCGGATTGACAGCTATCCCGTTATCAGCCTCCTGGCTGACAGCTTTCTAATCATCGGCCCCTGAGCCGACAGCTACTCCATCATCGGATCCTAGCCGATAGCTTCCTAATTAAAAAAAAAAAGAACCAACCCTTCACTTTAGTTCGGATCCTTTCTCGGCCTGAGAATTAAAGAATCAACCCTTGACTTTGGTTCGGATCCTTTCCCGGCCAGAGAATTAAAAAGAGACCTTCCACTTTGGCCTGGATCCATTCCCTGCCAGAGAACAAAAGAATAGACCCTTTCGCTCTGGTCCAAATCCATTCCTAGCCAGAGAACAAAAGAATAGACCCTTTCACTTTGGTCCGGATCCTTCCCCGGCCAAAGAATCAATAGGAATAGACCTCTCACTTTGGTTCGGACCCTTCCCCGGCCAGAGGATAAAAAGGGACCCTTGTCTTCGGCTCTCATATCTTGCTACCCAACACCTTTCAGCTCAGCCACTTCGGCCATAGCCCACTATCAAGATTGATCCATCCGCCCCACCGCGCTTTCCAATAACTCTTGGCTCTTGTAGCCCACTTCCCCAATGTCCTTTTGGCCCTTCTTGGTCTGCTTCCCTAATACCTTTACTATCACTACATATACGTAACGATAGTACGTTCTTACACAAAAAAGGGAGACCAAAAAAGAGACAAAAAAATTGCTTGGCTGCCCTGCTTGCATGCTTGCTTATAATATAGAATAACACACTTCCTTGAAATTTTCTAGGATCATGCTTCCTTGCTAAATAATGTCGCCCCGATTCCGGATGCATGTGCGTCACGGCATACGCTCGAAGAGAACCCAATTATGGCGGGTGCATACGTCAAGGGGAAGAGTCATGGCTAAAACTGCTAAGCCTAACTCATAAAATAAACCTGAGGCAACACTCCCACACTTCACTTAATGTGTTCAATGGTCTTCAACCATAGGTATTGCCTGAATTTCTTCTTAGCACTCTACGGATGCTTGAATTTCTGCACTCGCGTGAAAGGTAATCGTGAGGAAATTGCTGCCTACCCCCACTACAAAATTGTGCAAAAAGAAAGGAAAGAAGAGGAACGTGAATCATAGTAGCCGAGAATCCTCACTGAAACAAAGGAGGAGACTCGCGTGAAATGGTGAAGCAAATTGTAATAAGGACAAATCCTAGTAGCTGGGAATCCCCATTGAGACACATGAGGAGACTCGCGCCAAACGGTGGAATCCATAATAGAATTATAATAAGGACGAATCCTAGTAGCCGGGAATCCCCATTGAGACAAATGAGGAGACTCGCGCCGAACGGTGAAATCCGCTACCAAAATAAACAGATGGGGGCTGTGCGAAGCTACCGAATCGAGAGCCTGAAACCCATGTGTAGGCGCTAGAGTAATCCTCGAGTGTTGCTTAGAAAATCTGCATATCCCTATGTCTAGGGCACTTTTTTTCACACGTTTGCTCCTCCACTTCACAGAGGGTTGTCTTAGGCGAAATGCGTGAATTTAAGCTATGCATGCAAGACATGTGATATCCTCTTGACGGGTGCACCACCCCTTAGCTGTGCCTCCTAGCCCGCACCGTGTCTGCGAATTGTGGACGATGTCCCTATCCCATTCCCTATAGAGGGAGCTGCCTTATGTATACTTATGTTATGCCTGTTGACGAATGCCTGCATGCTTGAATAAAAAAATAATAATAATGATAAAAAAAAATAAACTCAATTTCGGCTATCGTAGCCTGCTTTCCCAATTATGGCTCGTACAACCCAATCTTGGCCCTCAAGGCCTACTTCCTCCCTGTGTGGCTTGTTAATCTCCCAACCTCGGCTTCTATAGTCCGCTTCCCCAATTTGGGCTTTCACAGCCCCCTCTCCCGACTTCAACTATGGCCCGTGTGGCCCGCCTTTCCAAAATTAACTTGGGCACCTACGGCTTGCCCGCTTTCACAAGAAGCATTGACTTCAGCTTTTCTAGCCTGCCTCCTGGGTTTCGGCCCACATGGCCCGGTTTCCCGACTCCAATCATCGGCCCCTGAGCCGACAGCTTTTCAATTATCGGCCCCTGGGTCGACAACTTTCTAATTATCGATTTCCCAGCCGATAGCTCTTCCACTACCGGCCCCTGAGCCGACAGTTTTCCAACCATCGGCTCCTAAGCCGATAGCTTTCTAATCATCGACTCCTAGCCGACAGCTACCCCACCATCGGCATCCATGCCGACAGCTGTCCAGAGTTGTTATAAAAGAAAAAGAGAGAGAAGAAGAAAGAGGAAAATAAAAAAGGGAGAATAAAAAAGAGAGGAAGAAGAAAAGAAAAGAATAAAAGAATACAGAAAAAAAGAATAAATAGAAAAAAGGGGGGAGGAGAAAGGAAACACCCTATGAGGGTAAGTGTACCCGCGTGCACCGCTTGTCTCATCCTTCGCCCACGCTACCCGTGGGTGGGGGGTATTTGTGGACGCACAAAATCTCACGCCTGTACGTCTCTCCCGCCCCGGCCTCGATGTCGGGACTGAAGAAAGAAAACCTAGGGAAATTGGCTGCCCGAGACCCTGGGGAATACTACCGTCCGGCAAGTCCTCGCATTTGTACGGGCACATTAAAATGACAAAGAAAAGGCAGGACACCCTCCTGAATTTATACATTGCCACGGACCCACCTTCGGGTCCCCGGCGGTGAAGAATGTCCCAGAAGAAAAGCGCAAAGCCCCTTCAACGGCACACTCGGATGCCTCTCCAGCGGCACACTCCCAGGCCAGCCCCCCAACGGCACACCCTGCCGAGCTCGTGCCCGGCAAGCTCCACTGGGCCCCTGCCCGGCACACTCCCTGTACCCCCTTCAGCGGCACACCCTGGATGCACCACCAGCGGCACGCCCAGGGGTTGCCCTCCAACAGCACGCTCCCTTTGCCCCTCCAGCGGCACACCATCTCGAGCCCTTCAGCAGCACACCCAGGCCACCCTCCCAGCGGCACGCCTGCAAGGCTCCTCAGCAGCACTCCCCCAGCGCCCTGGCCGGCACACTCTTGTGCCCCCTCACCGGCACGCCCTACAGGTGCCTCCTACGGCACAGCCCCCCGTTCCTCCCAGCGGCACGCCCTTCTGCCGCTCCAACGGCACACTCCACAGAGCCCTTCTCAGTGGCACAGCCCACGGGCCCCTCTCCGGCACCCCCGCCAGCCCGTCTCAGCGGCACACCGTGCTGGGTGCCTTGCCCGGCACACCGGTGGGAGCCCCTCACCGGCACACCCACCCGCTGCTTCAGCGGTGCATCCCCCTTGGACGCCTTCGGCGGCACACCTCCCTGGGGTGCCCTCAGCGGCACACTCACTTGAGTGCCACCTGCGGCACACTCGCGGGCCTGTCCAGCGGCACGCCCCTTGGGTCTTCCAACGGCATGCTGATCCAGCCTCCCAGCGGCACGCCTGGGCGTGTTCTTCACCAACACCTCCGGCAAATCAAATCCAACACCCATCCCCCTATGGATTCTTGGCGCGCAATGGACTAGCTGAGGTGTCAGCCGGACACGAAGGTAAGCAGGCTACTTCCTGCAACCGAGGACGGGAGGGGTCAACTCCCATTCAATGCCCGCCGGACGTTTCCCACCTTCGGACGTTCTCGCCACCTGGGGTATAAAACCCCTCTTCGCTGCGAACGGAAAAAAAAAGAAGAGAACAGACATAGAGAGACGCATAGAGGAGAAAAGAAGAAAAGAAGAAAAGAAGAAGAGGAAGAGAAGAAGAAGAGGAGGGGAGGCTCCTGCTCCCCCCCGCCGCTCCGACCACCGCCGTCTGTGCGAAGAGAGAGAAGAAGAGAGAAGAGACTACCCTCCCCGGCTGCTCCGACCGCCACCCATGTGGGAAGAGAGAAGAGGCGAAGAGAGAAGAGACGAGGAGAGCCCGGCTACCATCTGAGTGAAAGAAGGAAGTAGAAGAGAAGAAGAGAGGGAGAGAGAGGTTCCAATGAAGCAGGAGGGACTACATTTGCCTCTCATTGCCTCGTTGCTTTGTTTTCTTTCTTTCTCTCTTTGTTTTCCTTGAGCATGTAACCCCCTCGCAGTTTCTTCATGAATAATCTCCCTGTTTGCCTTGTCCACTTGCTTGTGTGCTCTTAATTCACGCCCTTTCCCTTTCAGTGCATTGGCGGTTTCCTGTATGATTGCCCGCTCCTTGAGGTCCCCTCAAAGCTCACTCGACCAATCAGTGGTGCTTCTGTGAGCTTGGAGTCCTCCCTCATGGCCACAGTCCCAGGTTGCTCGAGGGCGTTGCATGGTCCCTTTGGGCTCTTCCCAGGGGCTTGATCTCCCCGTTTAACCCCCCTTTCAGCTCCAGCGGCACGCCTGCCTTCGCCCCCCCCCCCTCGGGCACGCTCGCGCTCGCCCCTTGCCGGCACACCCGCCTGCGCCCACTCTGGCACACCTCCAAGCTGCCCCAGTCCGGCACACCCCCAGCGTGTCTTGCCCGGTACACCCTAGCGTGGCCTACCCGGGACACCTTTTCTCCCCTGGCCGCTCCCCTCCAGCACACCTCCAAGCTGCCCCAGCCCGGCACACCTGCCATGCCGCCCATTCCGGCACACCTGCCCGTGCCTTCTCCGGCACACCCCGTCTGTGCCTCAGCCCAGTACACCCGCCCAGCTCCTCAGCCCGGCACACCCGGGCCACTTTCAGCCAGTGCACCTTCAGCCTATTTCAGCCTAGTGTCTCTCACTCGTCGTTTCTTCCGGGCTTTTTGAAGTTTTATCAAAGCTACTGCTGCCTCTGGCACCCACCTCAAATTATCGGGTTCTGCCACTCCATGTGGGCGCGTTCCCTTTATTTCCCTTCCCATCCGGGTAAAGGGGAGATGCTGTCGAATTTTCATCAGAAATAAGAACACATTAAAAGGCAAAGGAAGCAACAAACAAATGAAATAAACAATAAAACACTTCAACTAAAACAAGAGAACCACGGATAGCCCGGATAACTGAATAAAATACATCCTTGTGACGGACCGATGAACACAACCCCAAATATGACTTACGTGAATAAAAGAAAACCAAATCAAGAACCCCCGCATGCATTTCACAAATAAAAAGAAAACCCTTCCACACATCCCCGATGTGCGTCAACCTTGGCCAACCGGCCCCTCACACATCTCACATGTGCATAAACCTGGGCAGACATCGCCCATCATACACTCCACCGTGGCCTACCCGGCACACCCAGCCCCAGGCTTTCCCCGATACACCTAACCCCAGGCCTTGACCTCCCTGCTCGGCACACAGCCTGGCCATCTCACCCGGTGCAGTCCCAGTGCCACTCTCCCGGCACACCCTTAGCCTCACCCGCCACCGGCACGCCCTCAGGGGGCTCAGCCCGGCACGGCCTTGGCTTGCCCTTGCCCGGCACGCCCCAACCTGCTCCACGGGCACGCCCTAACGTGCTTGGCCCGGCACACTCCCAGCGCACCTGTCTAGCACGCCCTTGGCCTCCTTTGCCCGGCACAGCCTTCCGCCCGTTTAACTGGCACACTCCGTGGCCTCCCTTGCCCGACACGCCCTCAGGCGCTCTTACCCGACACGCCCTTACGCCCCTCATCCGGTGATATATATATATATATATGTATATATATATATATATATATGTATATATATATATATATATATATGTATGTATATATATATATATGAATAAACGAAAGAAAGGAAGATAAAAAACACATAGTAATGAAAATCATGATAATAATAAAAGGAATAATAATAAAAAGAATGAAATAAATAAATAAATAAAAAGTGATATAATGCACAGGCGATAAGAAAGGGAATCCATGAACAACATAAAAAAAAAAATAAACAGATACATAATAACAACAATAGAAAATAACAATGAACAAATAGATCATAACAAAGGATAATAATAATAGCAAACTGAAAGAAAATAATAATAAATCAATAAATCACAACAAAAATACTAATAATAATAAACTCGAGAGAAAAATAATAGTGAATAAATGAATCATAACAAATAGTAATGATAACCACAAAGAAAATAATAACAAATAAATAAATAATAATAAAGTGAATAGTAATAATAACAAACTCACCAAAAAGATACATAAAATAACAAGAATAATTAAAATCCAAATAATAATAAAATGATGATCTGTTCCGCAGCCTCGTCTCTCCTCGAGACCCGATATGAAGGGAATATCAATAACGCCCTCTCCCAATCGGGTTCGGAACTCGGGAATTATCCCGATATGGCCGTAATCCAACACTGCTCTAGGCGAATAGTTCGTTGAGTCGGGCTCGTTCCCATGGGGGTTCGCTCCTGCTCTTTTATTGAAACTACCGTCTCCCGGCATACATTCGTACGGGTTCATCTCCGTCTTCGTTGTACTTAAACACGGACCTTTGTCCGAACATGAAGTGCTCCGTGAGCGACCGACATGGTTTGAGTTTTCTTACCCTCGATACGGGTTCAGTTCCCACGGGGGTTCGCTCTCGCCCTCTTATTGAAACTGTCATCTCCTGGCGTACATTTGCACGGATTCATCTCCGTTTCCGTTGTATTTAAATACGGACCTTTGTCCGAACATAAAGTGGTCCATGAATGACCAACAAAATCTGAATGGAACGAGAAGGCTCTCATCATCCCCAGATCCTATGCATGGGAATACTGATAAGACCTTCGTGGGTCACGCTCGGACCTTGGGTTCGTCCCAATCATGGTCATTGCCTGACCCATATCTTAGGCCTATAGCCCGCTATCTTTGAATACGCCTTTGTTTCGAATCTAGTCCCGAGACACTTTTCCGCCACCCTTCGACACCGTAAATATTAATGATGCCCGCGCGAGTCTCGTTTGGACCGCGGGAGGCGCCCCCGGTATGGTCCTGACTCGATCTCGCACCGGGCCAATAAATTCACTAGTTTCCTACTACACTAACCGGGATTTAACCAAATGTTTTTAGTTCCTCGAAATAATAAATTTACCGTACCCCGGCATACATATGTTCCGGGTCTTCCCGCGACGATTACAATATTCCCTAGCCGGACACCCGTCCGAATATTGAACGGTCCCCTGAATGACCGACACGTTTCGAACGTTTGCTTCCCCAGACACAGGGCTTTCCAGCTGATTCAAGGGACATTCTCCCATTGCCCCTCGGCACCGGAAATATTAGTGATGCCCACGCAAGCCTGACTTCGACTGCGGGGGGCCCACCGCAGTATGGTCGCAGTATGATCTTGTACTGGGCCGACAAGCTCGCGGGTTTCCGACCATTCTAATCGAGATTTAACCGAATGTTTCCTCTCCCTCTGAACAGTAAATTTTCCATACCCCGGCATACAAGTGCTCCAGTTTTCCCGTGGTGATTGCGATATTATGAAGCCGGACATTTGTCCGAACATTAAATGGTCTCGCCGAGTGACCGACATGTTTCGAATACTTGTTTCCCTAGATATAGGGCTTTCCGACTGATTCAAGATCGCTATCGTCTTGTTTCTCTCGATATAATTCTTTGGTCGTAAGGCCCTGATTCCCGGCGATTAATCAAGGGTGTTCCCCTCTCCGAGGGGATGTAAATGACGTCATGACCTTTATAGCGCGGCGGATTTTGCTCCCGACATGAACTACACAATCGTCTGACCAAGTCGGATCGAGCGCACCAAGGGCTTCCACGAAGCCCGAACAAATTGTCACTTTATGACTGGCATGCCCACGCACTTGATAAACGAATAAACCAACAAGAGAATAATATGTGATAAAAGGTGCGTCCACAGGTGCCAACTCGGTTCAGAGGGGGGGATGAATGAATCTCCCCTATAAAATTTCCCAATTAAAGCTACAGCTAGACAATTATGCTGAAGTAAAATCTCATATGAAACAATTTAAGTGATCTCCAGTAACAAGTAGGAGATCGGACAGACTAATCTTCTAAGCAACTCTAGGAAGACTAAAGAGATGACTAAGTTCATGTATTCAACATAGCTCTCTCATAATCAGTATCAAATACACAGCATGCAGGCAAATTCCTTACTAGATAGAATGATCAGAATTGTGTGATCGAGCCTAAGCATGCATCTAACGATTGACAAATAGAAAACACACCACACAGCACAAAGGGTTTTTAGATGGTACGGTCCTCCAAACCTACATCCACCCCACACTCAAACTAGAGTGTGGATTCCGCTGATACACAGCTTAACGGCTGGGCCTCACAGCTTGCCTACAACCGCTGAGCAACACAGCTTGCTGTCCAGAGGAACCAATCCTCTACAACACTGAGCAACACACCTTGCTGTCTGAGGTATCCACCTTGCCTGCTGAGCCTCACAGCTTGCTGTCCAGAGAAACAGATTCTCTGCAACCGCTGACACACAGCTTGAAAGAAAGGTTTAAAAGAAAAACAAGAAAGCGAAATCACAGCATCGGAAAGCTGAAATGGAATCAGATGGAATGTGGCTCTCGCAGGAGCTGACTGGCATGGATCTGATCCATAGTCCAGTAAAAATGAATCTTCAAGCAGCTTCCCTTTCTTCTCCTCGAGCTCTCTCTTTCTCCTTTTTCCTTTCTTCCTCTTCTTCTGCTTCTTTTCCCTCTCTGCTGCTCTCTCTTTTCTTCTCTCGATCTCACAGACTTCTTCTGGTCTCTCTCTTTCTTTTTCCCTTCAGCTCTGCTCTTCTTCTCTCTATGCTTCGATTACCATCCATGAAATTCCAGCTGCATTCTTCTGAGCGAAGAACCTCGTATTTATAGCCAGGCAGTAGAGAGATGTAGGGCGCGTGCTCACCACGTTTCCCGCCCAAATGCCTTATCCAGATCTGAGGTTGTCAGGCCACGTGGCAGCATCCCTGCTTGACTGCTTTCCACGTGTCACGATCAGAGCACCTCCTCCATTCTTGGATCACGTGCCCACTCATTAGCTGCCTGGGATCACGTGCCAGCCTCCAGCCTTCTGGAAACACGTGCCTGCTTCAGTTCGTGCTCACGTGCTTAGAGGGTTGCAGCTGACATTAAGGTGTTTGCTGAAATGCCTGATGCTCAAACCTGCCTCTGCTACTGCTGCTAATGACTTCATGCAGCCCCAGCTGGCTTGAAAAGCTTTGACCATTTTGACTTCTTTGACAGACGATGGCTTGTGTGCGTAGCATCTTCAACTACTCAGACATCGTTGCCAAATGTTGTTCGCCTGCACAGGCCTTAGATCCCCATTTGCATCGATCTTGCAATGTTGCACAGACTTTGTCATGTATGCTCGGACCTTGTTAACAAGGTTGCACAGACCTTGCTTCACACGAGCTGCTATATGCACTGACTTGGACCTCACACAGATCTTGTGCGTGTGAATCTTGCACCGACTTTATCATTGCAACGACGACCTGATTATGTGACAACGCCTGCTAACACGGACCTTGCATGCTTTATCAACAGAAACGTGCATCGACCTGGATGAGGCAAAGTATGCACCGACTTGTGCGAGCCAAAACCTGCACCGAGGTTGAATATGCAAGACAAACAATGCACTGTCCTCATACAAGTAAACAGTGAATTGCACAGACTTCAACAAAGGTTGCAGCAAAACTTGCTTCGAGGCAAGGAATGCACCAACCTTATTTTGATCGTGTGAAAACATGCATCGACTATATGAATGCATTGAGCTAATCCCTATGAACAGTGATGTGCACCGAGTTGAGCGGTGTATGCATATGACGAAATGTGCACAGACCTCGTGACAAGCATAGAGCAAATGTGCACTGACTTAGCTACAGTGTATGCACAGACTTGTTAGTGTGCACAGACCCTAGTATGTGCATGAGACGCAATGTGAGACGCAAGATAAGACGCAGGATATGCACAGACCTCACAGACCTTAGACGAATCATGAGACACATGCATGCAATGAGACGCAGAATGCAGAATGAGACGCAGATGTAGACGACTTAGACATGCACCGACTAGGCTATGTGAGACGCGAAACATGCACCGACTTCTAATGCAGACCTTGCACAAAGACAAAACAAAAACATGCACCGAACTTATATGATGGAAATGCACTGACCTTATATGCAACTAGCCTCGACATTGCTAAGCACGCAAGGCAACTAACACTGACCTGATGCGTATGCAACACAACTAGCATCGACTTCTCAAAACCAATCCAAGAGCAAATGTGCTCGGTCCCAATAACGCATGAATGAAAATGTCGACTCATGGTGTCAACTCTATCCATATGCATATGAGCAGTGAGTGTGCATGGACCCTCTACATATGCAAAGGAAAATATGTGTGAGCATGCACCCTGTATGATGAAATGCAAGGCGTGCACTCTGATGAAGTTGTATGCAACATAACATGCAAAGAGCAGATGCTCATTCAATCTTTCATGCAAACACAGTGTGACTTATAGTGTTTGCTATCATCAAAACCATAGGGGCACAACAATCTCCCCCTTTTTGATGATGGCAACACCACTATGAGTCATACTGGCTCAAGTCAAACTATTCTCCCCCTTTTACTTCATCAAAAAAAACTAGTTTGAGACGAGTAATACAAACATACATGATATGATTGAATTAAAATCTCCCCCTTTGATTAAATCATTAAGGCATAGAAAAGTTATTCTCCCCCGGGAGAAAGGAATGAAATCAGCAAACACAGGGGCAGAACCGGATGAAGAATGAATGCAAACGGGACAAGAACCAATCAAGCTATCCTCCCCCTTTGACTTAACCAGATATGATCACAAACAAACCTCCCCCTTTAAAAAGTAATAAGTGCAGTCTTGACAAGACCTAACCTCTCCTTAAAAATAATCCAATGCTCCCTGATCTGAATGAAGCACGGCTTTCAACAGTTCAAGTAGTGATAAAAAGAAACAGCAAACAGAGTGAGCAGGATCTGAGCAGGTGTGATATATTATCACAGACGTTCCTCAACAAAATATTTGAGAAGAGAGGATTTTCAGTGAGGTACACATTCCATATATCCATATTTAAGTTTCAGACTCTTCTATTATAAAAGCTTATGAAATGGCTTTAATTGACAAGCATGGTTTAAGAATGATATATACAAGGTTTGACAATAAGATACAGTACTCATATTTGAAGCAATTTTTTAATAAAAAAGAACCAATTGCTCATATAACTTTCTAGTTCAACCCCCTTTCATCTTACACAATTAATTCCAATGACTTCTTTAGGAAAAGCAGTCATGAGTATTGAGGTTAAACAATTTGACATTTCAGAAAAATTCACCTTTTGGGTTTAACAGAATTTTATTTCTTTCCATTTTCAGAACATTCAGGAATAATTCATGCCTTTCGTTGTAAAGGTATACGCTGATTAGACGTCAGTACCCCTAACTTACTCAGTAGAATGTATCATTCTGTTTCAGGTATAGATAACACCTTTTTACGTAAGGGTACACGTTTACAAGACGCAGGTACCCCTAGTTACTCAGTGAAACTAACCTTTGATTATTTTCTGAACAGAGTTAGCCAAGAAGCATCATGACTTAGGGTCCATTGACTTTGGCAAAGATCCTAGTTTCTCAGCGCATTTGTCCATTGCTCTGCCATTTGCATAACTTAATTATCATTTAGACACAGCTACCCATAAGGTTTTGAAGAAAGACTTGTTTAAAAATAATACAGATTTCATGCATTTCAACCAAAGTAAATCAAGGTTTCAATTTTCAGATGTCGGGAAGTCTTACATGAACTTACATAAGGCAGTTAGTTAAGGTTTATTAAAATATTGAATCAGATATTTTCAAGTCCATTAAGTTCAAACTTAAGAGTACATTAGACTTAAACCAATTCAAATCACTAAAAGAAATTCTTAAACCTGTATAATAGAAGATTATGCATTAGAGATGATTTCAGATTTATGGAAGGGTGCACAGGCTGAGGTTTCTTCAAGTCTTAGTTCAATTAACATATGATGACAATATTCAACAGCAGAGACTTTGACAAACATGCATAGAAAGTGAAAGAATTGGAACTCACGCTTGTAACTTATATGATCAATATACCTCAGACATATCTTCAGAAATTTCTGATAAGAGAGCAGTGAAGTGACAATGATTTTTAAGAAATGCAGCAATAAGTGTGCAATTAAGCAATGTAGATTAGAAATCAATAGCAAGGACATAAATTCAATCAGACCACCTTTACAGTATTGACAATGATGAGTTTCACAGGATTGACTGAATTCAAGTGAAGCTCTCCTTCAACAAATGAAGGAGTAGCAGATAAAGTTTCAAAATTCAGAATTTAGATGAGAATCAGTCAGCCAACAAGAATTATTTGATGATGTGAGTCACTGACATGTAGATATGGCAAGATGAATCAAATGAATAGTCAGTGAGAAATCAACCAGTGATAGAACTGAAGAATTTCAATGCTCCCCCTGTCTATATGCATAAAATCACTTCTTTTTGAATTTTCCAAAATAAATGCAGTGCAATTAACTATATGCATGCATATGCAGTGACTTCTTTTAAGAGCAATGCATGGACACAAGGGACATAAACATGATGCAGGGACAAACACTCCCCCTGACTAAATGCACTGAATCAACCTTTTTGGAGTTTTCAAAATGAATCAAATGTAATCAACACATGTATGCAAATGCACTGACTCCCTTTAGCAGAATGCCATATATGACACTCTGAATGCAGCATATGCAATGATAGTTATGCAGATAGTTTGATGAGTTATGCTCATGGACACTTAGACTGATCTATGTGCAGCATGACCCATGGTACCAGGCAGAGGACTTAGTCTTAAGGACCACCTCACACATAGTAAGAACCTCCAGACAGATTTCATCTGCCCTTTAGTAGCTTACCATTTGATATACCATAATGGTCATGCATGACAATGAACTATATGCATCAGATTTTCAATGAACTATGCAACAAATGTCTGTGTAAGATATACAATGTAAAACATCATTCATATGCATTTCAGATTTTCAGAAGGTGACATACAGTTCTGTTCACTTTCAGCTCAATGTAAGCACAAATAATTGAGCATATGCATTTGAAGATGTGTGAAAATCAATTTCAGATATATGAATGTATGCATGAAATTCTGAATGACAAATCAAACATGATATGCATCTAACAGGAATATTCAAGTAATCAACCTAACGGGTACAGGGATGTTACCTGAATTTTGCAGACATGGGGTTTTACCTAGTTCGGTGCCTTGATTTATTATCCCCTTTATTTCTCAGCCCCAAGGCACACCTGTAACCAAAACTCATTTTGGTACCTTTGGTACCCAAGAGTTCTTGGGTCTTTTATAGTTAGCAGCACCTTTGATGGGTGCCTTCCACATCCTTTGGGCTTTCACATCATCAAAAATCATTAGAGAACAACCATTCATGGAATGCCCAACCTGGCCACAATAATAACAAGAAACAACATGTTTTGTTTTCTTTTTGTGCACATGTTCATTAACATGGACTTTATGTGCATGTGCATGAAATGTTCTGTTGTTTACATGATCTTTTGTGTTTTATTATTGGCCAACTAGCAATTAACAATCTTCCAGTTTGCGGGGAATTCATCAAATTTAAAATCAAATTTCTTTCCCTGAGTATGCCAACACTCAATGGCCCTATGGCCTGGTTTACCGCAATTGAAACACTCAACATGCTGGATCTCATGAGGATTTACATAATGAGAATGAAGCTTACCTTTACTTTTAGCAGACCAGCATTCAGAGGCACGATGACTTTGTTTACCACAATTAAAGCATGCAAGAGAGTTTTCTTTAAACACATATTTATGTCTACCAAAGACATTTTATTTTGCAGAAAACTTGACAGATTTAGAATTGACTTTTCTCTTTTGAGCATGCCAACAGTTAGCAGTAATGTGACCTGACTTATCACAATAGGAGCAGTAAATTCCCTTTTTCTTAAGTGCATGATTTCTTTCTTGAGAATTCCTAGCATGCTTTGCACTTGCATTTATGTCATCTTGTTTCATCAACCTACACTCATGCATCAGATGACCCAATCTATGACAATAGTGGCATGACATTTTCTTTTTGTGTGCATGTGTGTGTGTTTAGGTTGTGTACAGCATGCATAGTTCTAGCCTGAGTGTTTCTTGACTCTTTCTGCAAGTGATCATTCTTTATCACTTTGTCAGGTTGTTTCTGAATCTTCTGAACATTGGACTATTTAACCTCTGAAGTGATGGCTACGTTTGATCCAGTGACAAACGATGTCATTAACTTGGTTTTAAAAACTTTATTATTAACATTATTGTAACTCAACCCTTCCTTCCTGAAATTAACCTTGACTCCTAGTAACTTGTCCAAATTTTCTTGCCCATCAACAAATCTAGACGAATAACTTTTCAAATCCTGAATCTCATTTTCCAGAGATGTAATGTGTATTTCATAACTTGCAATCTCTTGTTCACTGTAATTAACAGCTTCATTCAATACTTTGTTAGCAGTTTTGTATTTCTCAATTTCTTGTTCCAGATTATTCAATTTTTAAGAATCTTCAATACAAACAGTTTTTCATCTTTCTAAGGCTAGAAGTCTTTTAGACATAGCAGAGTTCAACTGTTTTAACTTTTCATTTTCCTTAACCAGAGCATCATTCTGAATTAACTCATCAAGAAGAATCTGGTCATCATGAGATGCTTTTGGATTATTTGAAGTTTCATATTCTCTTTGCAGATTTTCAATCTTTTTCTGAAGCTCCATGTTCACAGACTTTATTGCATCAGATCTTTCAACAAGCATATTCTTCTCTTGTTTAAGTTTTTCAAATTTTTCTTCATTTTCTTTAACGGATTTTCTGAGAGATTCGTTTTCTGATTTCAGTTTATTTAGATCCATGTTAACATGTTCAAGATCCTTCAGTAATTTTTCATTCTGAACATGATTGCTAATGAGAGTCTGATCATCATTATTGATCAAAGTTTTTCTTCAAGTTCAGTAATCTCATTTGCAAGTTCTTTCATTTTTTAATACACCAATTTATTTCTTAAACTTTTGAATGTCAGACAAGCAAGCATCATGAGATTCTTTCAACTCTAGACATTTTTTACAAGAAGAATTTGAGTTATCCACCCCAGTACTCTTTTTCAATTTTTTATATTATTTTCTCAATCTCTTATGTGACTCTAATAAATTACCATATGCATTCTCTCAATCATCTAAAGAAAAATTCTCGAAGAGATTTACCTCCTCCTCATCATCCTCTTCATTCTGATTGCTGCCTTGATCGCTGCCATTACCCATCATGCAGCAGCCCTTCCTTCTTCTGTGTGCTAGCTTCAGCTTATCCATAATGTCCTTAGCAGACCTGCAGTCATGAAAGTAAGAGTGTAAGGCCTTGTCAATAGCTGCTTTCATTAGATTCAAAACTCTCTGATTCTCTCCATGCCTTGATCTGTGACTGTCAGTCCATTTGGACTCTTTCTTTGGTAATCTGTGAGGGCCGTGTGAAATTAATTTCCAAAGATCAGTGTTGAACACATGTGCACCATGATTACTATTATGGTTTTGATGATAGCAACTACTATAAGTCACATTGTGTTTGCATATGATGTCATTGTGTATCTGTTTAAGCAGTTTGTCATTTCATCGAACAGGTTGCGGGCATGTGCACTGCATTCCAAGTCTATACGTTGGACAAAGTCTATACGTTGGACAAAGTCTGTATGATGGACAAAGTCTATACGTTGGACAAAGTCTATACGTTGGACAAAGTCTGTACTGGACAAAGTCTATACGTTAGACTAAGTCTGTACGTTGGACAAAGTCTATGCGTTGGACGAAGTCTGTACATTGGACGAAGTCTATACATTGGACAAAGTCTGTACGTTGCTGAACATGAAGTCTGTACGTTGGCTGCCTAGCACAACTCGAAGTCTATATGTTGCTGCACATAAAGTCTATACATTGCTGCAGATGAAGTCTGTACGTTGGCTGCATGCACAACTCAAAGTTTGTACGTTGCTGCAAATGAAGTCTATACGTTGGATGCATGCACAAAATAAAGTCTGTACGTTGCACAAGACAAAGTCTGTACGTTGGCTGCTAGCACAACTCCAAGTCTGTACGTTGGTTGATGGCTGCAACACAAGTCTATACATTGGCCTGCCATTTCACACGCAAAGTCTATACATTGCGTTCTGTTGTGTTCGTGCATCAAGTTACCAAGTCTGTACGTTCATGAAGTAAGTCTGTACAGGCTCATGCATGCTCAAGGTGCAAAGTCTGTACAGAGTTCATACATGCACACAAAGTCTACACGTCCAAGCCTTGATGCAAAGTCTATACAACAACTACAAGCTTCATTCAAATAGCCAAGGCCACTGCACAAGATGAGAGTCAAAAGACAAAGATTCAGTTGGTACTTTCTAGACCAACAAGGATGAAGTTACAGACATGAACAGGCTGCTAATGGACACAAGCGACGGAGCTGAAGCGGCTAACGGACCGACCCGGGCTGGACCGGGGTCTGCCCAGCTGGCGGTCGACCGCCAGCATAGGGGCGGTCGACCGCCCCAGCCAGCAGACTCCCATCTACAGTTCTGTCAGCTGCAGGTCGACCGCCAGCCAGTAGCGGTCGACCAAAAATCCCAAGGACCGCCCGTTTGCAGATTTCTCAGTAGAGGTCGACCGCCAGAAGCCACAGGTCGACCGCCAGCCCCGATGCAGCCATGTTTGACTTCGAAATCCACCTCGTGGCCAGCCCCTTTCCATGGATTTCTTTAATCCAAAAGTCACCTAATCACCCACAAATTGTGGATCTGGTCTGAAGGATGTCCAAGGACCATTCAAGGTCTATAAAACCAACACATGAGGGGTTGGAAACCCTAACACTTCAAGGCTTCAAGGGAGATCAAGGGAGGCCATTTTCTAGGTACTGTAGCACCTCCGTGAACAGTGTTTCGGGAGGAAGTTCTTCATCCATCCAAGGTGATTCAAGTCCACATCTGAAGCCATCTCAACCTCCAAGGAAGAAGAAGCAATCAAGGCTCTCAAGGGTGATCTAAACTGCATCCTTCTTCCTCTTCATCAACTCAAGCAGATTCAAGGAAGCACAACTCACAAGGAAGAAGAAGTCATTGCTGTTGAATCAAGAAGAGAGCTTTGTGAAGAAGATAGAAGCCTCTATTGGTGATCTACATCCATAGAAGAATCCGAATCAAGCTCCAGCAATCTCAGACAAGATTTTTCTTCTTGAGCTTATTTCATATCTTGTTTGAATAGCTTGATATTTGTTCTTTCTTCTTCATTTCATTCGAACAATCAAAACTGAAGATCGTCCCTACCGGTGGTTAGTAGGAAGGCAATCGGAAGTTGTCCGATCTGCGGTGTTGACGTCCCTACCGGTGGTTAGTAGGAAGGCAGTCGGTGGTTCTCCGATTTGCGGTTTGGTGTGCTGTACTAGTAAAGCCTCACCGGATTTGGTGAGGGGTGGACGTAGGACTGGAGATTCAGTCCGAACCACCTTAAAATCTCGTGTGTTGTGGTTTGCTTGTGCGATTGCGTTATGTTAGATGCATGCTTAGGTTCAATATCTATATTGCGTAATCATCTTGCCAAGTAAATCATTTGTGTTCTTCGTCAAGCTAGTTATATTCCGCTGCTTATTTCATCATCTAGCTTTAAAGAGGGTTGCATTGCGAAAAGAGGGACATATCTATTCACCCCTCCCCTCTAGATCCGCTGTCCACTACACAACAAGTGGTATCAGAGCCTAATCTCTCATTATGGGGTCCAACGACCTTGAGGGAAATGGTGGATCAGCGTCTAAGGGTTATTTACCTGAAGGACACTCTATGAATAGACCTCCTTATTTCACTGGATCTAACTATCCTTATTGGAAACATCGCATGCAGGTGTTCATTCGCGCTCAAAACTACGAACTTTGGCGAGTGATCAGCAAAGGTCCGTATGAGCTTACGGATAATGAGCACTTGTGGACCAAAGAATAAATAAGACAATCCACTGTCAACTGGAGTGCCAAACACATCATGTAATGCTCACTCCATCCAGTAGAGTTCTCAAGAGTGGCGACCTGCGCAACTGCAAAACAAATGTGGGACAAGTTAGAGGTAATCTACAAAGGAACCTCTCAGGTACGAGAAACAAAAGCTAATATCTTAGTTTCTGAATACGAAATGTTCCGCATGAAGCCTGATGAATCAATTCGAGATATGTATGCTCGATTAACTGTGCTTACTAATAGTTTGAATGATTTGGGAAAGAAATATTCAGAACAGGAAATTGTAAGAAAGATTCTCAGATCACTGACTCCTGCATGGCACACAAAGGCTACTATTGTTGAAGAATCCAGAGATCTCACAACAACTAAGGTAGATGAACTCATTGGTTCATTAATGACCTATGAGATCAACCTTAAGAACAAAGAAGCTGAAGTACCTAAGAAAAAGTCCTTAGCTCTTAAAGCTGGACTTAGCAGTCAAGGCACTTCAGATGAAGGTGAGGATTCCGCAAGTGAGCGGGATGAGGATGATGTAGCCATGCTCACACGTAAGTTCAAAAAATTCCTGAGAAAGGAAGGTAAGAGCTTCATGAGAGGAAGGTCAAAGGTAAGAAATGGTTTCAAATCTAATTCTGAAAACTCTAAGAAATCTGATAAAATCATTTACTATTCTTGCAATAAACCAGGACATTTCAAGAATGATTGTCCCGACAGATTCAGAAAAGCTGACAAATGGAAGGGCAAGAAGAAGAATAAGGTCATGGTGTCCACATGGAGCGATGAAGAGGAAAGTGATGACGGAACTAGCTCCTCAGATAAAGAAAAAGAAGATTTCTACCTTACGGCCAAAGGTGATGAAGAAACTGAGGTAAATTCTCCATTTGAAGATTATACAATTGATGATTGGGAGGATGCATATATACAACTCATGGAAAAATATGAAATGTACAAAAAGGAGAATAAATCATTGAAAAAGAAAATTAACTTATTTGTACATGATCATGATATGAATGATAAGAATGCTCTACTTGAAACTGAAATTGAAGATCTTAAGAAAATGATTGAGAATTTGGAGGAAGGAAGAAAAGAAATGGCTGACTTGGAAACTGAAAATGAAAATTTGAGAAATGAGATTGACAGCATGAAACTCAAAATGCAAACCTATGAAAAGGATAGCAAATTAAGCAATGAGAAGTATGAAGCTGTCAAACATGTCAACACTCTAACTCTTGCAAAACATTGAAAACCTACAAAAAGAGTTAAAGGACAAACAACAATCTTTAGAAAAATTTGTGGATAGAAGAGAAAACATAGATGCATTACTAGGTACTAGAATGAACTTCAACAATGAAGGGTTGGGTTTTGAACCAACAAACAAAAGGCCAATTGGGCTCAAAACTGTCACATTTGTTTCATCTTCTGAAGCTTCAACCTCAAACACAACTCCCACACAAAACCAGCAAAAACAAAAGGAGAAAGGGAAAGAAAAGGTTGAAGAGGCAGTCACTGAACTTCCCAAAAGACTGTCCAAAAGCTTAAGAAAGGTCAACCTTCCCCGCAGCATAGGTCAACAACTCCTTGGCAATTGCCCGCTCAACCTTCCAGATTTCACCACAATTGGATTGCACACTCATATAGGCCATCATCACCATATTTTTGGGACAATTGTGATTTCTGTGTTCATCAATCCCATAGGTGGCAAAATAATTATTTTCAACCCAAGAACAACCAATGGCAACAATGGGTTAAGAAGCCAACTTCATCAAACTTTCACAAAATCCAACAAAGAGCCTCTAAACAAAAAGGAAATGTCAAGGCTGAAAAGAAAAACCAAATCCCTGCTCTAAGCAAACAAAACATGAATATTAGAAAGGTTTGGATTCTAAAAGAAATGGTTTCATGTTTTGAAAATCTTAAGAGTTTGATGGGACCCAAAATTGGTTGGGTTCCAAATACAATTGCTTAATTATTTGTGTAGGAATGTCTTGCTGCCATGCATAACATGTGGTATCTTGATAGCGGCTGTTCAAGACGCATGACTGGGGACAAAATAAAATTTTGTCACTTGGAGGAAAAGGAAGGAGGATACGTTACGTTTGGAGGGAATAACAAAGGAAAAATCATTGGAACAGGTAATGTAGGTAAGAACCTCTCCAACTCCATTGGAAATGTGTTGCTAGTTGAAGGTTTGAAATATAACCTACTTAGCATAAGTCAATTGTGTGATAAAGGTCATAAAGTGTTGTTAGACTCTCATGAATGTAAAATCTTTGAACCAAAATCTGACAAGGTAATATTTTCTAGAAAGAGAGTCAACAATGTTTACATGATTGACTTAGATGATCCTGCTTATTTAAACCTTTGTCTTGCTCCGCCAAAATATGAAATTGCTTGGTTATGGCATCGTAGACTAGGACATGCTAGCTACAATGTCTTACATAAATTGTTAAAGCATTCAATGGTGAAAGGGTTGCCTGAATTATCATTTAAACAAGAAAATAAGTTGTGTGATGCATGTGCCCTAGGTAAACAAACAAGAAAATCTTTCAAGGGAAGATCTGAAAATACATCATCCAAACCACTCGAGCTAATTCATATGGACTTGTTTGGTCCAACCAGAACTGCTAGTTTAAGTGGTAGAAAATATGGATATGTCTTGGTGGATGACTTCTCTAGGTTCACATGGGTTTTCTTTCTCACACATAAAAATGATGCCTTTGATGAGTTTCAGGCACTCTACATGAAGATAAAGCAGAACGGTGAGTTCAAGATCTCCAAGATTCAATCTGATCACGGTGGTGAATTTGAAAACACTGACTTCTATAATCTTGCAGGGCTGAAGGCATTTCACACCGATTCTCTTCACTAAGAACGCCGGAGCAAAATGGTGTACTTGAAAGGAGAAATCGAACACTTGTAGAGATGGCAAGAACCATGCTTGCTGAACGGCAACTTCCAAGGAGGTTTTGGGCTGAAGCGGTAAACTCGGCATGTTACATTATCAACCACTCTATGGTAAGGCCACACACCAAAAAGACTCTTTATGAGTTGCTGAAAGGTAAAAAGCCCTCTCTCTCACATATGAAAGTGTTTGGATCTAAATGCTTCATCCACAATAATGACAAAAGAGATTTAGATAAATTCGAGCCCAAGAGTGATGAAGGTATATTCCTTGGATATTCTGATAGATCTAGGGCTTATAGAATTTACAATATCAAGAGTCAAACTGTGGAAGAATCACCCCATATTTCCTTTGATGAATATCATGATTCTAACAATGATAACTCTTGCAGGAAAAATGATGAAGATGGGGAATTCCTAAGCATAAAGGATAAGAGTGATCCTCCACAAGAAGAAATAAAAGAAGATGGTGACATAGCTGAATCAAGCAATGTAAGAGATCAAGCTCCAGGAGAAGGTAACGATTCTACAAACATTAGAATTCTTAAGGATCATCCTTTAGAAAACATCATTAGCAGCTTGAATGACCCACCTAGAACAAGGTCACATTTTAAAATTGTGGAAGAATTAGATCAACTTGCTCTTGTCTCGCAGCATGAACCCAAAAATATTGATGAAGCATTAAAAGATGAAAACTGGATAAATTCAATGCAAGACGAGTTAAACCAGTTTGAAAGGAATACAATTTGGCATCTTGTTCATAGACCTTCATCACAATCTGTCATAGGCACTAAATGGGTCTTTAGGAACAAACTAAGTGAGGATGGCAAGATAATAAGAAACAAGGTTAGATTGGTGGCTCAAAGGTATAATCAAGAGTTTGGGGTAGACTTTGATGAATCTTATGCCCCAGTTGCTAGACTCAAAGCCATCAGAATTTTACTTGCCTTTGCATGCTCCCTTAAAATAAAGCTGTATCAAATGGATGTCACAAGTGCTTTCTTGAATGGCTTGATCAAAGAAGAAGTCTATGTTGAGCAGCCCCCTAGCTTTGAGAATTCTAACAATGTAGATTTCGTATACAAGCTAGACAGGGCGCTTTATGGACTTAAGCAAGCACCAAGAGCTTGGTATGAGAGACTAAGCTCGTTCCTCATTGAAAAAGGGTACACACGAGGTAAGGTAGATCAAACACTTTTCACCAAGAAGTAAGGTAAGAACATCTTGATTGTTCAAAATTATGTTGATGACATTGTGTTTGGTTCTACAAAATCTGAAATGTGTGAGGAATTTGTAAACCTCATGACTAGTGAATTTGAGATGAGCCTAATGGGACAACTTCAATTCTTTCTCGATTTGCAGGTCAACCTAGGAGAAGATGGGTGCTTCATAAATCAATCCAAACACATCAAGGAGCTGCTGAAAAGATTTGACATGGCAAACAGCAAAATCATTGCAACTCCTATGAGCACCACAACATCACTGGATTCGGATGAAAATGGTAAATTAGTGGATGCAAAGGTCTATAGAGGTATGATTGGTTCTTTGCTTTATTTGACTGCATCCCGACCAGATATCCAGTTTAGTGTATGCCTTTGTGCTAGATTGCATGCTAGTCCTAGAGAATCTCATTTGACTACCGTCAAACGTATCCTTCGATATCTTGCCAGCACTCAAGATTTGGGATTGTGGTATCCGTCATCATGTGATTTATCTCTTATATCTTATTCTGATGCGGATTACGCTGGATGCAAGCTGGATCGTAAGAGTACTAGTGACTATTGCCAGTTTCTAGGCGGGTGTTTAGTTTATTGGGCCTCCAAGAAACAACACTCGGTTGCCCTCTCAACCGCGGAGGCAGAATATGTTGTTGCGGGGAGCTGTGGCACCCAAGTGTTGTGGATTAAACACCAACTCCAAGACTGTTGGATTTTTGTGACTTCCCTAGTGTTTTGATGATGAGCATCACTATGTTAAACATTGTCTTTTTAATCAAATATCTTGCGTAATGTTATGCATTTGAAATTTCCATGATTAACAGAAAAATTGCTATGAGGTAGTACCTTGTATGTCCGAACTGTTTCTTTCATACTTCGTGTTGTTTGTGTTTACTACACTTCGTGTTGTCCTGTTGTACGTCGTGTTGTTCCAACTATGTTGTTGATTGTCTTCGTGCTGTTTACTGAAGCAGCTCGATTTGTTCTGATTATCTTCGTGTCGTTATTTGTTCCATCGCATGCTGAATACTGCAGCACCTCGTGCTGATTTTTGTGAACCTCGTGTCGTTTCTTCAGTATTTAGTTGCTCATCTCGAGTCATCTTTTTTATTTTTGCTCTTGTGTTTTCGTGTCATTTATTGTAGTTACTCGAGTCGTTTCACTGCTTTCACGGTTTTGTCACGTGTCGTTGTAGCCGTTCCTGTCTTCTGTCTTCGTGTTGTTTTTCCTAGACCCCGTGTCCTTTTTGCTTTGTGACCACACTTCGTGTCGGTTTCTGTTTTCATCTTCGAGTTGTTTTCAGCCCGTGTCGTCCTAGTTTTCGAGTCATTTTCCTGTGTCTTCAAGTCATGTTAGTGTAAAGTGTCGTTTCACTCTGTGTCGTTCCCTTTGTTGTTTCTGTATTTGTGTCTTCGTGTTATCTTGTGTGTTTGTGTCTTCATGTTATTTTTGCGTTTGAGTCTTTATGATTTTTTTTGTGTTTGTGTCTTAGTGTTGTTTCTATGTCTTCGTGTTGCTCCTTCTATCTTCGTCCAGGTTTCTTCTGATCGCGTATTTTACTACCGTCTTACTCCATGTTATTTCATTCTTACCTCGTGCTGTTCTCATCTGACTTCGTGTCATTCTCTTTGTTGTGTTAGCCGTGTTGCTGTAGTCATCTGACCTCGTGTCATTTTTTCTTTATTTCGTGCTGTAGTCATCTTGTGTATCTCGTGTCGTTCTCAGTATAGTGCATCTCGTATTGCTATCACATACCTCATGCAGTTTTAGTTTTTGTGGCCCTGAGTTTTAATGGTTTTTATTTCTTTGCAGGAGAAGAAGAAAAACAAAAGGAAGAAGGTGGTCTGAGGAAGAATATTCCCCGGCGTCTGGGCTGCACGTGATCCAACACTCAAGGAACCAATGCTATAAGGGCACGTGGCAAGAAGGTTCTGGATCAAGCGCGGGAAGCACACGCCTTGCATGAACCCTCCTGATCGCTTATAAAAGCATTGCCTCACCATCTACGAAAGAGAGAGCTCCGAGGTTACAGGAAAGAAATTTGAGTGAGAGCAGACGAGAAGGAGCCTCCCTGAGAAACTAGAGTGATCCAGTTGAGAGAGAAGAGAGAGCAGAAGAGTGATCAGAAGATGGGTATTGACTTACGGATCAAATCCGAAGTCTGCTGCTCAGTTTGAGCTACATTGTTTCCAGTTTCTGAAATTTGGCTTCCATCTTTATTGTTTTCATTTTTATCTGTCTTTTTCCTTCTTGATTGAAAGTTCTCTGTGTTACCTCCTGGTGTTCAGGGGAAGAGAGAGACGTGTTCTCTCTGGTTCACTTGCAACAGAGGTTGCAGTATTGTTCCCTCTCGTAGAAGAGGTGTTCCCTCTGGGCTTCAGAGGAAGAGAGACCTTGGTCTCTGGTTCTAGTGACTGCAGATCACTAGTGTTCCCTCCGGTTGGAGGAAGAGGAACTTGTTTCCTGGTTTCTAGGGACTTGGCGTCCTTAGGGTTCCCTCCGGGTGTGGAGGAAGAGGGGAGGGTGTTCCCCTGGTGAAGCTGTGAATCAGCCATTGTCGCAGACTGAGTCTGCTTTGCTAGCAGGTGCTAGTGGAAGCCTCACTTCGATTTGAAGTGAGGGGTGGACGTAGGCAGACTGGAGGTCTGACCGAACCACCTTAAAAACCTCTAGGTACTCGTGTGATTGTCTGTGGTGATTTTGTGATGTGCCTTCTATCCACTCGAGCTATTGTCCGCACTGCGTTTTTGTGGGTTCAACTCCGAGATTGCTTATTTTAAGTGAATCATTCTTCAGTAAGTTTTTAATTGGTTGAAAACAGTGATCTATTCATCCCCTCCCCTTCTAGATCACGTTATATTTCTCGTATCAAAGACTACTTGGTGGATCTTGGTTGTGTCCCGATTCTGTGTGATAACACTAGTGCTATCAACCTTGTAAAAAATCCAGTCCAGCACTCTAGGACTAAACATATTGAGATTAGGCATCACTTCATTAGAGACGAGGTCAGTAAGAAAAATTTTGAACTGCATTTTGTTGATACTCTAAATCAAATTACTGATATTTTCACCAAACCCTTGTATAATGACAGGTTTCCAACACTCAGAAGGGAGCTTGGTCTTTGCCGACCTCAGGCCACTAAAAATTGAAATGATGATCATGTTCAATTTAGTTGTGTGTTTTTACAGATTGGTGTGTTCATGCATTGTTTATATGTCAATGTGTCATTTTGCATATGTGTCGTATTACATGGTTTGTGTAGCATCATTCTTGCATGGCCATGATATATCAAATGTTGATGTATGGAAAGGCAGGTTATGCTTACCTAGACACACTCAATATGCGTGAGGTTTCACCTCCGCCAAGTACCATGAGTCATTATCGCATATAGGCCATATAGTAAGGGGGAGTTGTCACTTTGCAGCATTCATGCATATGTTTCATTTTCATTCTGTTGCATTTAATAAATGTACAACCATGTGTTGGGTCATGCATTTCATGCCTGCCAAATTCATGTTTGATCAGGTCAACCCCTGCATGGTTCTACTCTCTCACTCCTTGACGTTAGTCCTTACATTTGCTTACAAACATAACTCCTTGAGTGCATTCTCTGCATATCTTTAGGGGGAGTTTTGTTACTTTTCTTATCTCTTGCAATCTGAACTTCACTGGCTTCAAGTTTGACAATACCGTTCATGAGACAGACGGACATATGGAGTAAGAGCTTTCTATTATGTGCCCTGATAATTATCCATTCAATGAAATCGGTTCAGATTTAATGATTTCCTTGAAGTTCTGAAATATTGGTTCTGAAATCATCTATGTTCTTGGTTTTAATAGACCTTAACTAGAGACTACATATTATGCTTTGAATGACTATCATGCTATCTGAAAATCCAAATTTCATGACAATCTTGGTGATACTCTAGGACTTAGTATTGGCGTTAAATATCTTGATGAGCTGGAATTCTTGAAAAATAAATTTGACAGAGCAATGATATTATTGCACGGAGAAATATGTCCCATCATCAAATCAAGTGACGAATGACATGTCATGATGTGCCCCTGTTATCTCTGTCTTAATACATTTGGCCTCTAGGCAGAGCAATGACATAATCACTGAGAAACATATCTTCCCATCACAGAAATGAGTTTGGATATGTCATGACGTGACTTTGCTATCTATGTTCATTTTGAAGCATCATAGTCAGTCTTACCAAATACCTAGGAATACTGGCGTCTAAACAACGTGTATTCTTATGGCTAGGAGGCATGTACTATACTTGATTGCTCGTAAAATATGAGTCTTGTGCCTTCAAATGTAAAAAATACGGAAAATTACATTTACTGCGATCATAACATTCCATGCTCTACTCATGTCTGTTTAGTCTCAATACTAGTTTTTGTGTTATTCCCTTAGCAGTTATTGAATATGGATATATAAGATGAGGGAAGGTTAAACATTGCAATGATATGCACCTTTGGTTCATTTCTATTAAATCTTCGATGTAGATGCTCTTCGAACTCTGTTGATGATATCGGATTTCATTAGCATTGACCCGTACATGTTGCTCGCGATATGTTTCAGGTTTGCATATTATGGCTTGCTCTTCCCTCTCCTTCACCTCTGGTCTCACCGACCTTTGTTACCTACTCTACTTTATCCTTCCTTTTTGCTGTTGGCAAAGAGGGAGAATTCTTTGTGTGAGTCCTTTGTAAGAGCTATGGATGAGTGAATGGTGTACGGGGGAGATTGTGCATCTCATTTGTGTATCCAATGCATATCATTCATATCTGCATTCATAATTACATTCACATTTTATTACTATCATGGATCTTGAGCTGCATATGTTACATATATCATACACTTTGTCATCTTGGCTATTTCTGCCATATAATGACTCACAGTGTTGCCATCATCAAAAAGGGGGAGAATGTTGAACACATGTGCACCATGATTACTATTATGGTTTTGATGATAGCAACTACTATAAGTCACATTGTGTTTGCATATGATGTCATTGTGTATCTGTTTAAGCAGTTTGTCATTTCATCGAACAGGTTGCGGGCATGTGCATTGCATTCCAAGTCTATACATTGGACAAAGTCTATACGTTGGACAAAGTCTGTATGATGGACAAAGTCTATACGTTGGACAAAGTCTATACGTTGGATAAAGTCTGTATATTGGATAAAGTCTATACGTTGGACTAAGTCTGTACGTTGGACAAAGTCTATGCGTTGGACAAAGTCTGTACATTGGACGAAGTCTATACATTGGACAAAGTCTGTACGTTGCTGAACATGAAGTCTGTACGTTGGCTGCCTAGCACAACTCGAAGTCTATACGTTGCTGCACACAAAGTCTATACGTTGCTGCAGATGAAGTCTGTACGTTGGCTGCATGCACAACTCAAAGTCTATACGTTGCTACAGATAAAGTCTATAAGTTGGCTGCATGCACAAAACAAAGTCTGTACGTTACACAAGACAAAGTCTGTACGTTGGCTGCTAGCACAACTCCAAGTCTGTACGTTGGTTGATGGCTGCAACACAAGTCTATACATTGGCCGGCCATTTCACACGCAAAGTCTATACATTGCGTTCTTTTGTGTTCGTGCATCAAGTTACCAAGTCTGTACGTTCATGAAGCAAGTCTGTACAGGCTCATGCATGCTCAAGGTGCAAAGTCTGTACAGAGTTCATACATGCACACAAATGTCTACACGTCCAAGCCTTGATGCAAAGTCTATACAACAACTACAAGCTTCATTCAAATAGCCAAGGCCACTACACAAGATGAGAGTCAAAAGACAAAGATTCAGTTGGTACTTTCTAGACCAACAAGGATGAAGTTACAGACATGAACAGGCTGCTAATGGACACAAGCGACGGAGCTGAAGCGGCTAACGGACCGACCCGGGCTGGACCGGGGTCTGCCCAGCTGGCGGTCGACCACCAGCACAGGGGCAGTCGACCGCCCCAGCCAGCAGACTCCAGTCTATAGTTCTGTCAGCTAAAGGTGGACCGCCAGCCAGTAGCAGTCGACCGAAAATCCCAGGGACCCCCCGTTTGCAGATTTCTCAGTAGAGGTCGACCGCCAACCCCGATGCAGCCATGTTTGACTTCGAAATCCACCTCGTGGCCGGCCCCTTTCCATGGATTTCTTTAATCAAAAAGTCACCTAATCACCCACAAATTGTGGATCTGGTCTGAAGGATGTCCAAGGACCATTCAAGGTCTATAAAACCAACACATGAGGGGTTGGAAACCCTAACACTTCAAGGCTTCAAGCGAGATCAAGGGAGGCCATTTTCGAGGTACTGTAGCACCTCCGTGAACAGTGTTTCGGGAGGAAGTTCTTCATCCATCCAAGGTGATTCAAGTCCAGATCTGAAGCCATCTCAACCTCCAAGGAAGAAGAAGCAATCAAGGCTCTCAAGGGTGATCTAAACTGCATCCTTCTTCCTCTTCATCAACTCAAGCAGATTCAAGGAAGCACAACTCACAAGGAAGAAGAAGCCATTGCTGTTGAATCAAGAAGAGAGCTTTGTGAAGAAGATAGAAGCCTCTATTGGTGATCTACATCCATAGAAGAATCCGAATCAAGCTCCAGCAATCTCAGACAAGATTTTTCTTCTTGAGCTTATTTCATATCTTGTTTGAATTGCTTGATATTTGTTCTTTCTTCTTCATTTCATTCGAACAATCAAAACTGAAGATCGTCCCTATCGGTGGTTAGTAGGAAGGCAATCGGAAGTTGTCCGATATGTGGTGTTGACGTCCCTACCGGTGGTTAGTAGGAAGGCAATCGGAAGTTGTCCGATCTACGGTGTTGACGTCTTAGTAGGAAGGCAGTCGGTGGTTCTCCGATTTGCGGTTTGGTGTGCTGCACTAGTGAAGCCTCACCGGATTTGGTGAGGGGTGGACGTAGGACTGGAGATTCAGTCCGAACCACCTTAAAATCTCGTGTGTTGTGGTTTGCTTGTGCGATTGCTTTATGGTAGATGCATGCTTAGGTTCAATATCTATATTATGTAATCATCTTGCCGAGCAAATCATTTGTGTTCTTCATCAAACTAGTTATATTCCGCTGCTTATTTCATCATCTAGCTTTAAAGAGGATTGCATTGCGAAAAGAGGGGCAGATCTATTCACCCCTCCCCTCTAGATCCGCTGTCCACTACACAACAATCAGGATTAATCAGTTTTACATAATTATGTAGACTACTAAGCCACGAATCAAAATTAGACCCATTGAAAACCGGTGGGTGAGCCATTAACACAATTCAGCAAATAATTTAATGCACCGAAATAGATATGTTCAGAAATGCACCAAAGAGGCTGCAGGATCTACTGCGGATCGTTGGATCCGATAAGACAGCAATCTGCTCTGATACCAATTGTTGGGGTGCAAACTCGATTCAGAGGGGGGGTGAATGAATCTCCCTTATAAAATTTCCCAATTAAAGCTACAGCTAGACAATTATGCTGAAGTAAAATCTCAGATGAAACAACTTAAGTGATCTCCAGTAACAAGTAGGAGATCGGACAGACTAATCTTCTGAACAACTCTAGGAAGACTAAAGAGATGACTAAGTTCATGTATTCAACATAGCTCTCTCATGATCAGTATCAAATACACAGCGTGCATGCAAATTCCTTACTAGATAGAATGATC
This sequence comes from Amorphophallus konjac, assembly GCA_022559845.1. NCBI lineage: Eukaryota > Viridiplantae > Streptophyta > Magnoliopsida > Alismatales > Araceae > Amorphophallus > Amorphophallus konjac. Next base: position 75,053,744 of record CM040118.1, on the reverse strand, counting down.
AGAATTGTGTGATCGAGCCTAAGCAAGCATCTAACGATTGAAAAATAGAAAACACACCACACAGCACAAAGGGTTTTTAGGTGGTTTGGTCCTCCAGACCTACATCCACCCCACACTCAAACTAGAGTGTGGATTCCGCTAATACACAGCTTAATGGCTGGGCCTCACAGCTTGCCTACAACAGCTGAGCAACACAGCTTGCTGTCGAGAGGAACCAATCCTCTGCAACACTGAGCAACACAGCTTGCTATCCAAGGTATGCACCTCGCCTACTGAGCCTCACAGCTTGCTGTCCAAAGAAACAGATTCTCTGCAACCGCTGACACACAGCTTGAAAGAAAGGTTTAAAAGAAAAATAAGAAAGCGAAATCACAACATCGGAAAACTGAAATGGAATCAGATGGAATGTGGCTCTCGCAGGAGCTGACTGGCATGGATCTGATCCATAGCCCAGTAAAAATGAATCTTCAAGCAGCTTCCCTTTCTTCTCCTCGAGCTCTCTCTTTCTCCCTTTTCCTTTCTTCCTCTTCTTCTGCTTCTTTTCCCTCTCTGCTGCTCTCTCTTTTCTTCTCTCGATCTCACAGACTTCTTCTGGTCTTTCTCTTTCTTTTTCCCTTCAGCTCTGCTCTTCTTCTCTCTATGCTTCGATTACCATCCACGAAATTCCAGCTGTATTCTTCTGAGCAAAGAACCTCTTATTTATAGCCAGGCAGCAGAGAGATGTAGGGCGCGTGCTCACCACGTTTCCCTCCCAAATGCCTTATCCAGATCTGAGGTTGTCAGGCCACGTGGCAGAATCCCAACTTGACTGCTTTCCACATGTCACGATCAGAGCACCTCCTCCATTCTTGGATCATGTGCCCACTCATTAGCTACCTAGGATCACGTGTCAACCTCCAGCCTTCTAGAAACACGTGCCTGCTTCAGTTCACGCTCGCGTGCTTAGACGGTTGTAGCTGACATTAAGGTGTTTGCTAAAATGCCTGATGCTCAGACCTGCCTCTGCTGCTACTGCTAATAACTTCATGCAGCCCCAGCTAGCATGAAAAGCTTTGACCATTTGGACTTCTTTGCTAGACGATGGTTTGTGTGGGTAGCATCTTCCACTGCTCATACATCGTTGCCAAAGGTTGTTCGCCTGCACGGGCCTTAGATCCCTGGAGAGGGGGATTTCTGTAGCCCATCTAAGAGCGGCCGAACTAGGTCTAGCGAGACCAAACGAGCCCCAGCTCATCTAAGTGACCGTCCCGTAGGGCCCACTTAGCATAAAAGCCCAATAAGTTCACTCGGGATCAAGCACTTCCTAGGCGGCCATTAGGCTCAGAAGGCCGAGCGTCGGTCCGGTCGGAGGAAGACCCACGCCCGACTTATTCCCCTCGCAAGGATAAGGGCTAGCGCCCACTCCAACCGAGACTCACCTGAGCTATGCCTATTGCCCGGGACAGGGCTCGCACTCTTCACGCTTGGGTCAACTGACGGTTGCTTATCCACGCTGCCATTGAGAACCCTTTCTGAGCAGGAGTTTACGAGGACAAGGGGGCCCCACGAATCCTCAAGGCTATAAAGAGCCCATGACAAGGACGTAAAGAGCCCACGTCGAGGACGTAAAGAGCCCACGTCGAGGACGTAACCCCCGCCTGAAACTCCTCAGCTTATGGGACTCATAAGGCTGACGCACTATTTAAATCTGGGACTCCCTTCAGTGAAAGGTAAGGCCAACACACGCCTAAAACTCCCTGAGTAGGAACCACTTCACCACCTTGGTGGAGAGGGATCTCGTGCATCTCCTTCTTCCTCCCTTCATAGCATCCACCTCTGCTCTACTGACTTAGGCATCGGAGGGTTTTCCCTAGGGAACCATCCCTGGGCCCCCTGATCTGTTTCCCTTTCTTGCAGTTCACTGCTCGGTGATCATCTCCTCCAGCTCAGGACCAGCGCGAGATCACCCCTCTTCATCTGGCGTCGTCTGTGGGAAACGACCAAAGAGCCAGTATGGTGCGAAGGAGTACAGGGAGGAGGTCTGTCGGCGATAGGGGCAAAGCCGTGGTGGCGGTGGGAGAGGCCCCCTCTCAGGCCACACAGAACCCCCCCTCCAACGCCAGCATCCCAGCCGACGAACCGCCTCCACCCGCGGCGGTGGAGCTACCACCCGACGGGGGCGCTGACGCTGTCCAAGCCCTCAACGCGAAACTGGACGTCCTCGTGGAACTCATGAGGACCCAGGCGGCCAGGGAAGGAAGGTCACGCACCCCTCCGAGAAGCCCTCCCGGCGGAGACGCGTCCCAACACACTGCCGGAGGCTGCTTCACCCTCCAAGGACGGCGGCTTATTCGCAACAGGTCAGGAGGACCTTCACAAGCCCCTCCTCCCTGGGGAACGCCAGGACGGCCCGCCATCGCGCCCCCCTAGCCCCTCGGTGCAACGACAGCCGAAGTTATCCCTCCGATTACGAGAGTTCGAGAGGTGCTTCGCAGAGCAGGAGCGCGCCTTACGCGCCTTACAGAAGACCTCCCCAGCAGCGGATGAGGAGAGATCCCCGTTCTCTGACTACATCTTGAAGGCAGAGATATCTCCCAGAGTCTCCATTCCAACCTTCAAGTCTTACGACGGCCAGGGTGACCCGGTCGACCACTTCGACAGGTTCGACACCTTGATGACCCTCCACGGGGCATCCGACGCCATCAAGTGCCGAGCCTTCGTGACCACCCTGGTCCAAGGCGCCCAAGCATGGTTCCGGGCTCTCGCCCCCGGATCCATCCGAGATTTCAAGCAATTTGGGTGAGTGTTTAAGTAGAGTTTCACCGACAGTGGCCCCCCAAGGTCGGTAGCAGGGCTATTGGCTCTCAAACAGGCGCAGGGGGAGAAACTCCAGACTTATATCAACCGATTCAAGTCGGAAGCCCTGAGAATCCCCCGCCTGGATGTTGCCTCGGCCATAACCGCGCTGACCGGAGGCACCCGTGATGAGAACCTCCGCCGCGAACTTGTCCTCCACCCTCCCTCGACCCTTGCCGAGCTAGTGACTCTAGCCTTACGCCATGCTGAGCGTGAAGAAGTTCTCAGGGCATACCGAGGCGCAACCGGCTCAGGTCGGGAGGGGGACAAGAAGCGAGCATCCGAGCCAAGCTCGGGCCAAGGAAAAAGGCGGAACCGAGACGAGGAGCACAAAGAACCGTCCCGAAAGTACGAGCGGTACACTCCCTTAACCGCTTCGGTGTACGAGATCTATGAAGACATCAAAGGCTCGGGCCTCCTCCGCCAACCCGAGCCAATGAGGTCGAAGAACCGCAACCGCAGTAAGCACTGCCTGTTCCACAGTGACCACGGGCATCATGCCGACGATTGCCACCAGCTCTAGGATGAGATCGAGCACCTCGTCCGCCATGGACACCTATCCTGGTTTGTGGCCAGGCATAAGGAATACCGAGGCGCCCCAGAGGAGATCGATAATGCCCCTCACGGGGTCCACATCAATGTCATCACTAGAGGAGCTGCATCAGGAGGAGATAGTAGCCGAGGAAGGAAGCGCCATGCTGAGGCCCCGCCAAGTGAGCCACAGGTCATAGTCTTCTCCGACCAAGACCTAGAAGGGCTGACCACCCCGCATGACGATGCCCTAGTTATATCGGCTACGATAAACCATTGTAACGTAGATAGGATTCTAGTTGACAACGGAAGCCCCCCTGATGTATTATCTTATGAGTGTTTTCTTAAGATGGGGGAGAATCCGTCTAAACTCCGCCTGATCCGAACCCCCCTTTGCGGGTTCAATGGCTAGGTCACTTATCCCGAGGGAGCCCTAAGCCTGTCGGTTACTCTCGGCACCCCACCCAAAACCATTACGGTTATGGTGGACTTCATAATGATCAAGGGTATGACAGCATACAATGCCGGGGAATCCTTAGCCGAGAGAAAGCAGTGCCATCTACCTATCACCAAAAGATGAAGTTCCCCACTAAACATGGGGTGAGGGAAGTCCGGGGCAACCAGGCGTAGGCCAGAAGATGCTATATTATCTCGGTCGAAGCCACAAGGCCGGATGGGAAGAACAAGGGCCCCCGGGAAGTCGAGGAAAAACCCACAACATCCGAGCCTGGAGGCGAGTTGCTATCGGTTTTCCTAAACGATGACCCAACCCTAAAAGTAAAGATTGGAGCCGACCTACCATCTGAGGTTCAGCAGTAGTACAAAGAATTTCTTTCCGGGTACATCCGAGTCTTTGCATGGTCTGATGATCAACTCCTCGGGATACCGGGAGAGACAGTAGTGCATAAACTCAACCTTGACCCGACCGTGAAGCCCGTACAACAACGCAGAAGGAAGCACGTGCCAGAGAAGCAGACGGTCATCAAGGAGCAAGTCACCAAGGGGCATAAGACTGGTCTTTTTAGATCGGTCATGTACCCGACGTGGCTGGCTAACGTCGTCCTGGTGCCAAAAGCTTCGGGAAAGTGGCGAATGTGCGTGGACTTCACCGACTTGAACAAAGCCACACCAAAAGATTGATATCCATTGCCGAGCATCGACCAACTGGTTGACTCAACCTCGGGCAACGAGATACTCAGCTTCCTGGACGCCTATTCAGGTTACCACCAGATCAGAATGGATCCAGAAGATATCGAGAAGACCGCCTTCATCACCGACTTCGGCGTACACTGCTACACCCGGATGCCCTTCGGGCTGAAGAACGCTGGAGCCATGTACCAGAGGCTGGTCAACCATATGTTCGAGGGACAGCTCGGCCGGAACGTCGAGACCTACATTGACGACATGCTCGTCAAGACCCCCAAGGCCGAGGACCACTTCGCCGACCTAGCTGAGACCTTCGACACCCTCCTGCGGTACAATATGAAGCTCAACCCCGCCAAGTGTGCCTTCGAAGTAAGGTCCGGGAAATTCCTGGGCTTCCTGGTAACCAAGCGTGGGATCGAGGCCAACCCCGACAAGGTCCACGCCATCCTGGATATGCGGCCGCCCACCTGCACCAAGGACGTTCAACGCCTTACCGGGCGCATTGCAGTGCTCAACCGATTCCTATCCCGTGCAGCCGAACGATGCCTACCCTTCTTCAAACTATTGAGGGGGCCCAAAATGACATCTGCTACGTTCGCATGGGACGAGGAATGCCAAAAGGCGTTCGATGAGCTTAAGGAGTTCCTGGCTTCGCCCCCGGTGCTGTCCAAGCCTGTTCCAGGTGAAGCCCTACATCTCTACCTCTCGGCAACTCCATCCACAGTTAGCTCGGTCCTGGTCAGAAATGACTCAGGAGTCGAGAGACCGGTCTACAACACCAGCAAGGTGCTCAACGAGGCTGAAAGAAGGTACCCCGCAACTGAGAGACTCGTGCTAGCGTTGGTTTCCTCGGCCAAGCGCCTTCGACCCTACTTCCAAGGGCACTCCATCATCGTGTTGACCGGCGAACCACTGAAGAGGATCCTCGCTCACCCTGAAGCCTCGGGACGCCTCGTCAAGTGGGCCATTATGCTCGGGGCCTACGATATATCATACCGGCCTCGCTCGGCTATCAAAGGACAGGCACTAGCTGACTTCATCGCCAAGAGCACCATCCCGACCGAAGAAAAATCTCCGTCCGCGCCCGGGCCAACCTGCGAATTATTCGTCGACGGATCCTCCAACTCGGTCGAGAGCGACGCCAGCATCCTCCTGAAGTCCCCCGAAGGAGCAGAGCTGCAATACGCCTTGAAGTTCAACTTCAAGGCATCGAACAACGCCTCCGAGTACGAAGCCCTTATCTCGGGAGCCCGCATGGCCCGACGGTTAGGGGCTGAGCGAATTCACACTAACTCCCAACTAGTCGCTAGCCAGGTCAATGGCGATTATGAAGCTCGGGAAGAACCCATGGTCAAATACCTCCAGCTGGTCAGAACTGTGGCACAACAGTTCGAGAGTTTTGAGGTAGTCCGAATAGCTCAGGAGGAAAACTCCTGAGCGGACGCCCTCTCTCGGCTGGCCTCCTCTCTTGACTCCGAGGGTACTCGATCGGTCCTTCTCGAAGAGCTAGAGCGACCGAGCATTGACTCGGAGCTCATGGCTGTTGACTCGGCCTCCCCAAGCGACTGGCGTACCCCCTATCTGCCGTGGCTCCAAGACTCTCAAGAGCCCCCCGACCCTCGAGAAGCCCGGAGATTGAAATACCAAGCTCGGTGATTCATCATTCTGGACGGCACTTTATACCACAGATCCTTCTCCGATCCCCTCCTGAAGTGCATCGGTATTGACGAAGCCGGCCGAGTGATTTAAGAGGTGCACGAAGGCTTGTGCGGAGCGCATCAAGGGAGAAGGTCGCTCGCCAGGATCTTGCTTTGGCAGGGTTACTGGTGGCCCACTCTATAGCACGATTGCTCGGACTACGTGCAATAGTGTGACCGGTGCCAGCGATTTGACCACTTGGTCCATCAGCCGGCAGTGGAGCTCGTCACCCTAGCCGAGCCTTATCCATTCGCTCGGTGGGGGATCGACATCCTTGGGCCGTTCCCTACGGCTCAGGCCCAGAAGAAGTTCGTCATCGTCGCCATCGAGTACTTCACCAAGTGGATCGAGGCCGAAGCTACAGCTAGGATCACCGAGACAGTCGTGTGGAGTTTCGTCTGGAAGTCGATCATATGTTGCTACGGCATCCCCCGGGTGATAGTGAGCGATAATGGTCGATAATTTGATTCTCGTTATTTCCGAGACAGATGTGCCGACCTAAACATTCGCAATCACTTCACTTTGGTCCCCCACCCTCAGGCTAACGGGCTGGCCGAAAATGCCAATAAGACTATCTTAAAAGGCATCAAGATTAGGCTCGGCAAAGCCAAGGGCAGCTGGCTCGAGGAATTGCCGAACGTACTTTGGTCGCACAGAACGACTCTGAGAATGGCAACCGGTGAGAGTCCCTTTCAGCTGGTGTACGACATCGAGGCCGTGATCCCGTTGGAGATTGGCAATCCCTCCCTCCGAGTCATCTGCTTCTCGCCCGAGGCAAACGACCAGAAACTGCTCGAAAATCTCGACCTAGCAGATGAAGTCCGAGAGATTGCCAGCATCCGAGCAATGGAATATCAACGCCGCCTCACTCGATACTACAACGCCAAAGTCTTAGATAGACACTTCCAGCTGGGAGACTTCGTTCTCATAAAAGCCGAAGCCTCTCGACCACTTGAGGCGGTGGGCAAGCTATCCCCTAATTGGGAAGGCCCCTACCGAGTGGTCGAGACGCTCGGGAAAGGAGTGTACCGGCTATCTACTATGGAAGGAGAACCCATCCCTCAGACGTTGAACGCGACTACACTACGCAAGTTCTACTTCTGAACACTTCAGTCGTGTAAGCAATATGAGATAAAGCAAAAAATTTCCTTCCTCTTTTATTCAGATAACTGTTTGTACATCAGAAAGGCCGAAGCCAATACAATACATGTCAAAAAAGCAAAAATCCATCTGACGCCGCCGTACGAGCCCATCGCTCGGCTGACTCGGTTAACCTTACTGCATCCAACCACTGACTCTGCCTCATGCAGAAACTGGCTCGGATAAAGGGTAGTCGACCCCGTTGGCTCAGGTAACTCGGAACAAAGGTGACAGAGGGATTGGGAAGAGGAAGGCTACCTTCCAAGTGGCACAGGGTAGATGAAGGGGAAGAGGAAGCCAACTAATAGCAAAGAATGCCAAGAGGCATCCTCCGAAGAGTTAAAGAAAGAAATGACAAGAAGGGCAGAAGAGAGAGAAAGAGGCTGCGGGGAGAAGGGAGGAGAAGCAGGAAGTGGAAAGGAATCTTGAGAGAGATCCCCTCCAGAGAGTGAGCAGGAAGGGACGATGGAAGGGGGTGCCTGATCCCCCCATCCATCCGCCATTACGTCCCTCCCCGCAAGCGCCGCCGGAACTGATAAAAAGAAGGCGACGTTCTTTCGCACGTCGAACCCCCTTCTAACCAGCCCGCCGGTCGTCGAACTCCCTTCAGACCCGAAGTAGAAAAGACTCTCCGCCCTCCGTCATCTGCAGCTTCATCTTCCAGGGCGTCTTCCATGCTTCAAATTTGATGACACAACGCTTCGTGAAGAAGGAGAGAGGAAAGACTGTCAGAGAAGACCCTAAGCAATGGAGAGGAAGAGACGCCCTTCGGACCTTTTATAGGCGAAGGGAGGCTACTTGCCTTAAATGATTCTTCCCTCGAAAACACGCTAAAAGGACCTCTCCCTACGAACGGTCACCTCAAACTCCTCAGTTCCATCCCAGCGGGACACACGAACCTTAAATGACCAGCGTTTGACCAGCGTTATGTCAGACGCGCCCCCAACCATCACGCGAGATCCACGCAGAAAGTATCGGCACTTTCCAACTACTGCGGATACGCTGGTCAAACCACGGCAATGGCGGTAAAAAATAGTAAGTCTTTATCATAACGCTATTGCCTTACGTTCTTGACTTTCCTTTACACAAAAAGAGAAGTTTTTCTTCAAAAAAGGAAAAACGTACAAGGAGAAAAAGAAAAACAGATACATCAGGCCTCTGGCCCATCCTGAGGCTCGAAAGTTGAAGGCTCGGACGGTCTGCCCCCGGCACCCTCGGCGACGGTCGACCCTGGCACTGACCCCACATGCGTGGGAACTGCCTCGGTTGCGCGCCTTCCCGAGGCATCCGAAGTTGGCGACCCCTCGGACGAAGATGAGTCCCCCTGGTCTCCTTCCCCCGACGCCGAACCAGAGGAATCGGAGGACGCCAAATCCGAGTCGTAGCATTGCCCGGACGGGAAACTAATTGTCTTGGGCGCCTGCTCCTCCGCATAGAAGATGGCCCGGCCGTAGCCGTGCTCGAACCCCTTGCGGGTGCCCCGGCGAAGTGCTAACTCATAGTAAGGGAGGGCAGCCTCCTTAAGGTCGACCCGGTAGGCCTCCGAGCGTTTATATTGCTCGAGTGCCTCCGCCCCGGTCGATCCCACCCTACTAGCGAGCTCGGCCTTCTCCCGCTCCGCCTCAGCCAACCTCCGCTCTGCCTCGGCCATATGCTTCTCTGCCTCGGCCCGATCAGCCTCGGCCTCCAGCCGAAGACGCGTGGCTTCCTCCGCTCGGTCTAGTAGCTCGGCGCACTCGGCCACCCACTGGCCATCTCGCTCGGCATGGGCCACGCGCTCCTCCTCCAGAAGCTTGCTCTTCCTCTCGAGCGACCCGCGGGCCTGGGCCAGTTGCCCGATCAGTGTCCGGACCTCCGCCTGACTCATCCTCGCCAGCTCTCTAACTGAGGAGAGCTCCCGCCGAAGCCCATCACGCTCCTCAGTGAGCCGAGCTACCTTCCCGTCGGACACGGCAAGGGTCCAGGCAAGGTTCGCCCGTTCTGACTCCGACCGAGCGTAAGCTTCAGCCAAAGAGGCCCCCAACTGGGCCAGGACCAGGCCACCCTCCATAACCATCTCAAGGGCCACGGGTGGGGAGCGTTGCCTGTCTCCTCCCTTAACCACCTTCGCAGATATGCTGCGACATTTCTGGTACAGAGGGCCCCGGATGCCCAGCCTCTCCAGGGCAGCCGGAATAGGGGCGCCACCTCCGAGCGACATCCCCTCAGGAGCCCCGCCGGCCGGCCCGGATTGAGCCGCTGCTTCATCCGCCCCTCTTGCCTAGGTCGGTTGGGGCTGCGTCGCCTCTCCTCGTGCCCCCCCGGCCTCGACCGGCTCGGCCTTGGCGCTGCCGCCCGGAACTCCGCCTGCCTCGCACGACGCTCCAGTCTCGATCGCGGTCCTGGAGTCGCCCGCTTCGGTCCCGGCCCCCTCGGCTCCTACAGAGGGGAGAGCCAGGCCAACGCCAACGCCAACCACAAAGACGGCCCTGGCCTCCTCGGCCACCTCTTGCTCGGCGGATGGGAGAGCCGGCCTAATAGGGTCAGCCCTGTCACGCTCGGTAGAGGGGAGAGCCGAGCTAGAGCCACCTGCGACTACGGGGACATCCCCGGCCTTCTTGGCCCGTTTCCTAGCCTTCGCGGTGTCCCTCAACATCCTCTCCATGGGATCCTTGCGCTTGGACCCCCGCAGCCTGGAAGACCCTTCCCGGGCCACCTCCTTGCCCTTATCTCGGGCTCGGGAGTGACCCTCGGGAGCTTGCGACTCAACGGCAGCCGAGTCGTCGCCCAGATCGATCACTTCCCGCTCGGTCGCATGCTCCTCCTCCACAGTCGGCCGCCTGGTGTCTGCGCAAAAGAAGACGCGGTCCGGAAAAGAAAAAGGGCTTCATCACCCGAAGGGAAAGCTGATTCACGGTGCCCGTACCTGCCGGCCGTAGCCACTGGAGAAGGCATCGCTCGAGGTTCTCCGGGGTCACCAGCTCCTTCGTGGACTGGCGATGCTTCAGCAGAATGACCGCGTACTTCTCCACATCCAGAGAGAACTCATCTTGCCTCAGAGGAATGTTCGGGTGAAAGTTGGGGATTACGAGACACCTCCAAGACTCCTCCACCGAACAAATCCCCACCCAGAAGAACTGAGTCTTCCACCCCTTATGGGAAGAGTCCTTCACGGCTAAGGAGACACAGCTCATGTTCCACCTCTCCTGGACGAAATAGAAGCCCTTCCCGGTCGAGGAATGCTCCTTCAACTCAATAAAGTAATGAAAGAGGTCCAAGGAAAGAGGAACCCCGCACTGGAGGCAGAGGATGCGGAAAGCGGAAAGTAGAAGATAAGAGTTGGCCACCAACTGTACGGGAGCCAACAGGAAGAAATTGAGAAGGTCAAGAACAAAACGGTCGAAGGGAAGATGGAACCCGCCCTTCCACGATAGAAGGAAGGAACAGAAATGGCCCGTCTGAGAATTCAAGTTCGTCTCATTTGGGGTAGCCGCGGTGAAGTAGTACTGCCAGGGAAGGCGAAACTAGTGCTCTAGCCGCTTCACCTTCGCCTCCCCCAGCTCGCTATAGTTCGGAGCCGACGGTATCACCACTGCCCTAGCCTCGGGCTCACCCTCCAACTCCTCGGCCTCCGGACGCTGGTCCGCCATGAAATCTGAAGAGGAACTTGAAGAAGAAGGCTCCCAAGACTCCAAAGACTCTAGAGGAAGAGGAAGCTGTCAGACCGCCTCCGCGGTTATCTCAGCCAACTCGGCGAACGCCACTGCGAGTCTCTGCTCTTCCGCCGTATCCCTACGGCACATCAAAGAGCCCCGAAAGCAAGTACAAAGGAGAGCAAAACCCTAAAGCGGAGGGAGTCTGGAACGACAAAAAGCGCACAACGCTTATACGACCTCCGAGAAAGGGGGGCCCCTTCGTTTCAAATCCGTCAGGATTATCATTATTACGGGCCTAGGTGACCACGGCAGGTGGCTTCTTAACACCGCCAGATCTCCTCCCACCCTAGCCACGCTGGTCCAAAACCCCAACGGCTACTCTTCCGAGCCTGCCAAGGCTCGGGAGTAGGAGGGGGACAAGTGGAGAGGGGGATTTCTGTAGCCCATCTAAGAGCGGCCGAACTAGGTCCAGCGAGACCAAACGAGACCTAGCTCATCTAAGTGACAGCCCCGCAGGGCCCACTTAGCATAAAAGCCCAATAAGTTCACTCGGGATCAAGCACTTCCTAGGCGGCCATTAGGCTCGGAAGGCCGAGCGTCGGTCCAGTCGGAGGAAGACCCACGCCCGACTTATTCCCCTCGCCGGGATAAGGGCTAGCGCCCAGCGCCCACTCCGACCGAGACTCACCCGAGCTATGCCTATCGCCCAGGATAGGGTTGGCACTCTTCATGCTTGGGTCGACCGACGGTTGCTTATCCATGCTGCCATTGAGAACCCTTTCTGAGCAGGAGTTTACGAGGACAAGAGAGCCCCACGAATCCTCAAGGCTATAAAGATCCCACGACAAGGACGTAAAGAGCCCACGTCGAGGACATAAAGAGCCCACGTCGAGGACGTAACCCCCGCCTGAAACTCCTCAGCTTACGGGACTCATAAGGCTGGTGCACTATTTAAACATGGGACTCCCTCCAGCGAAAGGTAAGGCCAACACACGCCTAAAACTCCCTGAGCAGGAACCACTTCACCACCTTGGTAGAGAGGGATCTCGTGCATCTCCTTCTTCCTCCCTTCATAGCCTCCACCTCTGCTCTACTGACTTAGACATCGGAGGGTTTTCCCCTAGGAACCATCCATAGGCCCCGTGATCCGTTTCCCTTTCTTGCAGTTCACTGTTCGATGATCATCTCCTCCAGCTCAGGACCAGCGCGAGATCGCCCCTCTTCAATCCCCATTTGCATCGATCTTGCAATGTTCCACAGACTTTGTCATGTATGCTCAGACCTTGTTAACAAGGTTGCGCAGACCTTGCTTCACACGAGCTACTATATGCACTGACTTGGACCTCACACAGATCTTGTGTGTGTGAAGCTTGCACCGACTTTATCATTGCAACGACGACCTAATTATGTGACAACGCCTGCTAACACGGACCTTGTATGCTTTATCAACAGAAACGTGCATCGACCTGCATGAGGCAAAGTATGCACCGATGTTAATATGCACCGACTTGTGCGAGGAAAAACCTGCACCGAGGTTGAATATGCAAGACAAATAATGCATTGTCTTCATACAAGTAAACAGTGAATTGCACAGACTTCAACAAAGGTTGCAGCAAAACTTGCACCGAGGCAAGGAATGCACCGACCTTATTTTGATCGTGTGAAAACATGCATCGACTATATGAATGCATTGAGCTAATCCCTATGAACAGTGATGTGCACCGAGTTGAGCAGTGTATGCATATGACGAAATGTGCACAGACCTCGTGACAAGCATAGAGCAAATGTGCACTGACTTAGCTACAGTGTATGCACAGACTTGCTAGTGTGCACAGACCCTAGTATGTGCATGAGACGCAAGATAAGACGCAGGATATGCACAGACCTCACAGACCTTAGACGAATCATGAGACGTAGGAATGCAATGAGACGCATAATGCAGAATGAGACGCAGATGTAGACCACTTAGACATGCACCGACTAGGCTATGTGAGACGCGAAACATGCACCGACTTCTAATGCAGACCTTGCACAAAGACAAAACAAAAACATGCACCGGACTTATATGATGGAAATGCACTGACCTTATATGCAACTAGCCTCGACATTGCTAAGCACGCAAGGCAACTAACACTGACTTGATGCGTATGCAACACAACTAGCATCGACTTCTCAAAACCAATCCAAGAGCAAATGTGCACGGTCCCAATAATGCATGAATGAAAATGTCGACTCATGGTGTCGACTCTTACCATATGCATATGAGCAGTGAGTATGCATGGACCCTCTACATATGCAAAGGAAAATATGTGTGAGCATGTACCCTGTATGATGAAATGCAAGGCGTGCACTCTGATGAAGTTGTATGCAACATAACAAGCAAAGACCAAATGCTCATTCAATCTTTCATGCAAACATAGTGTGACTTATAGTGTTTGCTATCATCAAAACCACAGGGGCACAACAGCCAAGTCATTAACCATTTCAGGATACGTGTGAAGATCATCAATGGTCAAGAGGGGATCGCTCACTATCGGGTATAAATCAGATAGTTAATGGGTCATGACACTGACGCTCCATTAAATCCTTGGCCAGGGTCGTGTGAGTTCGCTTAGAACGGACGTCATACACTTTAAGGAGGTCATGGTCAAATGGCACGATCATGTGGTTTGACATTTACCATACCCTCGATCGAACCAGACTCATAGAAGGAGCGAGGGATTATAGCGATGCGACAACTATACACTTACAGGTACCAGACAGTGTGGTTTGAACCCGGCGTCCTCTAGGATCACGCGGATTTACTTGACCCAACGTGATCAAAGGTTCGAAATAAATTAAACTATTATTCGACTCTAGTAGAAGCGAATAATAAATTTAATTTACTTCTAATTGGGAATTAGAAGTTAATGGGCCTTAAACTAGAGTGACTATGGACCTAGAGGATCACACATAATGGGTTCTCAAGTGACGGGGCATTATTGTACATACGTATATATATTAAAAGCCTTAAATTCTTTTGGAAAAAGAATGATGATAAGGGCTTAATATATATGTACAATAATGAAAGGGATACATATATAATTTTGGTCCTTATGGGTTCTTTTGAAAAGTACCTTACTATTATATATATGTGGTGAGGACACGCGCCGCATTACTCGACGGAGCACACGGAGCACGTCGGCATCCCTTTGGCTCGGCGATCACTTGGCAGACTAGCAGAGTTACCTGCACTTATTCTTTACTTTAGGCCATGTTGGGCCTTGGATTAGTCCCTGCGTGGACACTTTTTATCATTTGTGTGGACCTTTGTAGGCCAATTGGGGCCAATTAGGCTTTAGTTGGGTCTTTTTATGCTTATTAGGTAGAAGATAGGGCTATTGGGCCACTTTCTTGGTTCAAGCCTTGGCCCATTTGGCATGGCTGCCCAACCAGGGCTTGGCCCACCTGGGGACTTGCGCCCCCCTCCCTAGGGTTAGGGTTTTGGGCGCCCACCCCCCTTTTCCTCTCCTCTTGGAAGGTGGCAGCCGCCCCTCTCCTAGATTATAGGAAGAGGGGTGCGCCCCCCCCCCCCTTTCCCTTCGCCATCGATCACCCCTCCCTCCTTTGGCCGCCCCCATCCCCCAATCTCCTCCTAGATTCTAGGAGTGGTGCGCACCCCCTTTCCCCCCCTTGCACCTTGCGCACCCCCCCTTTCCCCCTTGGCTAGGGTTTCAACCCTAGCATTCCCCCTCCCCATATAAAAGGTTTGTATTTTTCTTTTGAGCATTATTATGAATGAATGAAAGAAATTACTGATTCTCCTTGAAGGTGGCTGCGCCCCCCTCCTTGTTCCTCTTAGCTCCTGCGACGGGAGCGAGCTTGGGGTGTGACTCCCCATCCCCTCGGTGCGACGCCGAGGTTCCCTCTCTCTTCTATCTCTTCACAAGTTCAAGTTTGGTGCAACCAGATCTTGCCTCCAAGAGCCGCGACGACCTCCTCTGTTCTTGGCAGCTTTGGGCGACCAGCCCATTTTTGGGTGATTCTACTACGAGTCGCCAACGCGTGCGAAGTGGTCTCGCCTCATTTGGATTTCGGCATCACCCGTGGTGGTTTTCTTCGTGAGATCGCACAGGACCTCCTCTCCCTGCGAGCCAGATCCTGCCCGCCCTCTTGCGAAACTTCCACAGGGCGGACAACTTGGAGTTTGGACGCGGGCTCTTCAGGGATCGTACCTCTCTTCGTCCCCTTTCCAACGCCGTCGACCTCGTCTCATTCCGACGTCCGAGCTGTTCGTGGCATCCGTTTTCGTGAGGTCGCACGGGTCTGTCCCATCCACCCAGCGCCAGCACCAGCCGCGGGTTTCAGAGGCCACTGCGCGCAACCCCGACCACATCTGATCGAGCCCTTCGGTCGGGACCTGCTTCTCTGCGTCCCCGACGTCCTCCCTCAAGCGGCGTCCCGTTCGGCCACCGGAACAACGAGTTCTCAATTTTCCCGCTCGAGTGCGCTGTTCTGTGTGCAGGAAATCAGTCACGACTTGCAGATGACCTCACGGCCACCTCGGTGCGAATCTGAGCGCCCCCTTTGGACGAGGCTTCCTCCCGTGACCTAGCTACGTGCCCTCGCTGACGGCGCCTCAATCGGACACCGGACCAGGCCGTGGGAGCGTTCACCGCCGAGTCACGCATTGCCGCGAACCTGCCGACTGCCGCCCGGGTCCTCCTCGCGGCCACCCCTTCACCGAGTGCCGCCCGTCAGCCCGTGCATTGGCAGCCCCGAATCCATATGTTGTAGCCTGTTATCTCCCTGCGAGGAGTGGGCATTTTTTGGTTGGAGTTGTATTATTATTCACCTTGTGTATCGGGGTTGTTGATCTCGGCCGGGGTTTCTTCCCCACGCCTAGGCGTGGAGGTACGTGCGACGCTCCCCTTGTTGGCATTTGCTTTACTAGTATGCTTTCTAGTATGCCGCGTGAGTGTTTAGGATCCTAGCTAGTCTTTTAGTCACCGCGTGACTGTGAGTTGAGAGCACCCATTCCGTGGCCCTAGTCGAGCACCGAGCTCGGACTAGATTCCCTTAGGCGTACGGCGGTTCCTTAGCCGCTGAGATCCCCGCGCTTCCCTCATAGGGACGGTCGTTGGGCTTGAGTTTCTTGTTGAGAGACGCCTCCACCCGGAGGAACGCTACGGAGGTCAGCCGCCCGGCTTGCCTTTGGCGTGCGAGTGCTGGCCGCACTGTGTTGCATTCGTAGGTCCTAGCCCTTTCAGTCCTGTCCCGCATCAAAATGGTATCAGAGCATATAGGTTTGCGTCTAGGGTTCAGTCTTGCATCCATTTAGCATGTGTCCACCCGTATAGGTCTAGTGTGTCCCCCTTAGCCCCTTTAGGTCCCATTGCATGCCCACTCGGGGTGGTACCCACTACCATCGCCCGGACACTATGGGTGATCCCCGTAATGCCGCCCCGGGAGGCCGTCCTCTTGAGGATTTGATGGCCCAGCTCATGGAGCGCATGGATAGGTCTGAACAAACCCTTAAGGAGCATACCGACCGTTTGGAGGGCCGACTCAAGGCCATTGAGGACCGCGCTGTAGCATCTGACCGATCTGTCCAGGGTCTGGTCGGACAGATAGAGAGAGTTGAGGAAGTTCCCCGTCGGGACCCCCCTAGAGTTGCCCGTGACCCTCCGGCGGCAGCTGCCCAGCCCCCCCTATACCGGACTGAGGAGCGACAGCCACGAGTCCCCGACTTTGAGGATTACGGATCCGACAACGATTATGAGGGGAATGGTCGATGCCACCGTGGTCACCGACCACAGAGGGACGACGAGGACGATCGGATCCTTAGGACCGTTCGTGCGGACCCTCCCACTTTTGACGGATCCCTGGATCCGAAGACCTATCTAGACTGGGAGGCCGGCATGGACCGGTACTTCGAGTGGTTCGAGATGTCTGACCACCGGCAGGTTAAGTTTGCCAAGATGAAGTTACTAGGGCGGGCACAGACGTATTGGAGGAATCTGGAGAGTCTGCTATTTCAGCGTCAGGACCCCCAGGTTGAGTCTTGGGGTGAGATGAAAGTCAAACTCCGAGACAAGTACCTCCTCCCTCATATCGCCAGAGGCTCATTGACAGATGGCAGAGTCTCAGCCAGGGAGATCGGACCGTGTCCGAGTACATCGCAGAGTTTGACGAGTATTTCTTGCGATGCGGAGTCACTGAGGAGAGCGCCATGCCCGTCTCTCGTTTCCGTCGTGGTCTACGGCCCCATTACCAGTATGAGTTATTTCGCCGTAATGTGACCACCTTAGAGGTCGCGTATCAGGTTGCTATGGAGCTAGAGCAGTTTGAGGCGGAGTTCACTCCTACTCAACGTCAGGGGACCACCAGTCAGCGGGGGTTCGACCCACGCACCGCACCTAGTTCCTATAGTCGGTTTCCGGCGGCTCGGCCCTCGGAACCCCCTCGCCAGGACCCCACTGTTCCTAGGCCTCGCCCTCCCCTGCCGAGGGACACTCTCCCTCCCCCTCGCCAGCAGCCACCTTACCCCACCTCACGCCCTCAGCCTCCCGCGTTCCCTACCCGACCCCAGCTACCACCACCCCCGGCCCGTCATGATGACAAGGGGAAGGGGCCGATGACCGGTGGAGCATCTCCTAGCACAGGGGCACGTAACAATTGTTATAGGTGTGGTGGAGTCGGCCATTATGCGAACAAAGTGCCCCACTAGAGAGTCGCTTGTTGTGACAGGACCCCTCGCCCACTGATCCCACGGCTGAGCTTGTGCCAGTCAGCTATGAGGCCGACCAGGAGTTAGCGAGGAGTTCTTCGATGAGTTGCTTGAGGGAGAGCAGGACGGTGTCCCTGGTACTCAGTATCAGGGCGATGCGCAGTTAGGGGTAGTCCGGTGTATCCTTACTCAGCCCCTGGTGAGTGACGACTGGCGTCGTACCACCATTTTCACACCTTTTGTAGGCTTGGAGGGAAGGCCTGCAAGGTGATCATTGACAGTGGGAGCTGCATTAATGCCATATCCACCGGTACGGTTACTCGTCTTGGGTTGACACCCGTGGATCACCCTGCTCCATATCGGGTATCTTGGGTAGATTCTACCTCTATCCCTGTCAGGCTTCGCTGTCTAGTCCCATTGCAGTTTCAGACCTACCATGATGAGATTTGGTGTGATGTGCTACCTATGGAGGTGGGTAGTATCATTCTAGGTAGGCCTTGGCTCTTCGATAGGGATGCCACCCTCCATGGCCGGTCGAACACTTGCACCTTTGACCATGGCGGCCATAGGATCACTCTCCACCCCACCCAGCCTAGGGATCCTGCCGTTCGTGGGCCAGCCGGCCCCAGTGCCACGAACACCCCTCGTCAGGGGAAGGCCGACCCTCCTACCCCACCCTTGGTGCCAGCTACTACCTCCTCCACTACCCTCACCCTAGGAGAGCCTTCCACTAGGAGATTGATGGTGATTAGTCCCCGTGAGATGGAGAGGAGTTCACCAGTGGTAGTCCTCTCTTTGCTATTGTTGTTCGAGAGGTGAGTGATACAGTCTCAGGATCCGAGGGTGAGCTAAACCCCGAGTTGGCTGCGATTTTACGCGAGTTTTCTGATATCTTCCGGAGGACCTCCCTGGAGGCCTTCCACCTATGCGTGACATCCAGCATGAGATCGACCTTGTCCCGGGCTCTTCATTGCCTAACCTCCCTCACTATAGGATGAGCCCCGCGGACCATGCCGAGTTACAGAGGCAGGTCGAGGAGTTGATGAGTAGGGGATCTCTCAGGGACAGCAAGAGCCCTTGCGCTGTCCCCGCGTTGCTAGCCCCGAAGAAAGATGGCACATGGAGGATGTGCATCGATAGCCGTGCGATCAATAAGATCACGGTGAAATATCATTTTCCTATTCCCCGATTGGATGACTTATTAGATATGATGTCGGGAGCCACTATTTTTTCAAAATTGATCTTCGAAGTGGCTATCACCAGGTTAGGATCAGGCCTGGGGATGAGTGGAAAACTGCATTCAAGACCAAGGATGGTCTGTATGAGTGGTTAGTTATGCCTTTTGGGCTATCTAACGCCCCTAGTACATTCATGCGGTTGATGACCCAAGTCCTGCGCCCTATGATAGGGGTCTTTTTGGTCGTCTACTTCGATGACATCCTTATTTATAGCCGCACTAGGGAGCACCACTTAGACCATCTCCGATAGGTCTGCCTTGTTTTGAGGCGAGAGAGCTTATTCGCCAACCCGAAGAAGTGTGCTTTCATGACTGACCAGGTTTCCTTCCTTGGGTTCATAGTGTCTCGAGATGGGGTCTCCGCTGATCTGGAGAAGATACGCGCCATTAGGGAGTGGCCCGAGCCCCGCACCCTCCACGATGTTCGGAGTTTCCATGGCCTGGCGACGTTCTATCGTCGCTTCATCCGTGGCTTCAGTTCCATCACTGCCCCGATCACGGATTGCATTAGGAAGGGGGTATTCACATGGACTAAGGCTGCGGCCACGGCCTTTCAGAACATCAAGGAGCGCATGACCCAGGCACCTGTCCTTACCTTACCTGATTTTTCTAAGGTGTTTGAGGTCACCTGTGACGCTTCGGGAGTGGGTATAGGGGGAGTTTTGAGTCAGGAGTCTCACCCCATTGCCTTTTTCAGCGAGAAGCTGAACGATGCCAAACTGCGGTATTCCACGTATGACAAGGAGTTTTATGCAGTCGTCCAGGCATTGAGATATTGGCGGCACTATCTCCTACACCAGGAGTTTGTGCTCTTTTCTGATCACGAGGCTTTGAGGTTTCTCCATACCCAGAAGAAGCTGAATGCGCGTCATAGTCGGTGGGTGGAGTACCTTCAGGAGTATACCTTTGTGCTTAGGCACAAGGCAGGAGCCGAGAACAAGGTGGCCGATGCGCTGAGTCGGCGGATGATGATGTTGTCCACCATGAGTGTCGAGGTGGTGGGATTGGAGAGGCTGAGGGAGGCTTATGTTGACTGCCCAGACTTCGGTCCGATTCATGCTGCCCTTCAGTCGGGCCCCTCCCGTGATTATAGTGAGTTTGTCCTTCAGGAGGGTCATTTATTCCGAGGTGGCAGGTTGTGCATCGCACGGACGTCTGTTCGTGATTTTCTCACTTGGGAGTTGCATGCAGGGGGTCTTGCTGGCCACTTCGGCCGGAACAAGACCATTGAGGCCGTTGAGCATAGGTTCTATTGGCCTAGTTTGAAGAGGGATGTTGCTCGCATCGTGGCTCAGTGCCGCACTTGCGCTATGGCCAAGCAGAGAAAGCAGAATACCGGCCTTTATACTCCCCTCCCTGTCCCGGACAGTCCATGGTAGGACATTAGCATGGACTTCGTGTTAGGTTTGCCTCGTACCCTCCGTCGGCATGACTCCATTTTTGTGGTGGTAGACAGGTTCTCTAAGATGGCTTTGTTCATTCCCTGTTCCAAGACTTCAGACGCCTCTAGAGTTGCCCGTCTGTTCTTTGCTCACTGTGTTTCCAGGTTTGGGCTTCCACGTACTATAGTGTCTGATAGGGATGTGCGCTTCACTAGCTATTTCTGGAAAACCCTATGGCACATGATGGGCACCCAGTTGAAATTCTCTACCGCCTATCACCCCCAGACCGATGGTCAGACTGAGGTAGTCAATAGGAGTTTGGGGGATCTTCTTAGGTGTTTAGTGCGTGATCGTGTCGGGGATTGGGACTTGGTTCTACCTCTAGCAGAGTTTGCATATAATGACTCGGTCAATAGGTCTACAGGTCTGAGTCCCTTTGAGATTGTTACTGGCCGTAGACCTAGGAAGCCGATAGACTTGGTTCCATCTCCCATCCAGGCCCGTGTTTCTGAGTCAGCTGAGTCCTTTGCAGAGCATATTAGGCAGTTGCATGAGCATGTACGTCGTCATATAGAGGCCAGCAACGCACGTTATAAGGAGTTAGCTGATGCGCATCGACGCACCCGTGAGTTCCAAGAGGGAGAGTACGTCATGATCAGGGTCAGACCTGAACGGTTTCCTTCGGGGGCCGTGAAGAAACTCCAGGCCCGCGGTGCTGGACCCTTCCGAGTCTTGAAGCGAATTGGGTCGAATGCGTATGAGATTGAGCTGCCAGACGACTATGGGATCTGTTCGACGTTCAATGTCTCAGATTTGGTGGCATATCGGGATCCCGCGGTGATTCCCAGTGAGCCTTTTGGGCCCTCCCCTCCTATTGAGAGTGTTACACCTTCTGAGCGTCCACCTCCTCCAGCCCCATTACAGAAACGCGAGCATATAGATTGCATACTGGATGAGCAGGTGACCACTACCAGGAGCGGAGCCTACCAACGCTTCCTAGTGCGTTGGAGAGGGCGCCCTGCGACAGACGACACCTGGATCACACGAGGAGAGCTAGAGAGGATCGACCCCGACTTGCTGGAGCGCCACTTGAGCGACCGTGACCCTTACTCGACAGGGTCGAGTTCTTCCCACCCGGGGAGAATTGGTGAGGACACGCGCCGCATTACTCGACGGAGCACACGGAGCACGCCGGCATCCCTTTGGCTCGGCGATCACTTGGCAGACTAGCAGAGTTACCTGCACTTATTCTTTACTTTAGGCCATGTTGGGCCTTGGATTAGTCCCTGCGTGGACACTTTTTATCATTTGTGTGGACCTTTGTAGGCCAATTGGGGCCAATTAGGCTTTAGTTGGGTCTTTTTATGCTTATTAGGTAGGAGATAGGGCTATTGGGCCACTTCTTGGTTCAAGCCTTGGCCCATTTGGCATGGCTGCCAACCAGGGCTTGGCCCACCTGGGACTTGCGCCCCCCTCCCTAGGGTTAGGGTTTTGGGCGCCCACCCCCCTTTTCCTCTCCTCTTGGAAGGTGGCAGCCGCCCCTCTCCTAGATTATAGGAAGAGGGTGCGGCCCCCCCCCCTTTCCCTTCCCCATCCGATCACCCCTCCCTCCTTTGGCCGCCCCCATCCCCCAATCTCCTCCTAGATTCTAGGAGTGGTGCGCACCCCCTTTCCCCCCTTGCACCTTGCGCACCCCCCCTTTCCCCCTTGGCTAGGGTTTCAACCCTAGCATTCCCCCTCCCCATATAAAAGGTTTGTATTTTTCTTTTGAGCATTATTATGAATGAATGAAAGAAATTACTGATTCTCCTTGAAGGTGGCTGCGCCCCCCTCCTTGTTCCTCTTAGCTCCTGCGACGGGAGCGAGCTTGGGGTGTGACTCCCCATCCCCTCGGTGCGACGCCGAGGTTCCCCCTCTCTTCTATCTCTTCACAAGTTCAAGTTCGGTGCAACCAGATCTTGCCTCCAAGAGCCGCGACGACCTCCTCTGTTCTTGGTGGCTTTGGGCGACCAGCCCATTTTTGGGTGATTCTACTACGAGTCGCCAACGCGTGCGAAGTGGTCTCGCCTCATTTGGAGTTCGGCATCACCCGTGGTGGTTTTCTTCGTGAGATCGCGCAGGACCTCCTCTCCCTGCGAGCCAGATCCTGCCCGCCCTCTTGCGAAACTTCCACAGGGCGGACAACTTCGATTTTGGACGCGGGCTCTTCAGGGATCGTACCTCTCTTCGTCCCCTTTCCAACGCCGCTGACCTCGCCTCATTCCGACGTCCGAGCTGTTCGTGGCATCCGTTTTCGTGAGGTCGCACGGGTCTGTCCCATCCACCCAGCGCCAGCACCAGCCGCGGGTTTCAGAGGCCACCGCGCGCAACCCCGACCACATCTGATCGAGCCCTTTGGTCGGGACCTGCTGCTCTGTGTCCTCTTCGTCCTCCAACAAGCGGATCTCCGTTCGCCCTTCGGATCTATTTCTTATCATTTTTCCCGCCCGATCGCGCTGTTCTGGGAGCAGAATCCCTGTCACAACTTGCAGGTGCGCCCCCGGCTTTCACGGACGGAATCTGCGCGCCCCCTTTGGCCGAGGCTTCCTCCCATGACCTAGCTACGCGCCCTCGCTGACGGCGCCTCAATCGGACACCGGACCAGGCCGTGGGAGCTTTCACCGCCGAGCCGCGCATTGCTGCGAACCTGCCGACTGACCGCCCGGACCCTCCTCGCGGCCACCCCTTCACCGAGTGCCGCCCGTCAGCCCGTGCATTGGCAGCCCCGAATCCATATGTTGTAGCCTGTTATCTCCCTGCGAGGAGTGGGCAATTTTTGGTTGGCATTGTATTATTGTTCACTTTGTGTATCGGGGTTGTTGATCTCGGCCGGGGTTTCTTCCCCACGCCTAGGCGTGGAGGTACGTGCGACGCTCCCCCTTGTTGGCATTTGCTTTACTAGTATGCTTTCCATTATGCCGCGTGAGTGTTTAGGATCCTAGCTAGTCTTTTAGTCACCGCGTGACTGTGAGTTGAGAGCACCCATTCCGTGGCCCTAGTCGAGCACCGAGCTCGGACTAGATTCCCTTAGACGTACGGCGGTTCCTTAGCCGCTGAGATCCCCGCGCTTCCCTCATAAGGACGGTCGTTGGGCTTGAGTTTCTTGTTGAGAGACGCCTCCACCCGGAGGAACGCTACGGAGGTCAGCCGCCCGGCTTGCCTTTGGCGTGCGAGTGCTGGCTGCACTGTGTTGCATTCGTAGGTCCTAGCCATTTCAGCCCCGTCCCGCATCAATATGTATCCTACGTAGAAAGCTCCTCCTCTCTTCTTCTTTCGAACCAAGCATTACAGAAAGGAAGAGAAGAAGGCTTCTCTCCTCCCCTTTCCTCCCTCTTGCTCTCTCTCTCTCCCTCTCAAAGGTGAAAGGCCTAAGAGAGAAGAACGGGGTTTTGAGCACCCGTGATTTTATGCGTGGGAGGGAAAGAAAGGGAGGACGCCGTCACCGCGTGAGGACGCCGTCACCACGTAGGGATCCGTGTGGATCAACTCTAGAGGCCGTACATCTGTGCAGCTCGTCGTGCGTTGAAATCTGCATCGGGCACTACAGACATCGTCGTTCCGCGTAAGGTGAAATCTGCAACCCGTAGTTAGGGGTTGGGAATTTTAATGCATCGATTAGAGCACGGTTCTAGGATTCTAACAAGCCGGGTTCGGGTAAATAATTTTTTATTATCCGCTACGTTGTCCGAACAGGGCTGAACGAATCCTTACAGTGGTATCAGAGCTAGGTTTGCTCTGATCGATGTAATTTCTCAGCATAGAATCAATTTTAGGGGCTATAATTTGCATGATCTTCAATTACAAGGAGGGGAATTCGATGCTGGGCATCCTCAGTTCCCAGGCAAAAAAAAAAAAATGGTGCGTTGGGCGCCCTACGCCGCATAGGGCGCAGTGCGCCCGCCCGCCCACGCGGGCGCCTGCGGCGCCTGCCTCCCGTGCGCGAGGGCTGGCGGGCGCGTCTGCCCACACGGCCCGCGTGGGCGGCCGCGCCTAGCGCAGTTTTGACCGCAGAAATTTTTTTTAATTTTTTTAAATTATTGCCTCTATTAATTTATTGGGCCTTTAAATATATATTCAGGGGCACATTAAATTAATCAATTATTATCTTAAATATTAATTATCTTTTCTCGATAAAAAATTCAAATATTGTTGAATTTTATTTAACTTTTAAATTTATTGAGTTGGGATAATTATTATTTTATTTGAGATAATAATGTAATAATTGTAGATGATCATGAGAAATTTAATATTTTGAATTTTTAATTAATAGATAATTGTTAAATTCAATTGTTGAATTTCATTGAAGTTAATGATAAAAAAATTTAAATTTTTGAATTTTTAATTATTAGATAATTATTAAATTCAAATTTTGAATTTTAAAAAATAATAATAATAATTGAGTATAATTACATTATTTAAATTTACTTTCAAATGAAATTATTGGATAATTTATTTGAATTTGAATTTGAATAATTAGCTTATTTAAATTTATTTTTAAAATTAATTATTGGATAATTAAATTTAAATTTAATTTTTAAATAATTATCTCAATTATCTGAATTATTTGAATCAGATTCAAATATGTATGTCCCTGCGATAAATGATGGTTCTATGTATGATTTGCTTTATGTTACCTTGAATTGGCTTGTTTATATGTGTTTAATTTTAGTTAATCCAACTTGAATTTTTAAAATTAAATAAAGCCAGCCTATTTTGGTTTGCACATCCCACTTTTCAATCCAAATATAAGGATTATTTTCAAAAATAACCTTTGATTGATCTGAAATGTATGTGTTAGCAAGTGATCATGGACATAGCTGATGTAATTATTTAGAATCTGCGAGCCTCCTTTCTCTCTCTATTAAAATTCTTATGTACTTCTATCTCCCTTCACAGTTGTACTCGCCCTGAGGGCTTCTGGAATTTTATTGATATGTAATTTAAATTTTATCGGTCTGCGTGCCGTGTAAAATTTGTAATTTATGCGATGTCGGAGTATGAAAGCGTGGAGCACACCCGACGAGGATGATCCAGCTACTTCGGAAGCGAGCCGGATGTCTTAATAGCATTAGGAATAAAGTCCATGATCACGTACGATTTAATTTTACATTGGATACATTTACTTTGTGCAAACTACTAGGTAAGGTAAATATATTGGATATATTTATATTACCACCTAGGGTGAGATCAAGATAAAAATAAATTCCCTCGCAATTTAATTTTAGATCTGGTAAGCGTGGCTCTAGGAGTCGTCGTGGCCCTCCATCATTATGGGGTGAATGAATGTCTTCATCTCATGGATTTGTTGTGCTTTCCACAAGGTCCATGAGTTTGAGGGCAGGATGCAACCCCAAGGCTAGGCCTCAATGGGGTGAGGAATTGAACTCGACATTGTTGTGCTTTCCACAAGGGTCGGATCATGAACTCATTGCTATGTAGTAATGATGGTTAGACCTCACCGAGAGTATCCTTTGTTGTGCTTTCCACAAGGGGATGATTTCTTGGGGGCCGAATATCGGATATTACATTAGATGCAAGTGCTTGCTGACTGCCCTTGAGATGATGTATGACTTGTTGTGCTTTCCACAAGGTCATACCTCAGTCTCGTTGGGATTTCGACCCACTACGATGATCCTGATGATCTCATGTTCTATATACTGAGGGTTATATAGTTCGTTCGAAAAATAGTGGGACTAACTAAGATAAAAAATTGCATCTAAGTTAGAATTTGAACATATGCTAAGTTATCTTTTATTTCTTATTCCAGATTACAATGTCGTCGTCCAACCCCCTCCGTAGCATCTTAGATGCCAACAGGCTGACCAGACCCAACTTCTCAGATTGGCTGCGTAATTTACACATAGTCCTCACCGCCGAAAAAATAGCTTATGTGTTGGACACGGTTCATTCTGAGCCAGCTCCTGATGCCGACGAGGTGATTTAATGACTTATGCCAAATGGTCAGAAGACTCTTCCATTGCCCAATGTTACATGCTGGCCTCTATGGCTCCCGACCTGCAGAGACAATTTGAAAAGACTGATTGTAGAAGCATACTTCTTAACCTACGCCTGCTCTTTGGAGAGCAGGGCAGGATTGAGAGGTATGATATCTCCAAGAAGCTTTTGAGGACACGGATGTTAGTGGGTGCTTCAGTACATGCTCATGTACTGAAAATGATGGAGTGAATTGAGAGACTCAATGCACTGGGGTTCAAGTTGGATCTTGAACTGTGCATTGATCTTATTCTCTAGTCATTGCCTGATTCCTTTTCTCTCTTCATCATAAACTTCAACATGAATAGGATTGAAGCAACTCTCCCGGAGCTGCTCAACATGTTGAAAAGTGCTGAAGGGACTATGCAGAAAGATAAACCATCTTCTGTAATGATTGGTGGCTAGGCCAATAAGAAAAGGAAGGCCACTCAGATATATATGAAAGATGACAAAGTGAAGGGAAAGAAGAAGGCCAAGGGTAAGGAAGTCGTCAAAGTTGACAAAGGAAAGGGCAAGAAGAATGAAAAAGAAGACAAGTGTTTTCGATGCGGAGAAACATGACATTGGAAAAGGAATTGCAAGGTAATTCTAAATGAAGGTATTTTTGTCATAGACCTTAAGTTGTCATATATGGAATCCACATCATGGGTATTGGATACTGGATGTGCATCTCATATCTGTAACTTTGTGCAGACGCTGGTAAATAGAAGGCGGCTGGGTAAAAAGGAGATTGAGCTGAGGATGGATAATGGAGCTTTAGTTGCTGCCAAAGCTGTCGGGACTGCACGCCTCAATTTACCTTCGGGGTCATTCTGGAGTTAAATGACTGTTATTATATTCTGAATATTATTACGAACATTATTTTAATCTCTAGCTTGTATAACGTTGGATATATATTGGCTTTTAATAGCACTGGATGCTCTATAATGAATAATGATTTGATGATAGCCAATGGTTCATTAGTCAATGGTCTTTATGTATTAGATACATGTTCTAATGTTATGCAGGTTTCCAATGCTAATGAAGTGAATTCTGCATATCTATGGCATTGCAGGCTTGGTCATGAAGGTGAGAAAAGAGTCTCTCACCTACACTCAAATGGATATTTGAATTCATTCGAATACAAGCCATTTGATACTTGTGAGTCGTGTCTCATGGGGAAGATGATCAAGGCTCCCTTTAGTGGACATGGTGAGAGGGCTGCTGACCTTCTCGAGCACATACACTCGGATGTGTGTGGACCCATGTCCATGGAAGTAAAAGGGGGTCACCTCTATTTCATTTCTTTTATTGATGACTTCTCGAGATATGGCTATGTGTAGTTAATGAGGCATAAATCACAAGTCTTTGAAAAGTTTAAGGAATACAATAATGAAGTAGAGAAATAGACTGGTAAGAGTATTAAGGCTCTTCGATCAGATCGAGGAGGAGAGTACCTTAGCCATGAATTCACTTCTTATCTTAAGGACAATGGAATTGTTTCTCAGTGGACTCCACTGTATACACCACAGCACAATGGTGTATCCGAAAGGAGAAACAGGACCTTGTTAGACATGGTCCAATCCATGATGTATATGTCGGGACTACCCTTGTCTCTTTGGGGCTATGCCTTAGAGACTGCAGCCTATTTACTAAATAGGATCTCAAGTAAATCTGTTCCTTCTACACCATATGAGATATGGAAGGGCAGGAAACCAAATTTTAATCACATTAAAATTTGGGGGTGTCCTGCCCATGTAAAGAGGAACGATAGTGATAAACTTGAGTCTAGAATCGATAGGTGTAGGTTTGTGGGATATCCAAAGGAGACATTTAGATATTATTTCCATCACCCTTCTGAGCAAAGGGTCTTAGTGGCTAAGAGAGCTATATTTCTAGAAAGAGAATATCTACTCTAGAAAGAGAATAGACGAGGTCCAAGAACCACAACCCGTACACACAATCTCATTAGATGAGACTATATCGATTAATCCTATTCAGAGTGAAACACAGACACTACGGAGATCTAGTAGACTACCAAGAGAACCTGAGAGATATGTTGGACATATCTCAGAGAGGTCCACTAAGGTGTGCATCGATGAGGATGAAGATCCTCAATCCTACCACGAGGCGATCTGTAGTGCAGACTCCGAGAAATGGCAAGAGGCAATGGATTCAGAGATCCAGTCCATGTACACCAACAAAGTTTGGAACTTGGTTGATGTACCCGAAGGGAAAGTCCCTATCGGCTGCAAGTGAATTTTCAAAAGGAAGATCGGTGCAGATGGACACATTGACACATACAAGGCTAGATTAGTGACGAAAGGGTATCGTCAAATACAAGGTATTGACTATGACGAGACATTTTCACCTGTGGCCATGGTTAAGTCAATCAGAATCCTCCTTGCTATTGCTGCATACCTGGATTATGAGATTTGGCAAATAGATGTGAAGACAGCTTTTCTTAATGGAAATCTGTCAGAAGAGGTGTACATAGTACAACCTGAAGGATTCACCTCCATGCTTCATCCTAATAAGGTATGCAAGCTTCAGAGATCCATTTATGGATTAAAGTAAGCATCTCGGAGCTGGAACTTAAGATTTGATGAGGCTGTCAAATCTTTCAACTTCATTCGGAATGAAGATGAACCATGTGTTTACAAGAAGATCAGTGGGAGCTCAATGACATTTTTGGTCCTTTATGTTGATGACATCTTACTCATTGGGAAAGATGTAGGGATGTTGACATCAACTAAGTCTTAGTTGTCCAAGATATTCTCCATGAAGGATTTGGGAGAAGCATCATATGTGCTGGGCATAAGGATCTATCGAGATAGATCTAAAAGGATGATAGGATTATCCCAACCCATGTACATAGATACTATCCTCAAAAGATTTTGGATGGAAAATTCCAAGAGAGGTCTCATTCCTATGAGACATGGAATTTACCTATCTAAGGGGATGAGCCCTAAAACATCTGAGCAGGTGGCACACATGAATAAGGTACCATATGCTTCGGCCATAGGGTCAATCATGTATGTAATGCCATGTACACGGCCTGATGTTGCCAATGCTTTGAGCATTGTTAGTAGATATCAGGCAAATCCAGGCGAAGAGCACTGGAAGACAGTAAAGGGCATCATTAAGTACTTGCGAAGGGCTAAGGATCTTTTTCTGCTTTATGGAGAAAAGGACCTACAGCTTAGAGCTTACACGGACTCTAGTTTCCAGTCAGATCCAGATGACTGCAAATCCATGTTTGGGTTTGTATTCATGTTGAATGGAGGGACAGTCAATTGGAGAAGCTCCAAGCAAGATACGACTGCAGACTCGACGACGGAGGCAGAATATATTATTACGGCTGAAGCTGCTAAGGAAGCCGTCTGGATGAAGAAATCCATCTTGGAACTCGGTGTAGTTCCAGAGATATCAGCTCCCATCCCATTGTTTTGTGATAATAATGGGGCCATCGCCCAGGCGAAGGAACCAAGATCTCACCAAAGGTCGAAGCATATTCTGAGGTGCTTCCACCTTATTCGGGATATTATTGATCGTGGAGATGTGACGGTAGAGCGTGTACCGTCAAAAGACAACGTAGCAGATCCACTAGCTAAGCCTTTGACACAGATTGTGTTTGAGCGCCATCGGGATAAGATGGGCCTCAAAATTGTGGCTAATTGGCTGTACTTCAAGTGGGAGATTGTTAGTATTGGTGTGCTACAGGCCAATTTAGGGTCGGGTAGGCCCGATACATGCACGATCTTGTTCATTATTAATGAAGTGGTATTTGAGCGTAAATATGTGATTGTATATTACTTTACGATGTCCCTAGGATATGTGGTTGTAAAGTCAACTCGAGATGGGATCTCGATCGTGAGACTGACTTTACATGAACACATACCTTAAAATGTTCCTGGTTGGAGGGTAATCACTCGGGGACTTTGATTACCTAGTAAACCAGTATACATGATGTGTACGGGACCAGTCTCATGGTCACTGGTGCGGGGCACCAACACATATGTGTAGGTGTACGTCCTTGGAGGATGTACAATGAACTGATCCGCTATTGGATCTTCAGATGGTTGATTATACCTAATGTCAGCTGAAGATCCAATTATCTCAGTAGCATTGTTAGTCCTTTGACCTGAGACATTGATCGGATCTTACAGGAGGATCGGAATGGTTTAATGAATTGGCTAAGTGACTTTAACCATAAGTCATGAATTGCCAAGTCATTAATCATTTCAGGATACGTGTGAAGATCATCAATGGTCAAGGGGGGATCGCTCACTGTCGGGTATAAATCAGATAGTTAATGGGTCATGACACTGACGCTCCATTAAATCTCTGGCCAGGGTCGTGTGAGTTCGTTTAGAACGGACGTCATACACTTTAAGGAGGTCATGGTCAAATGGCATGATCATGGGGTTTGACATTTACCATACCCTCGATCGAACCAGACTCATAGAAGGAGCGAGAGATTATAGCGCTGCGGCAACTGTAGACTTACAGGTACCAGACATGGTGGTTTGAACCCGACGTCCTCTAGGATCACGCGGATTTGCTTGACCCAACGTGATCAAAGGTTCGAAATAAATTAAAATATTATTCGGCTCTAGTAGAAGCGAATAATAAGTTTAATTTACTTCTAATTGAGAATTATAAGTTAATGGGTCTTAAACTAGAGTGACTATGGGCCTAGAGGATCACACACAATGGGTTCTCGGGTGACGGGACATTATTGTACAGACGTATATATTAAAAGCCTTAAATTCTTTTGGGAAAAGAATGATGAGAAGGGCTTAATATATATGTATAATAATGAAAGGGATACATATACCATTTTGGTCCTTATGGGTTCTTTTGAAAAGCACCTAACTATTATATATATGTATCCTACGTAGGAAGCTCCTCCTCTCTTCTTCTTTCGAACCAAGCATTACAGAAAGGAAGAGAAGAAGGCTTCTCTCCTCCCCTTTCCTCCCTCTTGCTCTCTCTCTCTCCCTCTCAAAGGTGAAAGGCCTAAGAGAGAAGAACGGGGTTTTGAGCACCCGTGGTTTTGTGCGTGGGAGGGAAAGAAAGGGAGGACGCCATCACCACACGAGGATCCGTGTGGATCAACTCTAGAGGCCGTGCATCTGTGCGGCTCGGCGTATGTGAAAATCTGCATCGGGCACTGCGGATAGCGTCGTTCTGCGCAAGGTGAAATCTGCAACCTGTAGTTAGGGGTTGAGAATTTTAATACATCGATTAGAGCACGGTTCTAGGATTCTAACAAGCCGGGTTCGGGTAAATAAATTTTTATTATCCACTACACTGCCCGAACAGGGTTGAACGAATCCTTACACTAACTTCACCAAGAATTGTGTTCCTATCTCACTACTATAAACCAATAGCATGCGGTAGGTTAATATCACCGGAGTGACACCACCTTCAATCAATATATATCACATGGTAAAAATCAAAAACCCTCAACCAATATAGCTATCATGCTGATGTGACACAACCTCAGACTTAGGCAAGCAAGCACATTCACAATCAAAATGGCCAATTTTGGGCCGCCGCTCTCCCGTCGCTCACCCAAGCCCGGGGTGACTTGGCAATGCCAAGTGGAGGATGTGGGGTTGGGCCCTTGCTGGTAGAGGGCCAGCAAGGCCAAGATTTGATTCCCAATGGATTTGGAAGCCCAATTCAACGGGGCCGACGAAGTGCCGAAGGCACCGGTTGCACTCTTCCCACGGTGATCACTCAAGGCAATGGGCCTTGAGGATCGAGCTCTCACTCGCATAACCAGCGGAACTAGAACTAATATTGAAAGACAAGCACTAAATGGAGTGAGGTGTGAGCACTTACTCGACCGGTTTGAAGAAACCGGTCCCGCTCGGAGACGAGGGCGAGCGGGGAGGCGAATGGATCCCCACACGCCGCGGCGGTGTCGCTTGACCTGCCCAAAGAAGTTACAACACTACACCTCTCGCAGGAGGGGGACCTTGGGGTGGGGGTTAATAGTGATTACAACCAAAATTACCTCCACGCAGGGAGGGGCCTTCAGTCGGCCAAGCGGGGAGGGGAAACTAGGATTAAAAGCATTGAAGATGAAGTCACCGGTTCTGCCTGCTCTCTCCGAACAGGGACAGGTAGTCGATGTTTCTACTGTAGAACTCGCTCAAGAATTTTGTTGGTGGCGAGACCTGTGGGAAACTCTTCGGGACTGGTACTGGAACCCCTCAGAATTTTGTAGAATTCTTCTGGAGCCGCGGCTGGCCTGGGTGGAGGCTCAAACAGAGAAATAGAATCTCGGACTGGCAGCTCCTGGTTTCCAACAGCAGGTTGCAGATGATGCCCCGGCAGCTCCCGAGCTCGGAATCGAGCACCGTCGAAGCCGTTGGAATCGTGGACGAGTCCTCTTCACAGAAAAACTGACGGATAAGCCAACCAATGTCGGAGAAGATCAGGGGACGCAGAACACTGATGACTGGTCGTGGCAGACTGTGGGTAGCTGGATGACGGAGCTGAGGGAGAAAAATGATAACTCCTGCCACAGGATGCCGAACGAAACTCTGCTTCTTGATTCTGAAAGTAGACAGGAAGAAGTAGAACTTTGTAGAAGAGCTTGTGGGCAGATTCCTCCAAGGTTCTTCGTGGCAGAGCTTCTCAGTGGGTTCTGGTACTCAGCAGGGGCAACAATGCGCGGTCGTGGGAGAACGGAGCTCCCGGGCAACACACAGCTCGGATGAAGTCGAAACCACTTCTGTTGTGCAGAAGACAGGGAGACGCTTCTTTGGATGTCTCTTGTGCCTTCAAACTCGTCCAGAGGGAGTCGTGGTGGCCACTGCAAGTCGCTGGTTTATCTGCAACCTCTGGACAGCAAACTGCAACTTCGAAGTAGCTTCCAATGACCAAGAAAGAAGAAGGGGAAGGGGGTAGATGAGTGTGGGAGTGACCCCTGGTTGTAAGGGGGTCTTGGAGGGGGTGTTCTAAGGTGTGGGAGGTGGAGAATAAGGTCTGGAAGAGGGTCCAACAGATGGTGGTAGTGAGGGCTGCGAATTTGGGAAGGTGGGTGAGAGGGAAAGGGTATTTGAAAATGGGTTTAAGGGTGGGGTTAATTTATTTGTCTTGGGAATGGGGGGTGTTGTGTTGGGGAAGGGAATGGGTGCTTGGGGTAGTGGGAAGGGTGCTTGGGAAAGTGGGAAGGGTAGTTGGGGGTTAGATGGTGAGGAGAGGATTGGTGGAGGGGGGTCTTGGGAAGGGATGGAGTATTGATGAGGGTTGTGGGGAATGGGAAGAGGCTTAAATGGGGTAGGTGGGGAGTGGAGGTGGTTGGGAAGAGAGGAGAGAGAAGAAAATTCGAATTTGGGTGTTGAGGAGAGAGAAAGTGGAGTGAAAAGGAGAGATTAAGAGAGGGAAGGGTGGGGAATCTCTCCCCTAGGGTTTCTCACCCAAAAAATGTTAGAATCACTCCACTAAACTAAGCGTTGGACTCTCAAATGGCATTTTTCATTGATTGATTCATTACCTTGAAATGGGGGGAATGGGGCCCTATATATAGGCAACCCACATTTTACAATAAGACCCTGACAATTGACTCAATGACAAATAACCGAGGGGGTAGGGGGGAGCCCTTGGGCCAAGCCCAATGAATTGGGCCCAATAGCTAACCAGACAACCTAATGACACTCAAACTTAGGGAAATAAACACAAGACCTAGGAACATGACTCAAATAAAAGGGAAAATACATCAAATGACTCAAATAAAAATTACATAGGACTCAAAATTAAATAACTAGACCATGCCGGATGCAACCGGGGTGAGGAGACGAGCTGTGAACGTGGGCATGGGAGGTGATGTCCCCATCATACTCCCGGGGTGCAGAGAACTCGACTCCGTCGAGTAAGTGTCCTTCCCTCCTTGGAGGGTGTAGAAGTGGTACTACCCTCAAGTCTTCCGAACGAGATCGATCCATCCACCTGCCGAGATAGCGCTCGTATACCTTGCTCTTGGTGGTAGTGACATGTTCATCCAATATTCGTTCAATACGCTCACGCTGGGCTCTCTTGGCTGGTGGACTCTCCTCACGGGTGGGTGCTCTCTCAACAGAGGGAATAGGCTCAATATCCTCACTAGGTACCACCGTGGGTCCCTTATATGGCACTAGGTCGGCTACATTGAATGTAGGACTCACTCCATACTCCTCGGGGAGATCTAACTCACAGGCATTAGTGCCAATGCGCCTCAGGACCTGGAAGGGACCAGCCCCACGTAGCCTCAATTTGGAGATGACTCCCGGGGAGAGCCTCTCCTTCCTCACCATCACAAAGTCACCCACGTGGAATTCTTAGTGACGCCGAAGGGAGTCAGCCTGCCTCTTATAGATCTCATTTTCCTTGCTTATGTGCTTGCAAAGGCTTTCATGCAATTTTGTGAATGTTGACATTCTCGGGGTGATGGGTGGACCTGGGCAACCAAAAGTAGACCAATCATGCTTTGACGCCAGGAAGACTTTGATGGAATGGGGAGGACCGGGGCATCCATAGGTGATCCGGTCATGCATGGGGGTGACAAATGCTGGGGGACCCAGACATCCATGAATACTCCTATCATGCCTACGACTCATGATGAGTGAAGGTGGACCACTACATCCGAATTTGGACCACTCATGCTTTCTACTTGACATGTGGGTGATATGAATGAATGGACCCAACATAGTGTTCATGCCAAGTGGTGTGGTAAGCCTAGACACATGCATGTTTTTCCTAAAGGTGACTTTCATGTGTATAGGTGTGGGACAACCCTTTAACTGGCATTGGAAAGGATCGAATGGATCTAAGAAAGTTGTCATCATGGGGTGGGGCACAACCTTATTACCTAGGGGTATGTGGCCCAAGGTCATGATTCCCAAGGTGTAACCCGGGTCTAGGATGGGGTGAATTAGGTCTAACATGGTGGGTTGAGATAGGGAATGGTGGGTGGTGGATAAGGTGGTTGGATCACATGGGGAACTAGACTCCCATAGGAAGGGATCAAAGGGGTCGTGGAAAGGTCTTCCTAGAGGGAGGCACTCTATGTCTTCAAGGTTCCCAAATTGTGAGTCATCTTCCTCTAAGGTAATTGGGCCAAGGTTTCTAGTTGGTTGACTGATCAAAGTATTTGGGATCTCAATGGTAGGGGAGTGGATCGAGATGGGTTCTTCTACCATAGGGAGAAGGAAAAGGAGGTCGCTAGTGTAGCAACCAATGGTATAGACCGAGGTGATTGACCCGATGCATAGGTGTTGGAGGCCAAGGCTCCTAGGTTGTTCGGCCATAGGGGTCAACATGCTAGTGAACTCAATTTGCCATGCTAAGCCTCTAAGAAAATCCTCTAAGGTCTCTACTTGATAAGATGCTTGGATTGTGGTGTGATAAGAGGAGATGGGCACTATGGGATGGTTTTCCTTCATGGGTGGGAAATCGTGGGCTGTGATCTCTCTTATTGGGCTCTTCTTTAGCCAACTAACAAGGGCTTCCCCTAAGATGAGATTAACTCCAACTAGAGATGGTGATGTAAGGTGAAGACCCTCGTGTGTTGTTTCTTCTTCAATTTGGGCTTGGGTTTCCTCCAAGGTGGAGAGTGGGTTTGGAGTGTTCACCACTATGGGGTGGGGTATGGGTTCTTCTTCCAAGGAGGTGAGAGGGGCTTTTGAGGGTGTGGTGATGATTGGGGCATGGTGTATCCGGGGTGGTAGGTAGTGGGAAACTTGGGTTAGGATAGGTGAGGGTAGTAGTGGAGGCTTTGGTGGGAGTTGGATTGGGGTAGGGAGAGGAAGATGGGTGGGTTGAAGGGGTTTGGGTTGATTTGTTTTGGGAGGAGTGTCTCTTTTTGGGGGTGATGTAGGGTGAAGATCCTTGTGCGAGGCTTCCTCTTCAATTGGGACATGGGTGCTCTCTATGGAGGGGATAGGTTCCCGAGGGATATTTGTCTTCATGTGGCAAAGCGGGTGGACTACTTCTTCCAAAACTAATGGAGTGGGAAGGTTCTTTGATGGTGGGGTGATGATGGCCGGAGTATGGTGCACCCGGGGTGGTGAACAAGGGTGGGATTCCCGCGGGTGGGAGAATAAAAGGTTGTTGAATTTAAAGGTTCCCGAAAGGTGTGGCGGATGCACTAGGCAAGTCCGACGTGTTGGGTCGATGTCGGCATTCCGTTCATCTAACCATTTATTACCTAGGATTATACATAGACCCGCCAATGTTCCCTTTTGACACCAAGCCCCATCCAAATACTTAATCTTCCCGAACCATTTATGGAATACAATAAAGACTTGGTCTCCATTGTGCACAATTTGTCCGGTCCTACAAAGAGAGGTAATGATATCGGGGGACACCCAATTTTCAGATTCTAGGTCAATGAAATCAATTTCTACGGGCTCTCCATTAGGTAAGCATGCATGGGATATGATTGGGAGAGGAGCCATGTGACCCAAGACTCAATGTTAACAATGATGGGTTGACAATGCACGGTTCGGACAAGAATGCAAGCATGCCCTAAGACTTGACTTGTAGAGACAAGTCAATGACTTGCTCTGATACCACTTGATGTGACACAACCTCAGACTTAGGCAAGCAAGCACATTCACAATCAAAATGGCCAATTTTGGGCCGCCGCTCTCCCGTCGCTCACCTAAGCCCGGGGTGACTTGGCAATGCCAAGTGGAGGATGTGGGGTTGGGCCCTTGCTGGTAGAGGGCCAGCAAGGCCAAGATTTGATTCCCAATGGATTTGGAAGCCCAATTCAACGGGGCCGACGAAGTGCCGAAGGCACCGGTTGCACTCTTCCCACGGTGATCACTCAAGGCAATGGGGCTTGAGGATCGAGCTCTCACTCGCATAACCAGCGGAACTAGAACTAATATTGAAAGACAAGCACTAAATGGAGTGAGGTGTGAGCACTTACTCGACCGGTTTGAAGAAACCGGTCCCGCTCGGAGACGAGGGCGAGCGGGGAGGCGAATGGATCCCCACACGTCGCGGCGGTGTCGCTTGACCTGCCCAAAGAAGTTACAACACTACACCTCTCGCAGGAGGGGGACCTTGGGGTGGGGGTTAATAGTGATTACAACCAAAATTACCTCCACGCAGGGAGGGGCCTTCAGTCGGCCAAGCGGGGAGGGGAAACTAGGATTAAAAGCATTGAAGATGAAGTCACCGGTTCTACCTGCTCTCTCCGAACAGGGACAGGTAGTCGATGTTTCTACTGTAGAACTCGCTCAAGAATTTTGTTGGTGGCGAGACCTGTGGGAAACTCTTCGGGACTGGTACTGGAACCCCTCAGAATTTTGTAGAATTCTTCTGGAGCCGCGGCTGGCCTGGGTGGAGGCTCAAACAGAGAGGTAGAATCTCGGACTGGCAGCTCCTGGTTTCCAACAGCAGGTTACAGATGATGCCCCGGCAGCTCCCGAGCTCGGAATCGAGCACCGTCGAAGTCGTTGGAATCGTGGACGAGTCCTCTTCACAGAAAAACTGACGGGGAAGCCAACCAATGTCGGAGAAGATCAGGGGACGCAGAACACTGATGACTGGTCGTGGCAGACTGTGGGTAGCTGGATGACGGAGCTGAGGGAGAAAAATGATAACTCCTGCCACAGGATGCCGAACGGAACTCTGCTTCTTGATTCTGAAAGTAGACAGCAAGAAGTAGAACTTTGTAGAAGAGCTTGTGGGCAGATTCCTCCAAGGTTCTTCGTGGCAGAGCTTCTAATTGGGTTCTGGTACTCAGCAGGGGCAGCAATGCGCGGTCGTGGGAGAACGGAGCTCCCGGGCAACACACAGCTCGGATGAAGTCGAAACCACTTCTGTTGTGCAGAAGACAGGGAGACGCTTCTTTGGATGTCTCTTGTGCCTTCAAACTCGTCCGGAGGGAGTCATGGTGGCCACTGCAAGTCGCTGGTTCATCTGCAACCTCTGGACAGCAAACTGCAACTTCGAAGTAGCTTCCAATGACCAAGAAAGAAGAAGGGGAAGGGGGTAGATGAGTGTGGGAGTGACCCCTGGTTGTAAGGGCGTCTTGGAGGGGGTGTTCTAAGGTGTGGGAGGTGGAGAATAAGGTCTGGAAGAGGGTCCAACAGATGGTGGTAGTGAGGGCTGCGAATTTGGGAAGGTGGGTGAGAGGGAAAGGGTATTTGAAAATGGGTTTAAGGGTGGGGTTAATTTATTTGTCTTGGGAATGGGGGGTGTTGTGTTGGGGAAGGGAATGGGTGCTTGGGGTAGTGGGAAGGGTGCTTGGGAAAGTGGGAAGGGTGCTTGGGAATGTGGGAGGGGTAGTTGGGGGTTGGATGGTGAGGAGAGGATTGGTGGAGGGGGGTCTTGGGAAGGGATGGAGTATTGATGAGGGTTGTGGGGAATGGGAAGAGGCTTAAATGGGGTAGGTGGGGAGTGGAGGTGGTTGGGAAGGGAGGAGAGAGAAGAAAATTCGAATTTGGGTGTTGAGGAGAGAGAAAGTGGAGTGAAAAAGAGAGATTAAGAGAGGGAAGGGTGGGGAATCTCTCCCCTAGGGTTTCTCACCCAAAAAATGTTGGAATCACTCCACTAAACTAAGCTTTGGACTCTCAAATGGCATTTTTCATTGATTGATTCATTACCTTGAAATGGGGGGAATGGGGCCCTATATATAGGCAACCCACATTTTACAATAAGACCCTGACAATTGACTCAATGACAAATAACCGAGGGGGTAGGGGGGAGCCCTTGGGCCAAGCCCAATGAATTGGGCCCAATAGCTAACCAGACAACCTAATGACACTCAAACTTAGGGAAATAAACACAAGACCTAGGAACATGACTCAAATAAAAGGGAAAATACATCAAATGACTCAAATAAAAATTACATAGGACTCAAAATTAAATAACTAGACCATGCCGGATGCAACCGGGGTGAGGAGACGAGCTGTGAACGTGGGCATGGGAGGTGATGTCCCCATCACATGCAATCCAGTAAAATCGTGCTATGATGAGCCAAATTTTTAGCATGACAAGAAGTTCTACTCTTTTAATCATGTTAAGAGCATTAGAGTTAAGATAAGAACATATAATCAAAGTAGACTATGAACATGGTCATGAAGACTTATGAAAATTAAGGGTTAAACATATTTCTTAGTTATGTTAGTTGGTTTAGATGACATGTAGATTTGAAAACATGCATCTAGACTAAATAATACTCGCTTATCATGCTGGATAGGGCACTAGGGTTCCTGGGAACCCATGCAGAACACAGTCGTCATGAGCATCGTGACCATGAAGAACGCAGTCAGTCGGGGCACCGTGATCTTAACAGGAATATTAAATAAAATACAATTTTAAACATCAAATTGTGGCCTATCGGGGCCCCGCATTCAGAGACACGGTACCTGTAAGGGCCACGATGACAAACAGAGGGCCGTTTTCGACATGAAAACCCTAAAACACAATAACCAGTCCATGATTCTCAAAATACATGCAATATAGCCCATGAAAATTGGGGAAAATGATGTAGGACGAGAGGGGACATGCGGATGAACATGTTTGAATCATTAATTTGAAGTTTAGCCCGAGAGATCACCTACCTTTGAGCCGGATTAGGAAGAAGAACGAAGAACGCCCACGAACGCCTATAAATCTTTCGATTCCTCCTCCTAGATCAATCCTCCCACGCCTAGAATTTTTCTCTCATGAAGTAGGGTCGACTAGAGAGGGTATGGGGTCCTATTTATAGGATTTAAGGCTTCTAAGAGTCCTAATTAGGTCAAGGAAGTCTAGATAGGGAAGAACTCCGAAAATTCTGGTTTTAATCTATATCTAGGGCCGCCCCTACCCTATCTAGTTCGAATTAGGGTTAGTGTTAGGTTAGATTTCGAGTTCCCTTAATGGATTAGGGCTTGGTTGAAGTTATTAGCCTATTAGGGTTAAGTTAAAACCAAATTAGCCCATTTAAAACAAGGGTTTAAGAAATTATGAATTTTAGGAATTAATTTAGCCCATAAGCCCATTAAGCCTTAATTACACATTAAAACCATTTACAATTCTTTTATTTATCTTCTATTATAATTTATTTTATCTAACTCCATTATAATTATTCAAATTTTTCTCTTTTCAAATTTTACGCTTATTTAATTAGTCCTATAAAACCAGGTCACTACATTCCACTAGATGGTCTCCCTCTGCTTTATGCATAATCCAACCTAGGGTAGAGGTTGGGAGTTAGTTCTTGTGCTTTGACACAATCGGTTCTGAGCTGGTTTATGAAACGTCCCTTGTATAGGAGAGCTTGAGTTCAGGCTAATGGTAAAATCGACCGAGGGTAGTGGTCTATAGGAGATGGCTATTTGTGTGCATACATATTGGAGGCGTGGACACCGTGAAGAGAGTGTGTAGATTCATGGATGTCAACTAGTCCTATTATTTTCTCGTTTGCCACACCCAGTAGGATTCTTGAACTTTACTGGAGCAGACAAGTGCGAGACCGCAGTTAAGCCTAATTATGAAGAGAGATTGTGAGATAGTGTTGTCCTCACTTGCCGCACTCTATTGGGTAGAGGTGGATCAAGCGTGAGACTATAATTGGGTAGTGAGACACCAGTGGATGTAGTCGTGCATGACTAGTTGCTTCCTGTTACGAGAGACGAGGACGAGGCAAGACTGAGTGTTGTATGGATAGTGTAGAGTGACTAACACCAGGTCCTTAGCTTTAGTTTATGGCTTAACTTGGTATGACAAGTATCCTACAATCCGGTTTTCTTTTGCCATCCGAATAGGTTGAGTCTTTCTTGAAGGGTTTGTATAAATGGGATTGATGTTGTGTACTCCATGGCATTGTTCTTTCACTACTTTAATTTATATGTATTAATATTAAATTAGATTATAATTTCCTTTGGCACATTGTTGTTATTGTTGTTACTTGCTTTTTGTAAGTTGAGCGAGATTAGAGGATCCCTACTGAGCTGATGACTTGTAAAACTCTCCCCTACGTTTCTTTCATGGAAGGGCTCCCATCAACAGTCGCAAACAGAAGCGTAGTTTCCCCAGAGCTATTTCCATAGTGCTAGGGTTTTGCCAACAACTATTGTTCCAACGTATGGCCCGTGTAGTTGCTATTATTTTCTTTGGTATGTACTATTATATGAACTTGCACATGAGATTGTATTTGAAGAGGCACGATCTTGTACACTGTCGTAGACTGACGGATGTTGGGGGAAAACTGACGATGTGAACACACCGAAGACTCTCGAAGAGTGGGTCTACTAGGAATACAAAAGATAAGGGGGCCTCGGATAGGGATCCCAGGGAAAACCCTCTGATGCTTAAGTCAGTGACGGGCAAGAGCTAAAGAACAAGAGGAAGCGAGGGATTTTAGGATACCAGATCACTCTTCACCAACTAAGAGTTAGAGGTAGGTAACACCTGATGATCTTTAAGGAGGGAGGTCCCTGGGATTAAATAGCTACGAACTCCCTTTTTGGTTCCGCAGAGGACAGCAAGAGGGGAGGTAGCTTGGGAGTCGTGTTCCCTAGGTAAGGACTCTTACCGATACCGGACTCTTCACCCTTATCTTAATCCCCATGCGTTCGTTGGTCTAATCCATTCATGGGAAGTTTGCCATCGATTATATCGGATTGAGCCCAGTCTAGATAGGTCTCCCTTGGGGACAAGAGGGGGTCCCCGGCGTGGGGTTGCCCGCCTCTGGATAAGGATCGCCCCTTTAGAGAGCCGAGATTACCGAGCG
The DNA here is from genome assembly GCA_022559845.1 of Amorphophallus konjac. Lineage (NCBI taxonomy): Eukaryota > Viridiplantae > Streptophyta > Magnoliopsida > Alismatales > Araceae > Amorphophallus > Amorphophallus konjac. Next base: position 75,011,686 of record CM040118.1, on the reverse strand, counting down.
TTGAACCTATCCCAGCACTTTCCTGAGGGAGCTCCCTAGGTAGCTTTCCGGTCGCTCGGGACAATGGCGCAGTGAAACCTTCTCCTAAGCTTAGGGAGTCCTCTGTATGGGTGCCCGCTCTAGGGCTAGGCAGTGTTTCTTGAGCCCTGGCATATGGGCTTTCGGTAGATAGGCCCTGAGTGCATTAATGGGCTATCACCTACTGGGCCGGATGAGTCTTATGGGCCTTCGATCAGAAGAATTAGTGGACTGTAATTTTCCCCCTCTCCACTTGCCCCCTACTCCCGAGCTCAACGCATGGCTAGGTGAGTAAGGTTCACTCGGGTTATTAGCAAGGGTGGGTACCTTTGTACAGCGCACCTTTTGATAACTGGCTGTTAATGCCGTGTATTCCGTCGGTTGCGGGTGCTCCTGACACGTCCCTTGGGCTCAAGTGCCTCTATCTAGACACAATTAGGCGGCGAGAGTAATGATAATGCCCTTGGCACTAGAGCCAACATCAGTTCGCATCATCACCCGAGATGTTTCAACTTCTGAGGAGGCGCGGGGCACTCAGGCGGGCTTTATCAACCGCCTGCGGTTATAAATACCACACTTTAGGTCATTGGAACGCCTTCCTATCTTCACCATCAAGCTCTCCGCCTCCAGACCATTTGCCCACCCGGTACTAGCCTCCCTCTTCGGCCTTCTCTACAAGCCCCACCTTATGTCACAAGGGGAACTCCAAAGAGAGCCAGAAATCGCCATAGCTTTCGCAGACCTCTCTGCAATTACTGTCGAGGCCATCCGTTCTCTTCCCTCGCCTACTTCCTCTTCCAGTTCACCCCCATCTCCTGCTTTTGCCCTCATGGCCGACCAGGAGGCATCTTCTCACATCGATGAGGTTGAGCAGAGGGCTGAAAGCTTTGCACCCCCTTCTTGCCGCCAATCCTTCAATGAGCTCACTGCCAAGAAGGTCGAGGAGCTCCTTTTTCAGTACAATATTCTGTGACAGTATGACTTCTCCCCTACGAGGCCAGGCAAATCCAGCTTGGACACTCAATCCGACTGCTTCTGTACTTATGCCCTAGCCTAGAAGTCGAGCTTTCGCATTCCTGTCCATTTCTTCATCGTAAATCTACTAAACTGTTACAAGTTGGCTCTAGTCCAGCTAATTTTTAATTCTTATGCCTTCATCTACTCCTTCATCATTCTCTGTAGGAAGAGCAAGGTTGCACCCACCGTCGAGCTCTTCAATGCTTTCTATGAGTTGAAGGAGCATGCACAGGCCGGGAAGGACTTTTATTTTCTCTAAGCCCGGAGGGGCAAACACTGCATTACCCTTGCTCCTCGGGACTCTTCCCACAAGGGGTGGAAGACCTAGTACTTCTAGGTGTCTCGCTTGAAATGTGCTTCCTGGCTTTTCCCAATCATCCCCAACTTCTCATCCAGAATTTCTTTGAAGGCCCCAATGCTCACCAAGGAGCTTGAGGACTACGTGAAGGCTCTCTTGGGTAACAAACAATCTACAACCAACCTCCTCAATGAGTCCAACCTTCAACAATACGCCCGCGCTCCCCGAGATCCTCGAGGTAAGGCTAAGTGGGTGCTCGTCTCACATAGCCCTTAATTTAACCCACTCTAAACTTTAGTCATGCTTGCAGCCGCAGACGTTTCTCCCCTAGTAAGGGAGGGTCTACAGGGGCCCCCAAGTGAGGAGGCGCGAGGGAGCCCTCCCGAAGCACGAGAGACTAGGCACTTTCTCAAGGCACGAGAGGTAGGGGAACCATCAAGTCCCGCCATTGATGAGCGTGGCAAGGGCAAGGGCGTGGCGATTGGGGAGGCCAAAGAACGGAGGGGCTCCAAGCAGAAAGGCCCTAAACAGATGCTCCTGTTTGACTCCTTAAAGACTATGGCTGTCGCGGAGAGTCGCCAGAAGAAGAAGAAGAAGGCGCTCAAAGTGGCAAGCTCGCCCGCGAAGGCTGCCATCACCTTGCTAACGCCTTCAAATCCCTCTCCTGCGGTTCGACGGCCAGAATCTCTTCCCCCCGCAGCCCCTCAAGATGACCCGGCAGCCCACCCCGCCAGGGATCCTCTATCAACATCGACAACTATCATAGAGGCGAGCCCCGACGGCGCCATGCCTACCCCAACGGGAGTTATGCCCATCGGCCCTGTTCCCTCAGTCAAATGACCCCTCCTATCTCTGCCGCGGAGGGCTTGTCTGTCGGATTGGGAGGGCCAACTCGGCCTTAAGAGGTCTGCCTACGACTGCTGAAGGCGTTGATGACCTCTTCGAGCCAGGAGAAGTTTAAGCGTCTTCAGGGCCCAGCGCTGATAGAGAAGGTCATGGAGGGGACGCTCTGGCTGGCTCAGATGGAGTTAGAGGCAGCAGAGCATCTCGAACAGTGGGAGAAGATCGAGGCAACTCTATCCAAGGAGCAGTCCGACTTGAACAGAAAGCGTGCCCAACTCTCCTCTAAGGTCGGGACCCTCCTCAGTGAGGTCAAATCTCTCCGGGACCGATCCAAGGGGGACTAGAAGAAAATTTGCTCCTTGGCCAAGCAGCTCGAGAAGGCAAATTATCGAGCCGACATGAAGTCCAGGGACTTAAAAAGTGAGCATCAGATTCATGAAGCTGGCTTGAAAATGTGGGTGGCCAAAAAGGAGGCACTCCAAGGGCGCCTTCAGTTGGCCGAGCAGGAGTTGGCGACGGCCGAGGTCCGAGTGATGGAGAGGTTCCTTGAGTCAAAAGAGTACAAGGAGACCCTGGGAAAGATCGCTTACACCTATTACGGGCTAGGATTCTAACACGGGCTAAGGAAAGGCTTCGCCCAGTGCTTCGATCGAGCGGCTTGCTTGGCCCAACAATAGGTCAGGGAGGAGCTGTTGCTCAAGCCGGGGCAGCGATTTAACTAGGAGGAGGAAATGGTGACTCCCCCGGCGTCTCCCGACTCTCCCGACCTTGCGGCGTCTTTAGCTTTGGGCAAGGAGGCCAAGGTAGCAGCGTCTTCCACTAGGGCAAGATCTCGTACCTCGGTCCCTTCGGGTGATCCCGTAGCCCCAGTAGTTCCCACACCAACGAGATCAGTGCCGGTCTAGGAAGCGCCTTCAGGAACCGAGCCTCAACAGCCTGTCGGTGGGGACGCTCCCCTAGACACCGAAAGGTCCGCACCTCATGTCGCTATGACGGAACAGCCACCTCCTGAGGCCTCTTCTCCGATCTTCGTGGATTGAATCCCCTATCCATTTCACCTTTTTATTTTTCTTATTTTTTTGTAAGTCATTGCTAGCATGCTATATACCTTTTATGAAAGTATTCTTCCCTCTAAAATTTTCGTTGTGCTTTTGCATACGTGTGCGAGTATCTTGTCATGATCTCACCATATGATCCGCTTAGTGAGGGCAGAGATTTTGTGTGTGGTCAGGCAATCATATTCGCCTGCGTAGGCCTTGGAAGTCGAGTGGATGTGGACTTTGCATGTTTCCAAGGGCATCCTTATAATGATCTTCCGAAAATTGCGGCTCCCCAAAGGGTCACACGTAGCCCATAGGGAAACAGTGTGAATTAATGACGGGTATTCTTGAGGAGGGTCACTTTGTCTCCCCTCCTACCTATAAGTAGGCCATTAGGGGTGCTTGAGCGAAGCACTCATCCTCCCACCACCTCCATCCTACTTCCTTTCAAGCACTGGGCGCTTCTTGCCCTCTCCCTTCTCAACTTCCCCTTTGCTACTTGTGAGAAGATGGAGACTGCCGGCGAGGATGAGGACATAGACGTTACCTGGACCCCAACGCCCACATCTGCATAGAGGAACGGGTGATAGAAAATAGGGCGACATAATGGAATGGGAGATAGAAGACGGGGATTCAGAGAGGGAAGGTTATGCTGGGTCCCTAGAGAGGGAAGGTTAGGATGGGGATGGAGTGACTCCACAGTGAGGAGACAAGGCGGTGGAGAGGCATAGCCTCATCCCTCCCTTGTGATCCTATCTCCCATTCTCTCTCTTATGCCCTTCATCGTCCTTCCTCCTCTCTCCCCGCTTCCCACTGGGGAGGGATTGCTCTTCCTCATTGCTCTTCCTCTCTTTCTACCCTTCTCCAGAATAGGGCCAGAAAGGGGATTCACCTTTTTCTTTTTGACTCCTATTTATACCTTTCTCCTTCCAGGTTAGGCATGGGTCTTTCTCTTGTAGCGGGCCGGTCAACTCAGCTCTGGTAAGATTTGAGAACTCAACGATTGAGCCAGTTTCCACTCAAGTGGAGTCAGTGCCTCGGTGAAAGATCATCGATCTTGCGCGAGCTGAGCTACCCGCCACTTTGTATCAATTTGTTTTTTCCACATGTTCTGAAGGTTGTATGAGTTGTCAAGGAATATACGAGAGAGTTATAAAATGCATGCGAATATATTCTTTTGCACAAAAAATTACATGTGTTTGCTCTCTATTGTTCAATGATAAAACTTTCTTAATGACTCGACATTCCACGTACATGGGACGGGTTCGCCTCCAAGGGTTGCCAATCCATACGCTCCTTTGCCGAAGACCTCGACTACTCGATAGGGGCCTTCCCAGTTGGGTCCCAACTTCTCCACTACCTTGAGTGACCGAGAGGCTTCGGTCTTTCTTAGAACCAGATCCCCAAGGAGGAACTGTCGACCCTTAACTCAAACGTTGTAATACCGAGCCATACGCCTTTGATACTCCGTCATGCAGATTCTTACGGCCTCACGCACCTCGTCCGCCAAGTCAAGGTTTTCCAGCAATTTTTGATCATTAAGATCAAGTTGGAAATGAATGACTCGGAGGGAAGGGCTTCCAATTTCAAGTGGGATGACCGCCTCGGTATCGTAGACCAACTGGAATGGAGTTTCGCCTGTGATAGCTCTGTGAGTCATTCGGTAGGACCAGAGTACGCTCGGCAACTCCTCGAGCCAATTGCGCTTTGCCTTTTTAAGTCTGGTCTTCAATCCCTTGAGGAGGGTCTTGTTCGCATTTTTGACCAGGGCAGTGGCTTGCAGGTGGGATACCGAGGTGGAGTGATTACGGATTTTTAAGTCGGCCTAATTCTCCTTGAAATAAGAGCAATTAAACTGTTGACCATTATCACTATCTTATGGGGGATGCCAAAATGACATATGATCGACTGCCAAATGAAACTCCATATCACACTCTCGATTATCCTAGTGGTTGCTTCCACCTCGATCCACTTCGTGAAGTAATCGATTGCCACGATGATAAACTTTTTCTGTGCTTGGGTGGCAGGGAAGGGGCCTAGGATATCTATCCCCCACCAAGCAAACAGATGTGGCTCGGAGAGGGAAACTAGTGTGGAAGCAGGTCGATGGATAGGGTGGCCGTATCTTTGGTAGCGGTCGCATTTTTGGACATAATCTGAGCAATCATGCTAAACTGTCAGCCACCAATAGCCTTGCTGTAATATGATCCTGGCTACCGACCTCCCTCCTTGATGTGCCCTACAGATGCCTTCATGATTTTCCTCGATGGCTTGCCGAGCCTCCTGAAAGCCGAGGCACTTTAGAAGCGGCCCTGCAAAGGACCTTCGATAGAGTTGGCTATCGATCAAGATGAGCCTTTGGGCTTGATATTTGATCTGCCTCGTCTCTTGGGGATCGAGCAGTACCAGTCCATCTTTCAACCAATGGATGTAGGGCGCTCTCTAATCGTCAGGCGATTCTTCGATTGTGTCGACACGCTCGAAATCGGTGCTAGGGTGCACCAATTCCTCCAGGAGGATGGACCGGGAACCAGATGGGCCAAAGGAGGAGGCCAGGCGAGAGAGCACGTCCACTCAAGAGTTTGATTCCCGAGAAATTCAGATTACCTGGAAGCTCTCAAATCGTTGAGCCATCTCCTTGGCCAACTGGAGGTATTTGACCATCAGTGGTTCCTAGGCTTCATAGTCCCCGTTGAACTGGCTAGCAACCAGTTACGAGTTGATGAAGATCTTAACCCTTTCTGCTCCTAGGTGCTTGGCCATGCGGGCCCTTAAGATCAGGGCCTCGTACTCAGCAACATTGTTGTATGCCACGAACTTGAACTTGAGGGCGTACTGTAGTTTTATTCCTTCAGGGAAACTTAAGATAACTCCCGCGCCACTATCGGCCGAACATGAGGACCCGTCAACGTAAAGCTCCCAAGCAGGACCCTCAAGGACTGGTGAAGGATCCTTAGGCGGGGTAGTATATTCTATGATGAAGTTGGCGAACGCCTGACCTTTGATGGCAACGCGGGGGCGGTAAGAGATATCAAATGCTCCTAGCATGACTGCCTATTTTACGAGGCGACCGAAAACCTCAAGGTTGACCAAAATCCGCTTCAGGGGCTTTTCAGTAAGAACTATGATGCTATGCCCCTAGAAGTATGGGCGGAGCCGTTTGGCCGAGGTGACCAACGCTAGCACGAGTTTCTCGGTTGCGGGATACCTTTTCTCGGCGTCCAGGAGCACTTTGCTAACGTAGTAGACCGGTCTCTGGACCCCCTGGTCCTCGCGAACTAACACCAAGCTAAATTGTGGAAGGTGTTACCGAGATGTAGAGATAGAGGGTCTCTCTCGGGATGGGCTTTGAGAGTACGGGTGGCTTCATTAAGAATTCCTTTAGCTCAGTGAAGGCTTTCTCACACTCCTCGTCCCAAGAGAAGGTCGGGGTGGCCCCCTTGGGCACTTTTAGGAACTTGAAGAATGGTAAGCACCACTCCGCGGCTCGGGACATGAAGCAATTGAGTGCAACCATGTGCCCTATTAGACATTGTACGTCTTTCATGCTCTGCGGCCGCTGCATATCCAAGATGGCTTGGATTTTATCAGGATTTCCCTTGATGCCTCGGTGTGTAACTAGGAAGCCCAAAAACTTTCCCGACCTAACCCCAAAAGCACACTTGGCAGGATTGAGCTTCATGTTATACCTCCGGAAGGCTTCGAAGGTCTATGCCAAATCGGCAAAGTGGTCTTCAGCCTTCGGGGATTTTACGAGCATGTCATAGATGCAAACTTCCACGTTTCTACCAATCTTATCCTCGAACATTTGATTCACCAGCCTCTGGTATGTCATTCCGGCATTCTTGAGCCTAAAAGGCATCTGAGTGTAACAATACACGCCGAAGTTTGAGGTAAAAGTTATCATTTTCGCGTGCTTGGGATGCATTCGGATCTAATGGTACCCAAAATAAACGTCGAGGAAGCTGAGCAGCTCATTACCTAACGTTGAATCAACTAGTTGGTCGATGCTCGAGAGCAGGTAACAATCCTTCGGAGTAGCTTTGTTTAGGTCGGTGAAGTCAATGCACATCCGCCATTTGCCAGAAGCTTTGGGTAGTATGACGACATTAGCCAGCCAGGTCGAGTAGAGGACAGGGCGGAATAGACCAGTTCCCCTTCCTTTAGCGATTTGTTCCTTGATTATCACTTGCTTGGCCAGAGCATGCCTCCTTTTCCGCTATTGGATCAGCTTGATGGAAGGATCTAAGTTGAACCGATGCACCACTTTGTCATCGAGAATCCCGGGGAGATCATCATCAGACCATGCAAAGATATGAATATACTCTGAAAGAAATTCTTGTATTGACTTTGAACTTTTGGTAACAAATCAACTCCTATCTTAACCTCAAGGATCGGGTCATCATGCAAGAAGATAGGCAACAGCTCCCCTCCGGGTTTGCTTGTCACCGCTTTCTCTTCCATGACCCCCTTCCCTCGGCTTTCGCCTTTAACCTCTGGCTTTGTAGCCTCAATAGAGATTACATAGCATCTTCTAGTCACTGCCTGATTACCTCAAACCACTTCCACCTCGCCTTTTATAGAAAACTTTATTTTTTGTTGGTAGGTGGAGGGCACTACCTTTATTCGGCTGAGGATGCCCCGACCGAAGATGGCATTATAGGTCGTCATCCCCCATACCACAATGAAGTTCACCATAAAGGTGACGACTTTGGGAGGAGTCCCCAAAGTAACCGATAGGCTGACTGCTCCCTTGGGATAGGTAGCTTGGCCATTGAACCCACATAGGGAGGTTCGGACTGGACGCAACTTCGACGGAATTTCACCCATCTTCAAGAAATAGTCGTAAGATATAATATCCGGGACACTACCATTATCCACGAGGACTCTATCTACATCACAATTAGGGGTGAGCATAATTCGTGTTCAACCCAAAAACCAAACCGAACCGACAGGTTTGGTTCGGGGTTCAAATTCTAAAAAAATTGGTTTGGTTTAAAACTGAACTGTAATTTAAAATTCGGTTTGGTTTGGTTTTTGGTCACTAGAAACCAAACCAAACTGGATAAACCGATTTATCAAGGTTAATTTTGTCAATTTATTCAAAACCTAAAGCTCACCCTAATTTCTTAACCATTTCGCTTCCTTCGTATTTCCCAATCCCCACACACGCCCTCCTCCGCCCCGCGCCGCGACCCATCCGGCCCTCCCTCACCCTCACCCCGCAGGCCACAGTCGCATGAGGCCGTGCTCACCCCTAGCCCCTAGGCATGGGCGGTCGCTTCCGCTCCCCGCCGGTTCCTCCGGGTGCACGTACTTGGGAGGGCCCCGGCGTCGGCGTGTTCAACTGTTCATTCGGCCACCGCCATGGCTACGGCGGGGAGCACCACCGTCGCGTCGAGAGGGGAGAGTGATGGGCGTCTAAAGCAGCAGCAGCAAGAGGATGACTAGATGAGGACATGTTGTTGAAGGGTTTCTTTGCCGAGGTCAGCCAGGTCGAGAGGGATAACGAGGTAGTCATCCTCCTAGCGTTTGCCTTCCTCATTTTGCGGCTCTTTTAGCGAGGTCCTCTCCTTTGAGACTCGCCATCGACTTTCCCGTGCTCTTGCTTTCCCTTCCCCCCCCCCTCTCTCTCTCTCTCTCTCTCTCTCTCTCTCTGTGTGTGTGTGTGTGTGTGTGTGTGTGTGTGTGTGTGTGTGTCTGTGTCTGTGTGTGTGTGTGTGTGTGTGTTGTGTGTGTGTGTGTGTGTGTGTGTGTGTGTGTGTGTGTGTGTGTGATGCCTTCCATCATGTTCAATTTTTCTAACTCCATCTTGTCTAGGACCCCCTGTTCTGTTAATTTGAGAAGGGAAAAATTTAGGATGGGGCCATACTTATCTGATGTTCACGCGTTTTGTTTCTCCGTTGTCAATCATTTCATTGCAGAAAGTGTGTCTAAACTGAAGCTCTTCTCTTCTATCAAGGAGGTTCTGGCCCTTCTGGGCTTGGAACTAATTCTGGAAAATCCGAGATGTCAAGTGGTCACCCTTGCATAAAATCAACCTAATCCGAGTCATTTCAATTTCTATTTTTTCACGGCATCTTATGACTAGTAACTGAAACAAGATCACAAATATCCCTTCGGAATTGATTAACGGTGTAAACTTAGAATACTGAACAAATAATATAACTTTTCTGATCAGAAAGTGATCTGTGAAGGACGCAAGTCTTGCTTTGTGATATTGTGAGTTGGCTTTCTTTGTCATGATTGATGTAGCTATTGACATTATACCTTGGATGGTTCTGGAGAACTTGGTGGCCCAAATGTCTTGCAAAATTACTACTTTGTGAATAAAGTGAGATCCCTCTGTAGTGAATTGTGACCAGAAACACATCTATGATGAGGTTCTTTCATTTACACATTCAGCAGAGGACAATTTCTTTTGTGATTAAATGCAACATTATCTGGGTCAGTTTATTTAAGCAAAGTTGACTTCCCGCATTAGCATTTCTGTCTTTTGCTTATTTTAGGGCCACCGTGATCGACTGAAACTGTGGGTATTGATGGGCCTCACCCTTCTCATTTCTGGATTTATTCTCCACTTCACAGGAGGTGAGGAAACCACTACTATCAACTGCAAGTCCCAGGGAATTCTCTACAGGAGCACCTGTGACTGGTGAACCCTCCGCTCTGCACGGCCTGCGTGCAGCTTCCCTCAGGCTTGCAGTGCTGAGTCCATAATTTTTTAGAGCTGTAATTATGGTTCAAACCGAACCAAACCGAACCAAACCAAATTAATTCGGTTTGGTTTAGTTTGGTTTCAAAGACGTTCGGTTTGGTTTGGTTTGGTTTGGGTTGACCCCTCAATTCGGTTTGGTTTAGTTTGAGAAAAAATCTACTCAAATCAAACCAAACCAAACCGTGCTCACCCCTAATCACAATAGGTGGTCGTAGCTGAAATTACAATAGCATCATCATGTGGGGTGATCACCCCCTCGAGGTCTTTGTCGGAGAAGGTCAATGCCTGTTGCTCGGGCAAAGAGGCTGCTACCTTCCTCGGCTCATTCTCCCGGCCTGCTCACTAGACGTGGCGCTTTCTCCATCGACTGTTGTCCCCGCCAGAAGCTAATCCTCCTGAGATGACGTTGATATAGACACCTAGGGGTCAACTGTCAATGTCCTCAGGGGGATCTCGAGGGCCGTCAAGCTAGTCAGCTACATACTGGGCCAATTGCCCTCGCCGGATGAGAGCCTCGATTTCATCCTTGAGCTACTGATAGTCGCCAGTGTAATGGCTGTGATCGTCGTGGATCTGACAGTGCTTCCGTTGATTGCGACGTTGTGGGCCGATGAAGAAGGCCCGAGTCTTTGATCTCCTACTAGATCTCATAAACTGGGGTCGCTAGCAGCGTGTAGTGCTCGAACTTTTTGGGCGGCTCCTTCCTATCTATGTTGTGGCTTTTCTTCCTCTCCGACAGAGAGGACTAATCAGATTGGCGCTTCCTCTCTTCCTCCTTTCCCGAGCTATCTCGGCAGGCCGTTAGGACCTCCTCGCATTGTGCATGACGTAGGGCTAAGGTGACGAGATCAACAAGGGAGGTGGGAGGATGGAGGACTAGGTCGCGCCGCCCCTCCTCCCGGGTTCCCCCGGTCAGGGCGATGATCATGGATGTTGTGTCAAGAAGGGGAATGCGAAGGGCTTCTGCCTTGAAGCAGTTAATATAAACCCGGAGCTTCTCCCCTGGGGCCTGCTTGAGGGCTAGCAGTCCAACAATCGACCTGGGAGGGCCATTCCTGGCAAAGCTCTCCTTGAAAAGTTGCACGAACTGTTGGAAACTGGAGATACTTCCTGGTGAGAGGGCTCGGAACCAGGCCTGGCGCCCTATACCAAGGTGGTAGTAAAGGCCCTGCACTTTATGGCGTCTAAGATGCCTTGCAGGGTCATCAGGGCATCGAAGTTGTCGAAGTGGCAGGTCGGGTCGCCTAGGCCGTCATAGGATTTTGGCGCCGGAAGCTGAACCTTGGGTGATAAACATGCCTCCAAGATTTCCAGGGAGAACAGAGACTGATCCTCATCTCCGTCATTCGATGAGCTCTGCTTGCCCCTTTGCAAAGCTTGGAGGACGCGCTCCTATTCGACGAAGCGCTGCTCAAACTCCCGGAGCTGAAGAGTGAGCTCCAGATGCGTGCGAGAGGGCGCTGGGGGCGAATTTTTCGTGGTGAGACAAACTGGCAGCATCCCCTCTCCTTGCCGCCTAATGGCAGCGAGAGCGATAGCCGCGACTGGTGGCGGAGTTCCGCGCCATGCATTGTTCCTTCTTCCCTACAGATTATAATATGCTTCTTAGTTTGCAACGTGGGGCGGGGGGTGGGATGGTCCTCCCACGTTGTTGCAGATGGTACGGCCATCCTCTATAATGAAACGACTGCCCACCATCTGCCGTGATGCCTCCCCGCATGGTAGACCGACAGGGACCGCCGAGAACGTTCTTCTCTCGTGGCCTGGGCCTTCATCAAATCAACGAGAATGTCCAACTTGGCGTTGAGGGATCTGAAAGCTTCAAGATCCACTGGAGCGGGTTGCAACCCTTAGGCTGGCCGAGGAGGGGGAACATCATCCCCTACGCTTCGTGAGGCTCCGATCATAGAGTGAGAGGTCGGAGCGACCTCAAGCTCCTGGTTATTGACCACTGGAGCCCTCCCCTTGTTACCGTTCACCCTCCTGCTATTGCTCTTGCGTACCATATTAGTTTTTTGTTCAATTTCCCACAGACGGCATCAAATGAAGAGACACGATCTCGTACCTGTTGGCACTCGAAATATGATCCTTCGGCAACCAAGCCGCAAAGATGAATGATACGGCCCACTGAAGCGCAGAAGCCGATGAAGACTGGCTTACTGAAGGCTCTTCAAGCTGCCAGAGCCCCAAGCCACCTTGAAGGGAACACCGGGGACTTCACCTTAGGAGAGTCGGAATGAACCCACAACCAACCGGCAGCGCGATCAAGCCTGCCCAATGATCCGGCATCGACCTCGTCATGCCGCTACCCCACATCCGTCGCCCGACCAAGGACGACGGTCTACCCAATGGCTCTCCTAAGGAGGAAAAACATCCTCGGCCGTCCACAACAAGGGGCCGAGGGCTCTGTCAGCAGAGGGTCCCGATTACCCGACATGGGTTCGGCTCCTCGTCATAATGGGCCCTTTAGTGGCCAATTGATCGCCGTTCAAGGCGGAATTATCTAGGATGCAACACCATCCTGCAAAGAAGCTTTGAGCACGAATCCATCTCAACCAGGAGCACAAATCGCAGTGCCGAAGGCTGTACCACCAGGACATCCGTGTGCTCGGACCAAACACACGCGGAAGTCTGATCAAGGCCGTTCGTCGTGTCAAGAGCTTCCTCGACTCCACGTCAAGGTTTTTCAAGGACCAGGGCGAGAGGAATAGTCAACGGGAGCTTCCGGAATCATCTCCGGACCCACCGGACCGGCACGCCGAGTAAACAAGTTAAAACGGCACCGTCAAACCGGCGCGCCAATTACAATAGGGGATGCGTTCTCCGGCGCCGTCAAACCGGCGCGCAAAAACTGATCGGGACGTGTTCCCGGCGCCACCAAATCCGGCGCGCCCCCTCCCCGGGGCGCCGGATTAACAAAATGCTCTATATATGTCTGCCTTCGGCCAGAAAAAGGAAGATCCACGGAGAAGAAAAAAAGGGGATCCGAAGAGAGCGAGAAGGAAAAAAAGAGGGAAGCGGAATCAAAGAAAAAAAAAAGAGAATTAGAAAGAAAGAGGAGAGGTCGAGGGAGAAGGGGTCGAGGGTTCTTCGATCTGAGAAAACCTCCGTTCGAGCCTCTCGGCGGCCGCCACCACGCTCCACTCGAGCCTCCCAGAATCGGAGAAGGAGACCGTCTGTTTCTTATCGATTTAGGTGGGTCTCCGCGTTTCATCCGGTGAATCCCTCTGTTCTTCTTTTGGTTTTCTTCCTCTGGTACAATGTAAGTGAAGGAGGGGAGGGGCGATGATATGAGCCTGACCTCCCCTTCTCTCACCATTTCCTCTCCCCACTTTATCTGTAATCGTTTCTTCATTAATGTAAACGACGGCCGATCGACAACGACGGCGCCGGAATCTGTATATTATGCATATGTCTATCCGTATCGCTTCATAGGATGAATGAAATGCTGTTTGTGGCTAATGTCTTCTATCTCATGAATGTCTTCTCTAATTCCCCTTCGAATATACGTTCAATGATTTCCCAGTGTATCTACTCCCGTGCAATAGGTTTTCTCCGGCGCTGGATAGGCTCTCGGGCCATATGAAACCTTCTTCCCCCCTCCCCGGGGTTTTCTTTCTTCTGATTCTAATGCGACTGCAGGGCTCTGCATCGCATATGCCACGGGTTCTGTGATTGGGGACGCACTTATGTGTGTATCTCCGTCTATCTCTGTCGAGGGAACCTATCCCTCGCCTCCTCCTGTGCCTCTCTTCATAGGTCGGCGGGGGGGGGGGGGGGGGGGGGGAAGGGAGGATTGCCTCTGTCGTCCCTCTCTATTCTTGTCGGCTCGTGCCCGAATGTGACATATGTACATCCCTTCCCCGGCACCTCTATGCCAATCGCACAGCATCGATCTATTTAGCCTATGGACTTTATCGTTATCGCATTACTCTTTCGTTTCGTGCGCATCTCAATGGGAGTGTGCTCTGTAGCATCATTCCAGCATCCGGTGAGGGGGACATTTCCCCGATCTTCCACGTTAGTCATTCGACCGGCGGAAGGTTCGTCCATCAATGATGAATATCCCAGCAGGCTATTGAATGCACAGCAACGGGGCCATGTCCCGACAGATCCAAATCCACGGTCCTTAATGGGCCTCGTGGTGGCCGTGGGTCGCGTGCCCCTCGTAGGCTTGCCCTCGGGGTTTCCCTCCCATATCGGTCGTCACGATTCGAGTGTTGTGGTGACTCGGGTTGCGTGCCCCTCGTAGGCTAGCCCTCGGGGTCTTCGCTCCCGTATTGAGTTGCTTCATTCGCTCGCTGTTACCCACGGATTTGGTGCCCCTAGCAGGTTTGACCTCGGGGTTTTTCCTCTCCGTTCGGGTTTTTGCCGGCCGCCGTTGTGCCACCCGACTCTTAGGGGTTGCTCCACTACGTGAGTACTCCCCGCTTCTCCCCGATAAATCCTCCGGGATGGGGAGATGCTGCCGAAATTTTAGCTCGAACGAGTATAACTCGGAATGATCGCCGCGCTCGAGTACGAACCTCGCGCGGGCCCGTGACTCGGCTCCCGGATGCCCCGGGGTCGACCCCGTGAAATAATAGCTTAAATAAATTCTCAAAGTTTTCCAAAGTATTTCAATAAACCCAAGAAAAATGAACAAATTCTCGGTTTTAAGTTAAACTGGCGCCATTCGTTTACGGCGCGGCCTACGCGGCGCGCTCTAAAACGGCGCGCCCTCCCCGGCGCGCTTCTCCCCGGCGCGCCTCTCCCCGGCGCGCCCCAATTAGGGCCACGCCGTTTTAAACCCGTTTTATTTACCTACGGTTTCGACGCCGTTTTAAGTCCTATATCTACGCTTTCAGGCGCCATTTCTAATCGCTGTACTCTTTAATCCCTGGCTCGCCCCGAGCGACCCCCGCCTTCCCGAGGGCGAAGTCAATCAACCTTAATTAGGAATAAATTGAATAAGGAGAGGGCCTTTCGAGTCGAAACCTTCTTGCTATCATGTTTTCACCATTATGTTTGTCTTCACTCTACCCTTATCATCATGCTTGTGCCATCCTTTCCCTCGTTGGCGGGGCTTAATAAATATGTGACTGAATCATATTCATCTTCATAATTCTGTCATCTTACTTATCATCATCAGCATGCATGCATGTTCGCATGGACCCTCGGGTATATCAAATAGCGTTGACAGAAGGTCGGATTACGCTCGATCGGAAGTCTTCGCTATGCGCGACGGTGGTCTTCGGGCCTACGTCCTCCGCCACATACCAAGGGCCCATAATTCGATAAACTATGCATCCTTGGCATGATAAATAAATGCATCTCGCATGCTCTGTATCCTTTATTCTGGCTTTGACAGCCCGCTATCTCGGCAATTAATCAAAGGTGTTCCCTCCTCGTGGGGGATGTAATTAACGCCATAGCCTTTATGGTATGGCGGACTGCTGGTCCTGACCGAACCTCACACTCGCCCAGTATGGGTCAGAATGAGCGCATAATAAGATCGTCACTCATGTGACTGGCACGCCCGCGTCGTCAATCAGTCAGTTAATTACCGGTTAGTTAATTGGTTGATCGATACGTGAAATAAGACATGTATATATGTACATATACACATATACACATATATACACGAAATAAAAACGATAAGATGGTCGGATGAAAACCCATCGCAAATAGTACCCTGTCGTAGACCGCCAGATGCTGGGGGGGCAATGACGATGTGAACACGCCGAAGACTCTCAAAGAGCAGATATGCAAGGAAGATAAAAGATCAGGGGGCCTGGGATGAAGATCCTAGGGAAAATCCTCCGATGCTTAAGTCAGTGACGGGCAAGAGCTGAAGAACAAGAGGGAGGGAGAGGTTTGAGGATACGAGATCGCTCTTCACCAATTGAGGGTTAGAGGTAGATAATACCTGATGATCTTCAAGGAGAGAGATCTTTGGGATTGAATAGCTACGAACTCTCTTTTTGGTTCTGTAGAGAACGACAAGAGGGGAGACAGATTGGGAGTCGTGTTCCCTAAGTAAGGACTCTTACCGGTGCGAGACTCTTAACCCTTATCTTAATCTCCTTACATTCGTTGGTCTAATCCATTCGTGGGAAGTTTGCCATCGGTTATATCGGATAGGAGCCCAATCTAGATAGGTCTCCCTTGAGGGCCAAGAGGGGACCCTAGGCATGAGGTTGCCCACCTCTGGATAAAGATCGCCCTTTTAGAGAGTCAAAGTTATCGAGCGTTGCACCTATCCCAGCGCTTTCCCGAGGGAGCTCCCTAGGCAACTTTCCAGTCACTCGAGAGTATGGCACATCAAAACCTTCCCCGAGCTTAGGGAGTCCTCTGCGCCCGCTCTGGGACTAGGTAGCATTTCTTGAGCCCTGACATATGAGCTTTCGGTAGATAGACCTCGAGTGCGTTAATGGGCTATCACTTATTAGGCCAGATGAATCTTATGGGCCTTCAATCAAAAGAATTAATGGACTGCAATTTTCTCTCTCCAGTATTTATTTCAGTTGGATAGTGGCACATATTCCTTCTATTTTGCCATTTATTTATTCAATCCTTGATTTCCTACCCTTATTTTAATGTTCCATTAGTCTCTCTAAACTAGAGTTCAACTCTTCCAAGCTTTGACTCGTGGGGTTGAGTCGGAATCCATGTTGTGATGTTGCCCCTTTGGACCATGGATCCTGGGTCTCTGCAAACTACATCAATACTTTTCTTTTGATTGCATCGATCTCTTCGGCCATGAGCGAATTATGGTGTATGGGCTATGATACTTATGCTCTTGGGATAATAGTGGAATTAGATTAGGGGTGACTGTTGAACCCAATTTTATCTTAGAAAAATAACCCAGATTTAAGGGTGTGGGACTACTCCCGAACACCTTATGAGCGCTAATTATTTAGCATCTTCACGCCACCTCGGACCCAATCGGGGATTCAAACCAGCTTGTCATGACCCACGGCGACTCCGACAACAAGTGGGGACCATCCCCGACCACTAGGCGGGCGACTTCGCTCGCTTACAACTTAGCCACTCGGGCCAACCCGGGGGTGCGCCAGCAACACACCGTACCAAACGGCACCCGACAATAAGGCTTGGGACTAGCCCAATATGCCTTTCCCCAATCACTCAATGTTGATAATCTCCAAACGAGAGGTGAACTCAAACCCTGGAGATCGTCACCCAGCTCATACAGCTCCTAACTATGGGTGAGGGAATTACTCTGAACACCTTAAAGGTGACCTATTTCCAGCCATTTCACCACGAGTCGGGGCCGACCCATGACTCGGGAACCGCACCACGTGGTAACCCTACAAGAGAGTAGGACCGCCCCCGACTCCCAAACACGTGGCGTTGAGCCGCTTTCTTTTTAGTCATCGAGCCAACCCGAGGCTACGAACCAGTTCGTCGTCTAGCACGCCATATGCATAATAAGGCCAGATTTTCATGCCCATAACGCCTTGTTCTCACTGTCCCAGCTATGCCTGACGGGAATTCAAAGTCCTAGTGGGCCATCCGGGCCTTTACCCTGTTGTGCCCCTGTAGTTTTGATGATAGCAAACGCTATGAGTCACAAGTCAGTGAATCGTTCACACCAGCTAGTCTATACTGTGCATACTACATCGTCAAAGTCTATACATTGCATTGCAGCATGCACGGACTCAAAGTCCATACACTATGCATTTGGGCATCGTTCACACCAGCTAGTCTATACTGTCCATACACTATGCATTTGGGCATCGTTCAAAACACAAGTCTATACACTCCGTTGCATACAGACGTAAGGCAATGTCTTGTACTCAAAGTCCATACATGCACACTGCATTACACATCAGCAAGTCTGTACACTGGTGTCGTCTGCACACATGTCATAGCAAGTATGTACATTGGTGGCAAGTCTGTATATTGCCCTGCTTCAGGCACGCTAAGTCTCTATATCATCTTGGCACTAGTGAAGACTGTACAGAGTCTGCCTAGTCTGCTACATTCAAAGTCTATACATTGCAGCCTGTGCTTGTATCACGTGCATCAAGTCTATACATTGCTCCGTCTCACTTAGCATCTCATGCTAAGTCTGTACATCGCATCGCATGCACCGTCTCACTCAGCGTCTCATGTGCATACGCAAAGTCTGTACAGCCAGTGCATCCTTTGATTTAAAGTCCATACATTGGCTGTCGCACGCACACTAAGTCCATACATTTGTTGACGACAGTCTGTGCATAGCTGCATCATTAAGTCCGTGCATCCATTTCCAATGAACATACTTTGCTTGATGCATTCTGCATTACACACTACAAAGCCTGTACATCATTGTCGCATGCATACTAAGTCCATACACTGCTTGGTGACTTGCATATGGACTCATCATAATTGTGCACACTTTGTTAAATACAGTCTACATTACACCTCCTCAAGTCAGTACATTCACTCTTCTATAGAACATGAAAGTCAGTGCATCTTTCATCCTAGCATATATACTTTGTACAGCTTTGGCATCGTAGGCATGCACAAGTTGGTGCATGCTCACACTTGTTGTATAGTGAAGTCTGTACAAGCTTTTAGTCTTAAACTGATAACTCTATTCGACTGACTGGCAGGTACTTTTCGTGAAGTTTAAGAACGGCACATGATCCGAGAAGGAAGGACGGCTCAGGATCGTGACATGTGTAAAGCAACAAGCTTGGATGCTGCCACGTGACCAAATGATTGGGCGGGAAATGTGGAAGCCACACGCCCTCCTAATTATTGCTGGTATAAAAGGAACACTTCTTCTATCTGGAGCAGATGAGGTAAAGCTCGAGCAGAAAAAGTGAAGCAGCAGAGAGCCACCGAGAACAGAGAAGAAAAAGAGAGAGAAGAGAAGAGCAGAGAAGAAAAAGAGAGAGAAGAGAATATTGAGAGAGAGGAGTTGAGAGAGCTTGTCTGAATGTTCCTCAGTCTCTTGATTCAGATACCAGAGCTGAGTTTGCTCATTGCAAGCTATATTCTCTTTTGAGATTTCTTGTTTTTGTTTGATTCTATTTTGCTTTCCGAAACTTTGTCTTCAAGCTGTGTGTCAGCGGTTTGCAGTGGAGGATTCCACTGGACGGGTAAGCTGTAGTCCCCAGCGGTTTGCAGAGGTGTAGCCTCTAGACAGGTGAAGCTATAATTCCTCAGCGGGCGAGACTTGGTCTCGGACAGTAAGCTGTGAAGCTCAGCGGTTGTAGGCTAAGCTGTATTGCCCAGCGGACGCAAGCTGTGTTGCGCAGCAGTAAGCCACACTTGGGTTTGAGTGTGGGGTGGACGTAGGTCTGGAGGACCGAACCACCTAAAAATCTGGTGTGTTATGTGCTTGTGTGATTGCCTATGAACTGGTGTGTGGTTGCTTCTCTTGATTCTCTTCTCAGATCGCTTCGTTTCTGATCAGATCCAACGCTCTAGTTAGTAATCTTGTAGATCTATTGAAATTCCGCATTAGAGCCTTATTTTGGTTTTAAATTAGGCCATCGATCTATTCACCCCCCTCTAGATCCACACTTCGTGGTGACAGAGTACTTCCATCTAACACAACAGTTGGTATCAGAGCCTAACTCTTCTACAGGGACTTACAGCCCGAAGAGGAAGGTACAGATGGATGCAAGAGGGTTGATCGCTGAAGGACATTCTACCACCAAGCCCCCTTACTTTGATGGATCAAATTATGCATACTAGAAGAACCGTATGCAAGTCTTCTTGAGGGTGAAGGATTATGAGACTTGGAAGGTGGTGAGTAAAGGACCTTTTGAGCTGTCCCCGAACGAGGATGTCTGGACCAAAGAAGAGATCCGAAGGTCCACTCTGAACTGGAGCGCCATCAATGCGATTCAGTGCGCCCTGCACCCCACAGAGTTCTCTCGTGTATCGTCTAGCACTTCAGCCAAAGAGATGTGGAATAAGCTGGAGGCTATCTACGAAGGGACCTCTCATGTCAAAGAGACGAAGGCAAACCTCCTGGTGTCAGAGTATGAAGCTTTCAGGATGAAGCCCAATGAGACCATCAAGGAGATGTACGCTCGACTGACAGTCATCACAAACGGTCTCAGAGGTCTTGGGAAGACATATTCAGAATATGAGATTGTAAGGAAAATCATGCATTCCCTGACTCCTATTTGGCACACTAAAGCTACTGTAATGGAAGAGTCAAGGGATCTGCACAACACCAGGGCAGATGAGTTTTTTTTTATATATATAAAGCCCTGCCTAGTGGTGATATAGAATGTGGTACACCCACAGTCTATATCACTACCAGGGGGTATATTATTGATCATTAAATGAATAGGGATTACATCACTCTAATGCTAGGAATGCCTAGCTTGTCTAATCTAGCAGCACCCTTGGTAACACTGGGAAGGTCGTGCTGTGAAGTAAAGAGAGAATTACAATGAGATTGACATGCAAAATTTGCTAATGTATCCGCTGCCTGGTTGACTTCTCTGAATATGTGGGAGAAACTCTTGATTTGAGGAGAATAATTCCAGATTTCTCTAACAAATAGTAAGATCTCCCAAGGGCAGTCCATCGTCTTGTTTAGTACTTGAATAAGAATAAGGGAGTCACTCTCAACCAGAGCAGAGTGAGAGGAGATCGCAGTGAAGTATTTAATTCCATCAGCCAACGCTCTAGCTTCAGCCACTAGGCTTGAGCAGCTCATATAATAATGGGAGAAAGCCAGCAAAATGTGCCCTTGACTGTTTCTGATGATGCCGCCTCCACCGGAATGACCAGCCTGTTTGTGAGCACCATCAGTATTCACCTTGAGGAAGGGCCATGGGGGGCATGCCCATTTAACAAGTCTAACCAGAGGAGATACCCGAGGAGTAGCAGAAATGCCAAAGTGTTCAAGGATGGTGCGGCTGTGCTTTTGATCTTCCCGAAGGGTGGATAAGCTGATCACCTGTTTAATTTGATAAACCACTTTGTGAAATAAGCCTTGAGGTGAAGTGTGTTTGCTGTCATACCTGGCTGCATTTCTAGCAAGCCAAAGCTCCCAGAGACCAAATCCAATGGCTGCTAATTTGAAGAGACCGAACAAGGAGTGGGCATTGGAGTTCTGGATGGTGTTAAGAATCATGGAGTTAACAGTGTGGCCTGTAATATCACAGCCATTTCTTTGGAAGGAGGCCCAAAGAGATCTAGCCCAATCACTGTTCAGAAATAAATGATTGGCATCTTCCACTTTGTGAAGCTTGTAGCAGTGGCATTTCGAAGGAAGAGGGATCCCAATAGTTTTCACTCTTGTGTCTGTAGGGATACAATTGTGTAAAATTTTCCACATGTGTATGGAAATTTTGGTGGGAATCTATTTAGCCCATAATCGGTCATAAGGAAACCTGTTCTGATCAGGATATTGCCTGCAAGTAGTGGCTTTGTATATGGAAGAAGTTATACACTTTCCGGAGGAGACATGGCTCCATATCTCCTTATCCCTGTGGTGGTTCAACTTGGTGTGCTTTATAGCTGTTATAATACCAGGTGGGAGGAATTGGATATCCTCCGGGGCTAGGTGCAGTAGAGCCTCTCTGACAGTGGCCTTCGGTTGATGGACTTGAGCAATGGTGATGTATGATATCAAAGGTTTGTCCCCTAGCCAAATATCCTTCCAGAAATTAGTTGAGCAACCATCACCCACAATGACTTTTTTATATTGGAGAATCAGTTCCTTTGCCTTTGTCCAGCTACGCTTAGAGTGACCCCTCATTTCCTTGAAGTGTACCTCTGAAAGATGCCTGCCCCTAATGTATTTAGCCCTGAAATATACTGCCCATAGGGAATTTGAATGAATAGCTTTCCATAACATTTTGACCCTTAAGGCCAACTCCAGCTGCCTCAAGGAAAGAAGGCCAAGTCCACCCTTGCTGACAGGCTTGCATATATTGTTCCAAGATAACCAATGTCTTTTGTTTCCTTGAGTAGAAGAACCCCAGAAGAAATTAGAGAATGCACGTTCTAAGTTCTGGTGGGTACCAATATGCAAAGGAGATGATGCTAAAGAGTAGATAGGAATGGAGGTGAGAATGTGCTTCAGCAACACCACTCTGGCTCCTTGTGAAAGATAAGTAGCAGTCCAGCCTTCTATTCTCTTCTGGATGGAAGAAACAATACCAGAGAAATAAACCTTCTTCGATCTGCCATAAATGAGAGGGAATCCCAGGTATTTGTGAGGTAAGGAGTGGTGAGTGAATCCGGTGATGTCCCGAATCCTCTGTATTGTTGTAGCCTTAGCCTTGGGATGAGTGAAGAAACCACTCTTTCCCACATTTACTAACTGTCCGGAAGTTCTTTCATAAGCTTTGATAATACCCATCAGATTTCTAATAGAAGAAGCATTAGCCCTGCTAAATACTAAGGTGTCATCAGCAAACAGTAAATGAGATATGGTCGGGCAACGATTGGGAGTTGCATACCAGTCCACCCTGCCCTCATCTTGAGATTTGCGGATAGCCCTGCTGAAAGCTTCCTCTGCTATAATGAATAGAGCAGGAGCCAACGGATCTCCTTGGCGGACACCCCTTGTGGATTGGAAAAAGCCCGCTGAGTCACCATTCAGAAGGACCGAAAACCAGCAGTTGCCCAACATAGCTTTGATAAGATTAATAAAGTCAGTCCTAAAACCAAACTTGGAGAGTATTAAATAGATGAAATCCCACTATATTCGATCATAAGCCTTGGCCATGTCCAGTTTAAATACAACATTACTCCCCCTTGTCTTTCTACCCAGCTCATGTATCATTTCTTGGGCAAGGGCAATGTTCTCAACAATAGATCTATCTTTCACAAAAGCAGATTGTTCAGGAGAAATAATATTAGGTAGAATACTTGCAAGTCTGTTACTGATAATTTTAGATATAACCTTATACACAAAATTGCAAAGACTGATCGGCCGGTAATCAGAGATATCAGTGGCATTGGGGACTTTGGGGATGAGAGCTATAAGTGTAGCTGTCATAAAACGAGGTAACATGTTCTTGACAGTGAAGAATTCCTGAACAGCTTTGGTAATCACACCAGCAGTAATTGGCCAAGTTTTTTGATAGAAGGCTCCCGAGAAACCATCTGGACCAGGGGCACTGTCTGGAGACATTTGGAAGACTGCATCTTTGATTTCAGAATCTGAAGGGACAGCACAAAGACTATCATTTTCAGCAGTGGTTACCGCCTGGGTAATGTTACTAAGAAAGTCCTCATCAATCTGGTGAAACTGAGATGAAAAAGCTTTTTTGAAATGGTCAACTGCACTTGCCTTCATTTCTTCATGATTGGTAGTTAGGGTGCCAGCAGCTATTCGCAGGTGGGTGATCATGTTCCTTTTCCTGTTTGCAACTATAGTCATGTAAAAATATTTTGTGTTTTTGTCCCCTTCAGCTAGCCATTTGATCCTGGACTTCTGTCTCTAGAAACATTCTTGCTGAATCAGCTTGGAAGCCAGATCAGATTTTG
Source organism: Amorphophallus konjac (assembly GCA_022559845.1). Taxonomy (NCBI): domain Eukaryota; kingdom Viridiplantae; phylum Streptophyta; class Magnoliopsida; order Alismatales; family Araceae; genus Amorphophallus; species Amorphophallus konjac. Next base: position 74,988,294 of record CM040118.1, on the reverse strand, counting down.
CAACCTCAAGAGTTTCAAAAGTAGTCTGAGAGGGGTGAGCATCATAGTGAACCTCAGCCTTCAATACAGAATCTTCAGCAGCCATAACATTGTTGTGAATATTTCCAAAAGTCTGCTTATTCCAAATCAGAAGCATTTTTCTCATGGATTTGAGCTTTAAATAAAGAGTGGATATGGCAGAAGTAGCCAGGGGGCTGTTGCTCCACTCTGTTTGTACATCCCTGAGAAATAAGTCATGAGTGGTCCACATTTGTTGGAAGCAGAATCTAGATCTGTGCTTGGTCAAAGTTGCAAGCTGTACTAAAATGGGGGCATGATCCGAAGCTTCTCTAGATAAGTGATCAATAGTGAGAGGGATGGATATTTGCCAAGGGCCATTAACTAGGATTCTATCTAGCCTTGCCCAAATAGCTCTGTTGCCACTTTGGTTATTATGCCAGGCGTACTTCGAGCCCATAAAGCCAGCATCCGATAGAGCACAATCATTTAGACAATCTTGAAAATCAGACATAGAAGACAGAGATGGTGGAAGGCCACCTAGTTTCTCATCCGGATCAAGGATACAGTTAAAATCCCCTGCCACCATCCAGGAGCCTGAAATTTGCATATGAATATTGAAGAGGGAGGCCCAAAGATCATGCCTTTCAATAGCTGAGCACTTAGCATAGACCACAGTCATGTGAAAGTCTGAGATAGCCACAGAGTTCTGCTTGAGTGTAATTTGTTGTTCATCTTTGTACAAAACAGAGAAATCCACAGGATCCTTCCACAGAACCCAGATATGGGCATTTGCATCACCATTGGCCACAGCTTTATCCATGCCCAGTCTTTTACAAGTCTTTTCAAGCATATCTGTGTGGATTTTTGGTTCTAAAATAGTAATACAGTGAAGGTGGTGGCTTTTGATAAGAAGCTTTAGTCTAGCCACAGTTAAGTCGTTACCAATGCCTCTGACATTCCAGATAAGAAAAGACATTATAGAATTTGAGGATTTGAGAGCTTACCCATGGAGTTAGCTCTGGTCATCGCTCTAGTCACAACACCAGATTGTTCTTTAAGCAGAATCTGAGTGTTAGTAATTTCAGCAGAGACAGTAATTTGCTGGCATCGGGATAACATCTCAGCCTCAGAGAGAATGTCAGCACTTGAGTAGTCTCTATGCTTGTCGACTATGGCTAGTTCAGATACAAGGGCTAAAACTCATGTGTTTCTCATCGTTTGTGCTGAAGGGAGCTCTGGAGGAGCAGGTAATCCTGATTCGGACTCTACCACTGAGACTGAAGGAGCCCTGGGTAACGAGGTAGAGTCTTGGTTGCCAGTGACATGCTTCATAGAGTCATCAGTAGTCAATACTTCCGATAATGTGGTGTCCACACTTACCCCGGAAGGCACCTGGTGGGAAGGTGGCTGATCCTGAGGAGGATTGACTGTGCATATTCTTTGATAGCTTTCACCAATCACCATCGGAGCAGATGAAGGAGCCTGGGATTTCAGTTGCCAACGAGGTTGAATTGTAATAGCTCCAGGCGCAGATTCAGGATCTTTCTCCTTTGGTACACCAGTCAAACTGTTTGAATTTACCTCGTTCTTAGTTTGTGTAGGAGCAGCAGTGGAATGTTTAGCTGGGTTTTTGCTGGGTATACAGTTCTTAGCTTCATGGCCAAGCTTTCTACAGTCCGAGCAAAAAAACGGCACGAAGAGAGGAATAATCGGCTGTTTCATTCCTTCATCACCGACACCAATCCAAATATCAGATGGGATAGGCTTTGACACATCAGTTTCAACACAGATGCGGGCTCCTTCCAAACGTTGAAGAGACTTCGTACCAGGTCCAATCTTCAAGAGGCGACCAACTGAGGAAGCAATAGATGATAAAGCTCCGGTGCTGTAGAAACATGGAGGAAGCAGAGGAAGGTGGAACCAAACAGGCACCACCGGAGACTCCAGACCCGGCCGAAACCAAGGTGACCAGCGGAATATTTTAACAGTTTGGCCAAGGAGCGACCAGCTCTCTCTTGTCCAAACCTGGAGGAAGTCCTCGTAGCAAAGGAACCTGATGAAGACATGGCGGCGGTCGAACCTTGATATAGAGGTATCACCCTGAACACGCCATTTGTCCTTCAGAGCTTTGGATATCTCTTCCAGAGGGGGGTGGTCTCTGTAGAACTTGAAGACTAGGCAAAGCTTGAACGGTGCGGAGATGGCCGAGAGTTCCTCGGCCGAGAAGAAGACTGCCGGAATCTCGGAGCTAGTACCGGAGCAGACAGGCAGATGAGTTGATTGGATCGCTGATGGCTTATGAAATACATCTGCCGAAGATAGAGGAAGCTGAGAAGAAGAAAAAACCGATCGCTCTGAAAGCTGGTGCTAGCAAATCCAACCGATCCAGCTATAATGGATCATCATCCGAGGAGAGCCTGTCTGTAGAAGAAATAGAAGGTGATGAGATAGCAATGATCACCAGAGAATTCAGGCGGTTCCTCAGGAAAGAAGGAAGGTGATTCAGCTGAAGAAACCATGGTGGTGGCCGACGGGATACAAGGTATAAATCTAATCCTGTAAGGAAAACTGGAACTAATGTGTGTTACCAATGTAGGAAGTCCGGCCATCTGAAAGTTGATTGTCCAGAGAATCAGAAGCACAAGGACAAGTCCAAGAGAAAAAACACTAAAGGGAAAGCCATGGTAAGTACCTGGAGTGATGAGGACGAAGGTACCTTGAGCAGCAGCTCGGACAGTGAGGAAGAATCAGAAAAACCTATGTGTCTTATGGCAACCAGTTCTGCAGACAGAGAGGAAGATTCTGATGAGGTACCCTCTCGATTTGATAATTTTATCATTGCTGATTGGGTACATGCCTATCATGATATTGATGATAAAGTAGATGATATTAGAAAAGAAAATAGGCATCTAAGAAGAAAAATAAATTCCATGCAAAATGACAAAACCTTGACTGATAAAATTGCATGCCTCGAATCTAAAAATGCTAAGCTGAAACTCACATGTTTTGAAATTGAAGAAATCAAGCATGAGTTAAAAATTTCTAAGGAAGAGAATGAGAGGCTAGAAAATGCTATTGATGAATGGAAATTGAAAATACAAAAATATGAGAGTGAGATGAAGCTTGTAAATGAAAAGTATGAAGCTGTCCTAAGTGTGAACACTGAACTGAGGAAATCTGTTGAAGATATTCAGAAAGATAATGAGGACAAGCTGAGAATAATAGAAAAGATGACCCAAGGTTCAGAGAACTTAAATGCCTTATTAGGGTCAAAAGTCAACTTCAGGAGAGAGGGTCTTAGATTTAATTCCAGTGCAACTAAAAGTTTTGCAATGAAGACTATATCATTTGTTGCACAGAAAGAGAAAAGACCTCTCATAAACATGAATTCAGATAATTCTGTAAATAAAACTGTGAACCTGAAGAAGCCCAGTGCTAAGGAGAAGGGCAAACAAAAGATTGGTGAGCATAGCAGAGCTGGTACATCAAAGCCAAATCCTAAAGCTCAGTCTCAGGTTAGGGGTCAGCCTACACATGCATATAAACCCCATGGTAAGGCCACTAAGTCTCACAGACCTTGCACCAGAAATTGGGTTGGTGGGTATGGCAATTGGACACCTAGGAACATGCATTTCTTCAGCCAGCCCAGAAACTACTATGGCCACAATTTCGTGAATGCACCCTGGCCAAGGCACTGGCACAGAAGCAACAAATCTGTCAATAATTATGCGGGTGCCAACAAGAAGAAAAACAACAAAAAGAAATTTGTAAAATCTAATGAACAGAATTCTTTTAAACAAATGTGGATTCCTAAAAGTTTGCTTTCATGTTTTACCAGTATTTCATCTGCTCTGGAGCCCAACCAGACTTGGGTTCCAAAATTCTCTACCTAATTGTGTGTGCAGGTATGCCTGGCAGCCAAGAACAACCTGCGGTACCTGGATAGTGGCTGCTCCAGGCATATGACAGGAGATAAGGCCAAGTTCTGCATGCTGACAGAGAAACATTGAGGCCTTGTCACCTTTGGTAGCAACACAAAAGGTAGAATTGCCGGGTCAGGTAAGGTAGGTAAGTGTATTACCTGTTGCATTGAAGATGTCATGCTGGTTGAAGGTTTAGCATATAATTTACTTAGCATCAGCCAGTTATGTGATAAAGGGTATAAAGTTCTTTTTGACTCTCAATGCTGTAAAGTGTTTGAACCTGATTCTGACTTTGTTAAGTTTTCTGGTAAAAGAATTAATAATACATACATGATAGATTTAGATGACATATCACATTCTAACCTATGCCTCACTGCTAGCAAAGAAGATTTAGCCTTCTTGTGGCATCGTAGGTTAGGCCATGCTAGTTACACAGTATTGCATAAATTGAATAAGCACAGCATGGTTAGAGGACTTCCTGAAGTTTCTTTTAAGAAAGAAAATAAACTCTGTGATGCATGTACTCAGTCCAAGTTAACTAGAAAGTCATTCAAATCTAGAATAGAAAATCTGTCCTCTAAACCCTATGAGCTGATACACATGGACCTTTTTGGGCCAACCAGGTCTGTCAGCTTATCAGGGAGGAAGTATGGGTTTGTTCTGGTAGATGACTTCTCTAGGTACACTTGGGTATACTTCCTGTCACAGAAAAGTGATGCATTCACAGAATTTCAGGAGTTCTGTCTTAAGATAAACCAGAAAATTGAAAACATTTTAACTGATCATGGAGGTGAGTTTGAAAACTCACATTTTGAGGATTTCTGCAGGACAAATGGTATTCATCACAAGTTCTCCTCACCAAGGACACCCGAGCAGAATGGAGTTGTGGAGAGGAGAAACAGAACCCTGGTGGAGATGGGTCGTACACTCTTAGTTGAAGGTGGTCTACCAAGGAAGTTCTGGGCTGAAGCTGTAAATACTGCATGTTATGTAATCAACAGAGCTATGGTAAGACCTTCTACCCATAAAATACCTTATGAGATCATAAAGGGTAAGAAACCTTCAATTGCTCATTTCAAGGTTTTTGGCTGCAAATACTTTATTCATATAAATGATAAAAGAGACCATGATAAAGTTGAACCTAAAGGTGAACCAGGAATTTTTCTTGGTTACTCTGAAAACACCCGGGCATATAGAGTGTATAATCTAAACTCCAAATCTGTTGAAGAATCTCCACATATTACTTTTGATGAATCTTTGGTAAAGACTAATATTGGTCAATGTAGGAACGAAGGCAATGGTGATATTCTGAAAGAAGGGAACCCTGCAGACAAATCGGAAGATGAGGAAGAAATTGAAGAGCTTAATGGAGAATAGTCTACAGTTCAGGGGGAGGTAAGTGAAAATCATGATAATCAAGTTGTCAACATTAGATATCTGAAAGATCATCCTGTAGATAATGTGATTGGCAATTTGCATGACCCTCCTAGGACTAGAGGCCATTTCAGAATTCAAAATGAACTGAATGCATATGCTCTTATTTCTCATGTAGAACCCAAGTCCATTGACTGTGCTCTCAAGGATGTGCATTGGACTAATGCCATGCATGAGGAGCTCAATCAATTTGACAGGAATAAGGTGTGGCACTTGGTCCCACCTCTTGATCATGGGACAGTCATAGGGACTAAATGGGTATTTAGGAATAAAACTGATGAGTTAGGGAATGTAGTTAAGAATAAAGTCAGACTTGTTGCTCAGGGGTATAACCAAGAATTTAGAATAGATTTTGAAGAGTCTTTTGCCCCTGTAGCCAGGTTAGAGGTAATTAGAATTTTATTGGCTTATGCATGCTCCTTAGGAATAAATCTCCAATAGATGGATGTAAAATCTACTTTTCTGAATGGGAAAATCAGTGAGGATGTCTATGTGAGGCAGCCTCCCGACTTTGAATGTTTAGACTTCCTCAATCATGTTTATAAACTTAATAAAGCTCTCTATGGTCTTAAGCAAGCTCCTAGAGCTTGGTATGACAGGTTGAGCAAATTTCTCACAGATAAGAACTTCATAAAAGGAGTAGTTGATTAAACTTTGTTCACTAAGGTAAGTCATCCAGATATACTTATTGTTCAAATTTATGTGGATGACATAGTTTTTGGGTCAACTAACCCCAAACTGTGTGAGGAGTTTTCTCAGATTATGACTAATGAATTTGAAATGAGCTCAATGGGCGAGCTCAAATTATTTCTTGGACTGCAGGTTACACAGTCAAAAGATGGAACATTCATCACTCAGTCCAAGTACATAAGGGATTTACTAAAGAAATACAAGATGGACAACCTCAAAGAAATAGCTGCTCCAATGGGTACCTCGACCAGCTTAGATGAAGATCCTCAAGGTAAACCAGTGGACCAAAAGCTATATAGAGGTATGATCGGATCCCTTTTATATCTTACAGCATCTAGGCCTGATATTCAGTTTGCAGTGTGTCTATGTTCTAGATTTCAGGCTAGTCCCAAAGAATCACACCTTAAGTCTGTGAAAAGAATTTTTAGGTATCTACTAGGCACTCAAGAGCTTGGTCTATGGTATCCTGTTAGGTGTGAGTTAGAACTTCTAGCCTACACTGATGCAGACTATGCTGGGTGTCGAGTAGATAGAAAAAGCACTAGTAGCTACTGTCAATTCCTAGGTGGTTGTCTAGTGTCTTGGGCATCTAAAAAGTAACACACAGTAGCTTTGTCCACAGCTGAGGCTGAATATGTCGCAGCTGGCAACTGTGCAGCCCAAGTACTTTGGATCAAGCACCAACTGTCTGATTATCAGATAAAATTGGGATGTATTCTAATTTTATGTGATAATACTAGTGCTATATGTTTAGTTAAAAATCATGTTCATCATTCTAGGACTAAGCACATTGAGATCAAACACCATTTTCTTAGAGATGATGTCAATAAAAAGGAAATTGAATTGAATTTTATTGAAACAGAAAAATAAATTGCTGATATCTTTACTAAGCCACTAGGGAATGAAATGTTCAAATTTCTTAGAAGAGAACTTGGCTTGTGTAAATTTCAGTATGATGAATAAAGTTTCAGGTGGTTTGAATAAATTTCTGATCTGGATTTACATCTGGTAGTTTAAATAAAACTCTGTGGTTGTTGAATGCTGCACCAGACCATGCATGCATAACATTCATATTTTTCATGTCATATCAATTGGCATCACACTCATGATCCTCATTACATATCATTCAGCCATGACTATGTCTAAGCTCTCTTTCCTCTAATTCATCCCATTCATTTGCAAAACCACATACATATAGACAGGGGGAGTGTTGTATGTAATTCAGAGAGGTCATCAACTTCATTGATACTCAAACTCGTTTCTCTCTTGATTTCATTAAACCCCTTGACACTGAATGAGTTGAGTCTGACAATATGGCAATCTGTTAGTCAGTTCTAATTCTTAAGCAATAGAAAACAGACTTCTTCCTTTATAAGAATTTTAATTACTTAAGGACTGACTTAATGGTTTAAATTTTATAAACTTTAGAGTTTAAAGATTACAATCAGTAAATAAGAATGTTGATAATTGATAAAGCTCTCAACCCTTATTTCATTACATGTCAGACAAAGTTAACTGTATCTGAAATCTGAAAACTCACCTGAAATCCTGTTAGAGAAGGCTAAGTATGTGTATTATCTTTAAACAAGTCATTCTGAAACAAATAAAGGACAGCTAAGAAAAAATATTGAAAATCCTTGAAAAATAATGTTGGCAGAGCAATGACTGGTAAAGCACTGAGAAACTGAGTGATCTATCAAAGAAATGGATAACACTTATGTCATGATGTGCATCAGTTATCTCTGTATAAATGGTCAAAACAGTAGGGTGGTTTCACTGAATACCTGGGGATACCTGCGTCTCATAAACGTGTATCCTCACACAAAAAGGTGTAAATCAGTCTTGTTGAATTTCATCATAGGTAGAATTGTCCATCATGTTGAGTATCTAGGGGTACTGGCATCTGATAAACGTGTACCCTTACGTAAAAAGACAAATGGTACCTGAATGCCCTTAATGAAATAAAATTAAAAATGTTGTTCCTTCAAAAAGAAAACTCGGGTATGTCAAATTATTTAATTACAATACATGACCTGGTATCTCTTAACAAATTTTACTGAGTCTAAGACTATAATATACTTTGAAACTGAATCTCTCATGCTCAAATGTGATTCTGGTTTATTGCTATTATCATGCACAGCAAACTCATTCAATGATTGTAGTGCATGAACTCTAATTTTTATAACCTTCAAACCAGAATTCAATCTCTAAGCAGTTTCTAAATTCATATGACTGAAGGCTCTGTGCTTTAGAATGCTTAATTCCTGAACTACTTGCTCAGAATGTCAGTCAGATATCCTTCTTCCCTTACACCTTCCCTCCTCTTTGTTGATGGCAAAGGGGGAGAATATATTGTCTGTTTGATGAATTCCAGGGGGAGTGTATGCATTGTTATTAAAAAGAGGGGGTGTATGCATCATATTATGGCAAAGGGGGAGATCTAGTTAGAACTTGCATTGGTTATTTCAACTCATAGCATGCATTCGGAGTCAGTGTAACCCATAGTGTTGCCATCATCAAAAAGGGGGATATTGTTGTGCCCCTGTAGTTTTGATGATAGCAAACACTATGAGTCACAAGTCAGTGCATCGTTCACACCAGCTAGTCTATACTGTGCATACTACATCGTCAAAGTCTATGCATTGCATTGTAGCATGCACGCACTCAAAGTCCATACACTATGCATTTGGGCATCGTTCACACCAGCTAGTCTATACTGTCCATACACTATGCATTTGGGCATCGTTCAGAATACAAGTCTATACACTCCGTTGCATATAGACGTAAGGTAATGTCTTGTACTCAAAGTCCATACATGCACACTGCATTACACATCAGCAAGTCTGTACACTGGTGTCGTCTGCACACATGTCATAACAAGTCTGTACATTGGTGGCAAGTCTGTATATTGCCCTGCTTCAGGCACGCTAAGTCTCTATATCGTCTTGGCACTAGTGAAGACTGTACAGAGTCTGCCTAGTCTGCTACATTCAAAGTCTATACATTGCAGCCTGTGCTTATATCACGTGCATCAAGTCTATACATTGCTCCGTCTCACTTAGTGTCTCATGCTAAGTCTGTACATCGCATCGCATGCACTGTCTCACTCAGCGTCTCATGTGCATACGCAAAGTCTGTACAGCCAGTGCATCCTTTGATTTAAAGTCCATACATTGGCTGTCGCACGCACACTAAGTCCATACATTTGTTGACGGCAGTATGTGCATAGCTGCATCATTAAGTCTGTGCATCCATTTCCAATGAACATACTTTGCTTGATGCATTCTGCATTACACACTACAAAGCCTGTACATCATTGTCGCATGCATACTAAGTCCATACACTGCTTGGTGACTTGCATATGGACTCATCATAATTGTGCACACTTTGTTAAATACAGTCTACATTACACCTCCTCAAGTCAGTACATTCACTCTTCTATAGAACATGAAAGTCAGTGCATCTTTCATCCTAGCATATATACTTTGTACAGCTTTGGCATCGTAGGCATGCACAAGTCGGTGCATGCTCACACTTGTTGCATAGTGAAGTCTGTACAAGCTTTTAGTCTTAAACTGATAACTCTATCCGACTGACTGACAGGTACTTTTCGTGAAGTTTAAGAACGGCACATGATCCGAGAAGGAAGGACAGCTTAGGATCATGACATGTGTAAAGCAGCAAGCCTGGATGCTGCCACGTGACCAAATGATTGGGCGGGAAATGTGGAAGCCGCACGCCCTCCTAATTGCTGCTGGTATAAAAGGAACACTTCTTCTATCTGGAGCAGATGAGGTGAAGCTCGAGCAGAAAAAGTGAAGCAGCAGAGAGCCACTGAGAGTAGAGAAGAAAAAGAGAGAGAAGAGAAGAGCAGAGAAGAAAAAGAGAGAGAAGAGAATATTGAGAGAGAGGAGTTGAGAGAGCTTGTCTGAATGTTCCTCAGTCTCTTGGTTCAGATACCAGAGCTGAGTTTGCTCATTGCGAGTTATATTCTCTTTTGAGATTTCTTATTTTTGTTTGATTCTATTTTGCTTTCCGAAACTTTATCTTCAAGCTGTGTGTCAGCGGTTTACAGTGGAGGATTCCAGTGGACGGGTAAGCTGTAGTCCCCAGCGGTTTGCAAAGGTGTAGCCTTGTTTGCGACATTTTTTTTTATATGATTGTCTTGTCGATCTTACCTTATTTCGTGTATATATGTGTATGTGTACATATATACGCATCTTATTTCACGTATCGATCAGCCATTTGACTAACTGGTAGTCAATTGACCGATTGACGACGCGGGCGTGCCAGTCACATGAGTGACGATTTTATTGTGCGCTCATTCTGACCCATGTAGGGCGAATGTGAGGTTCGGTCGGGACCAACAGTCCGCCATACCATAAAGGTTATGGCGTTAATTACATCCCCCACGAGGAGGGAACACCTTTGATTAATTGCCGAGATAGCGGGCTGTCAAAGCCAGAATAAAGGATACAGAGCATACGAGTGATCATGCAAGATGCTACGATTGACTACACACGATTTATTAGGGTGGACCCTGGTACATGGCGGAGGACTTAGGCTCGAAGGCCACCTCCATGCATAACAAGGCCTCCAATCAGGCGTAACCTGACCTTCCAGCGATGTCATTTGATATACCGAGGGTGCACACACTTGGGTATGCATTGATGCGACATGAATGCTTGGACTAAGACATGACGGCAAAGATTCGAGGCACACCAATTCGAGCTTGAACAGGCTAATTTTATTCAGTTTATTTGGTCGAGGAGCTTGTGTCACTCTATGGTTAGCATAAGAAATCATCCCCTGAGCAGGGAAGGGGTTGGAGCGGTATGACGACACGATTCGGAATGAAACCCGTGTAGTGCGTGCGAAGAAAGGGGCTAAGACGCTGGAAACGGCGTCCCGGAACGTAGGTAAATGGCTTAAAACGGCGCCAGAACCGTAGGTAAAGGACACATCTTAAAACGGCGCGGCCCGAATAGGGCGCGTCGGGGAGAGGAGCGCCGGGGAGGGCGCACTGGGGAGAGGCACGTCGGGGAGAGCGCGCCGTTTTAAGGCGCGCCGCTTTAAGGCGCGCCGCATACGAACGGTGCCGGCTGGGCCCAATTTCTCGGAAACCAAGATTTTATTGGTTTATTTATGGATTTATTAGAATGTTTTGGAAGGTTCTGAGAGTTGATTGAGTTGATTATGCATCGGATCGGTCCCAAGCCACGCAAAAATCAAATCGCGGGCCCGCGCGAGGTTCATACTCGAGCGCGGCGATTATTCCGAGTTTAGACTCGTTCGAGCCAGAATTTCGGCAGCATCTCCCCATCCCAGAGGATTATCGGGGAGAAGTGGGGAGTGCTCACGTAGTGGAGCAACCCCTAAGAGCCGGGTGGCACAACGGCGGCCGGCAAAAACCCGAACGGAGAGGAAAAACCCCGAGGTCAAACCTACTAGGGGCACCAACTCCGTGGGTGACCGTGAGTGAATGAGGCGACTCGATGCGGGAGCGAAGACCCCGAGGGCTAGCCTGCGAGGGGCATGCGACCCAAATCACCACAACACTTAAATCGAGACGACCGGTATAAGGAAGGAATCCCCGAGGGCTAGCCTACGAGGGGAACACAACCCACGGCCACCACAAAGTCCATTAAGGACCGTGGATTTTGAACTGTAGGGCTTAGCCCCGTTGCTATGCACCCAATGGTCCGCAGGGACATTCGTCATCAATGGACGAGCCCTCTGTCGGCCAAGTGACTGATGCAGAAGATTTGGGGAATATCCCCCTCCCCGGATGCCGGAGTGATGCTACAGAGCATACTCCCGTTAAGGTGTAAGCGACACGAAAGGAAGCAATGTGAGACATCGTTTGACGGCGGCAGACGGACAAATGAATTGCTTAGAAGCATATTAAAACGATGAAGCCCCACGGGCGGAGCAGGCCAACACGAGCACGACATGTGATTAATACATAGCCCGGGGCACGGATATGTGTACATATATATGATATTCGAAAGCAAATCGACATGGGGCTCACCGTTAGACTGGGAACAATCTAAGAGCTCTTCCCCGCCCCTCTGGCCTATGAAGCAGGGCACAAAGGGGACGGTGAAGAATCTTCTTCCCTAGGCGGAGACAGACAGAGATATGCACACAAGTACATCTCCGCTCGCAAAGCCCGTGGAATATTCAATGCCGAGCCCGGCCATTGCATCAGACTCGAAAGAAAGAGAACCCCGGGGAGGGGGGATGAATGATTCATATGGCCCGAAGGCATATCCAATGTCGGAGAAACCGGTTATACGAGAGTATATATATATATATATTGGGGAAACCATTAAATGCACGCTCGAAGGAGGGTTAGAGAGCGAGAGGAAGAGATACGACATCAATCACAATAGCTCTTCATTCATCTCGTGAAAAAACACAGGTATATATATACAGAGCATATAGATTCTGGCGCCGTCGTTGTCGATCGGCCGCCGTTTACATTAATGAAGAAATAATTACAGAAAGAGTGAAAAGGGCAAAAGAAAATGGTGAGAGAAGGGGAGGCCAGGCTCATATCATCGCCCCTCCCCTCCTTCACTTACATTGTGCCAGAGGAAGAAACCCAAAAGAAGAACAGAGGGCTTGACCGGAAGAAACAACGGAGACCCACCTAGGTAGACAAGAGACAAATGCTCTCCTTCTCCGATTCCGGGAGGCTCGGATGGAGCAGAGCGGCGGCCGCTGAGAGGCTCAGACAGGGGCTTCTTCGGACAGAAGAGAAAAACCCTCTAACCTCTCTCTCTGGACCTCTCTTCCTTCTTTCTAATTCTCTTTTTTTTTTCTTTGATTCCGCCTCTTCTTTTCTCTCCGATCTGCCCTCCCTTCATGGATAAGGCAGGCTATATATAGCCCTTTTGTTAATTCGGCGCCCCGGGAAGGGGGCGCGCCGGATTTGGTGGCGCCGGGAACACCTCCCCATCGTTTTTGCGCGCCGGTTTGACGGCGCCGGGGAACGCCTCCCCCATTGTAATTGGCGCGCCGGTTAGACGGCGCCGATTTGACGGCGCCGTTTTAACTCGTTTACTCGGCGCGCCGGTCCGGTGGGTCCGGAGATGATTCCGGAAGCTCCCGTTGACTATTCCTCTCGCCCTGGTCCTTGAAAAATCTTGACGTGGAGTCGAGGAAGCTCTCGACACGACGAACGGCCTTGATCAGACTTCGCGTGTGTCTGGTCCGAGCACACGGAAGTCCTGGTGGTACGGCCTTCGGCACTGCGATTTGTGCTCCTGGTTGAGACGGATTCGTGCTCGAAGCTTCTTTGCAGGATGGTGTCGCATCCTGGATAATTCCGCCTTGAACGGCGATCAATTGACCACTAAAGGGCCCATTATGACGAAGAGCCGAACCCATGTCGGGTAATGGGGACCCTATGCTGACAGAGCCCTCGGCCCCTTGTTGTGGACGGCCGAGGACGTTTTTCCTCCTTAGGAGAGCCATTGGGTAGACCGTCGTCCTTGGTCGGGCGACGGATGTGGGGTAGCGGCATGACGAGGTCGATGCCGGATCATTGGGCAGGCTTGATCGCGCTGCCGGTTGGTTGTAGGTTCATTTCGACTCTCCTGAGGTAAAATCCCCGGTGCTCATTTCAAGGCGACTTGGGACCCCGTCAGCTTGAAGGGGTCTTTGATAGGGTGGTCTTCATCGGCTTCTGTGCTTCAGTGGGCCGTATCATTCGTCTTTGCAGCTTGGTTGCCGAAGGATCATATTTTGAGTGCCAACAAATGCCCCCCAGACGTAGGCGGTGCAAGTGAGGCAGGAATGCGGCAAGGCCTACGGATGAGCTTCGTTTGGTTGACAGAGGCTCGAACGGCACTTAATTCTGGCGTCGGACGTTAATCCGGCGAGGCAGGAAGCTTGACGGCATCACTTAAAACGGCGCGGCCTTTGCTTCATTGGTTAAAACGGCGCCGCCTTTACGGCGCGCCCTCGGCTTTCAGAGGTTGAAACGGCGCGGCCTCCACGGCGCGCCAATTGCTTAAAACGGCGCGCCCCGGGGCGCGCCGTTTTAACAGGGGTGGAGCCCCCTATATATTGCATTCTCCTTTGTTTTTTCTTCACAGCTTCTCATTTGCGAAAATTCTTCTCTCTCTCCTCCCCTTTTCTCCCTCCGCGGCGCCGAGTGGGTTCCGGGTTCGGGTGAGCCGGTGAGTTGAGTCGGCGGTGTGCTTTGGGTTTTGAACTCGCTCTTCGGGCCCCGGGAGGCTCCTCGTAGGACTTGTCCTCGGAGCTAAACCCCTCGGGTGTCCCATTCGGCCTTAGCTTAATGCTTATGGCTACTTTTAGGGGCTGCTCCCTCCGTGGACAGCTTCCGCTTTTCTTTCGGCAAATCCCCGAGCTGGGGAGATGCTGCCGGAATTTCGTCAGAAATATTGCTGCGGTCAACTGATTTCTGACTTTGCTTGTTCGCCTCTGGGCGTTGTTTTTGCAGATAATATGGCATCTGGATCATCTTCTTCCGCATCCCAGGTTGCTGTGACCTGGGGGAATGTGCATTCCCTTGATCGGGGGCCTCGACAGATAGCTGCGGTTGCTGAGTCTTCGGACTCAGAGACCGACACCGTCGACACCGGCCGCTTATTGATTCTTGACGGCAACCACTTCCAGTATGATCGAAGGGATGGCGTCAGACTCGACCATCCTAAGGACAAGCATCTGATGGCGTTCCTTGAGCGCTTCAACCTTGGAGGGAAGCGCGATTTAATTCTCGTCCGTCGAGCCGAGGGAGCCCTACTGGCGGAGAGAGACAGTTTGGCCGAGTCAGTCACTCGGGGCATGCCTATATATATCCCGGGGGAGCCCAGAAAGTGGGGAGCCGTGCTCGGGGTGCAGGAGTTATCCCCCGAGGCTGGAATGCTGACGAGAGCGCCGCAGTATACCCCAGCTCGCTGGAATGAAACTGCCGGGCGTGTTGACAGGGAGAAGCCCGTATATGGTTTATTCCTCGCCCCGCTTCATTGGGGATACCGAGACGAGCCTTTTCTTTTAGACTGCTTGGCGGTCCGGTTCAAACATCAGATTTCAGTGGGGTGGTTTGGGGAGCTCAAAGCCACCGACGCTCATGCCTTCAGACCGGGGGCAGTTGAATTTACAGACTTCGTGTTGCGGCAGTACGCCCCCATCCTGGTGCATGCGGGTGTATACCAGAGTGTATATGCTTCACGGTATAGGTACCCGATCTCCCGAGGTCTGTGCTGCGGGATGATCGAAGTCTTCTGCCCAGAATACAACACTTTTTACACTGCAGAGGGTGAGACTTCCCTGGACCTCTGGAGTCTTTCCCAGCTGAGCGGCTTGCCCATAGACGGGGAGCCGTATGAAGAAGTTTGTTTTCCAGACTGGCTGAAAGACCAGACGGATGGGGAAGGCAGATATTTCACGGGCTTCGCCTACCGTTATCTGATGAAGGCATATCGCACCCTGCTGCGCCTGACGCTTGATTCGCGAGAGGCGCGGAAGCCTGGCGAAAAGAGGCGCGTACGGATGGGCACGTGGCTCCAATATTTCTTCGGTGGGGAGCAGCAGTACGAGGACTTCCCCACGGTGGTTCCGACGGTGGTAGCGCGGAAGAAAAGGGCTCGACGCCAAGCGACATATCCCGTTGCCTCAGGGAGAGGGCGGCAGGCCGGCCCGAATCCCACAGGAGTTGATGCAGTTACACATTGTGCTGCGTATCTGACTTATTGGCTTTGTTCGTTTGCCCTCCCTCAAGGGGACGAGACAGTAATCAGACCGGAGGCTATTTACCCAGCCTGCTTGATGGCCTGGGGGACGAAGCTGTCCCTGTGCCCTGTGGCTCTGTGCCTCATATATAAAATGTTGGGGGATTTGCACAAGTCGCGCATTCCCAGAAATTCGCGGACAGTTGGTCCCATCCACTTTTTTAATGCCTGGGTCTGCACCCTATTTCCTGAAGTAGCTCCCCGGTCAATGCAGTCAGATCGTCCTTTGCCGCGGATGATCGAATTTGCCAGTGCCGAACCGTCTTCACTGGCGGATCAGCTTTTCGCCATTCGGGGGAAGTTGACTACAGTTCCAACAGATTCCCCTGGCGTTCTGCACTTTTGGAGCTTGGCTGCCAGCTCTAGCCCTCTTGTCAACAGGATGCGGCAATGCCGATTATTTGAGACAGAGGAATTTATTCATCAGCTGACCGGGTCGAAGAGCACAAGGCCCATCTTGGAGCCGGAACTGGTTGAGTGGGCGTTGTCTATTCGTCCCAGTGTTCTTGTCTTCAGGAAGAGCGGCTTACTGTGGCTGGAGCCGTATTATCCCTTTCGTTTCAGCCAGAATTTTGGGTACGACCAGCAAATTCCTTCTTCTTCAGCCCGATTCAATCTGCCGAATAGACATCGGGCTGGTCAGACGGCTACTGATGAAGCCCGTGGATGGTGGGACTACTTCCATCGTCGGGAGGACGTGTCATTCAGGGTGCCAACCCCGGCCCGTCTGCCCCGAGTGACTCCAGACTTCATCAAGTGGTGGAATGCGCGAACGGGCTTCTATCGGAACTTCCGGAAAGACTGCTGGCATAGCGCCGAGCGTCGTTTCCTAGATTCGCAGCGGGAGCCTGTTTTGGATGTTGATCCAGCCTACTTGAAGAGGCTGAAATCCTGGTCCAACACCGAGGTGATGGCATATGTAGAAGCCAGGAAAGCTGCGAAGGGCAAGTCGTCCCGAGCCGACCCGAAGATGCCAGAGATCCAGAGGGATGATTATATCAAGACTCTCTGGGGGCTGTGCCGGGTTAGCAGTGACCGGATTGCTCTTCAGACAATCCCCCTTCCGGTGGAAGAACCTCTTCCTAGTGTGGCGAGCTGGCGCCCAGAAATCGACCGTTTTCATCCCTATCGGACCTTCATCGGGAGGGAAGACAGGCGGGCTGACTTATATTCCAACACCCCCTGGATATTCGCCTTGCTTCATTCCCATGGGCTTTCAATTTCCGGTCCACTAGAAGCCATCCGGAACCATCAGCTCCTCATATCTTTCAAGTATGTCGACGGCTGGGGATTCGACCACTTGAGCTTATATCATCACTTGTCATCCCGTGGCCATGAGGATTTGGCTCAACTGACGGAGAAAAGTGAAACAATTGGTGATGTGTGCTGGCTCATCCGCGAGGCGGCTTCTCGGGATAAGACGCCAGCACTGCTTTACTGGCCGCTTAGTCCCCGATACACCGGGCTGCCAGGTAATGCGTGACTTCTTCTTCAGCCCTGCAGCTGCTTCTTCTATATTCAGTGTGCATCTTCTTACTTATGTGTTTTTGCAGCTCGCCTTTCTATGGAAGCGACCCGACACTGTAGGGAGTTGATATCTAAGGCGCAGAAGCCTTCATATTTTAATATTCCAGAGCCGGCTCCGACCACGACACCATTACCCCCTGGGGACTCGCGGAAGCGGACCAGGTCCCAGGTCAGGGAGGCCATCAGTAGGGCCAAGAAAGCCAAGAGGGCAGAGTCCCGTGCTACTCGGGCACGTCGGAGGAAGGCTGCTGAAGAGGAGTCTACGGTTCCCCTTCCTCGGGTTCCGTCATTCTCCGAATTTGAGGCCGCCTGGACGCAAGGGCCCGAGGGCGAAGGTGACTTCTTATTCTTGCATGGCTTGTTTGTTTATTTCTCCCGCCCTGGCTGATCATCCTTCCTTTTAGTGGCTGCTGGCACTACCTCCGCCGCTGTTGGGTTGGAGGCGGCAACTGAGCTGCTGCTGGGGAGAGAGAGGAGGAAGCCCCTCGCCCTCGGCTGAGGGTGACTTGCCCTCACCGACACCCCATCGAGAAATAGAAGGTAATTTGCAGCGTGCCGATAGAGCTTGGTGGCATATTGTGGTTTCAGTCGGGTCTTGACCATTTATTGTCTTTCAATTCCAGTCGATGTTCGACCCACGCTGCTCCCTGAGGTCGGTGCCTCGGCAGGGGTTGTCATCGGAGAGCAAGGGCTTCCGGGGGACCGGCCTCTGGATATTCCACCGCTGGATGTTCCCGAGATGGCGATCGCCGAGGAGGTTCTGGATAGAGGGCCTCCTCTCAGCGGCACGGTTCCCGCTCAGGTGCCGGAGGTCCGAGAACAAGCAGAAGAGTCCTCCTCCTCTGAACAAGTTGATTATGGTGGCGGCTCTGGCGATGACGAGGGATTCCCCATGGTCGACACCGAGGCTGAGGACGCCGGGGCTTCTTCAGCTTACGAGAGCGATCTGCCGACGTTCAGCCCTCCGAGGCTATTGGGAGCCGAGTACGGGCCATCGTACCCGACTGCAGGGGAAGGGCCAGAATCTTCAGAGGCCACTTTTGGAGGCCTAAATGTAGTGCCGGTTGAGGTAGGAAGTATTCTGATTCCCGCTTGCAGCACTTCTTTTAATTTTCAAGCCAGCTGGCTGATGTACATATATGGAATGCAGGCTGAGGTGGTACCGCCAGCTATAATGATCCGCATACCCCTTCCAGACGCGGATATGGGTCAGTCGGCCTTCCCACCAGTTGTGCGGCCCATTGCCCTGCGGCTTCCACGGACCTACGCTGCTGCAGCGACCTCAAGGGAGCCCGGTGCGACTGTTGAGGTTGGCGTCCTGATCGAGGTTGCGGAGACTCAGGCCCTGGTTGCCGGCGAAGAGCCACTACTGAGGCCAAGTGCTCTCCCGGAAGTAGAAGCGGGAGAAATTATTGCAGACGAGGCCGATATCATTAAAGCTTTGTCGGTCATAGAGGACTCTCCCCCTTTAGCGGCCAGTGAGACTGCTCAAGAGGAACAAGCGCCTTTTATTGCCGATACGGCTGTTGTAGCCTCACCCCAAAGGGCGGGCAAAGAAGTTGTCACCATGGAGGCCCCTTTAGCTGCTACCGCTGCAATAATCGGGCCGGGTGCGGGCGTCGTGCAGACTATGCCGTCGACGTCCCTCGGGGTGGCCGATGACATTTGGGCCGAGATAGATAGCAGGGTAGACTTTCAGCTCCCCGAGACTTCGCCATTAGGCCTATAATTCTCTGGTGACATGGTATGGCAGTCTCTGGATAATCTCCAGCGGGCCATGTTAGCTTCTCCGGACCTGACCTATGTGCAGCTGAGGAGCTTGGTGGAACACCTCTCCCGATCGTTATTAGCATTCGGCTGCCCCATGGATGATTGGACTCCGCGGGTTGTAATGCTATTAAAGCACGCCAACAGGCGGGAGTTCCTGAGCCGAGAGGTTTCTGATCAGCAGACGGCTGTGAAGCTGGAGAGGGCAGATTGTCGCACTGCTGCTTCTTCTTTGAGGGTGACCATGGAACAGCTGAGAAATGCTGCTGGCAACATCTCAGAACGTCGGCTGCTCCTCACGGCACGGGAGGCAGAGTTGCGCGCTGAACTTGCCGAGGTCAAAGCCGAACTGCAGGAAGGCGAGCGCCTCGAAGCCTAGTCAAGAGAGAAAGCTGATCTGGCCGAAGGACAACTTGCCTCTTTGGACGAGAAGTTATCGCAGCTGACAGCTACTGAGGCACGGTTGCAAGAATTGACCCGACACTCCTCACTGGGTCTCTTGGAGTTGGCAGATATTTTCCTGCGTCCTTTGCCGTGATTTCATCTTGTTTTTTTTTTCTTCCTTCTTCCTTAATCGGGCTCCACTTCCCACTTTTCTCTTTTTTTTTTGGAGCTTACGTACCCCCCGGGGGATGTTCCGGGCGTAAATGTATTCCGACAAGTCATATTAATGATGATATCTCTATTTGTCGCCTCGATCACGACTTCTTTTCCTTCCTTCTTTTCTTTCTTCTGGCTGATCACCTGAACCTGGGGATACTTGCCGATGGCGCAGGAGAGCGCTCACGCCTTCAGGGAAGGGGTGAGGTGTTCGCTCCACCGCGACGTAGCCATCCCCGGAACAGGGCCTTTGCCAATGTGGGACATAGGTAGCGTAGGCAGATGCACCTAGCGAACCTTGCCGCTGGTGATGAGAGGCGTGTGGTAACCATTGACGTGGGTCAACTGTAGACGCAATTATGCTTTGTTGGTCAATGAGGGCAGGAGGCCCAGGTTAGAGGGTAGTCGACCGGGCTTGTCGATGCTGACAAGGGTCGAAAAGGTAGACGGTCTTGCCGATGGTGACAAAAACCGGATAGGGTAGCGACCGATCTTGCCGATGGTGACAAGGGTCGAAAAGGTAGACGGTCTTGCCGATGGTGACAAAAACCGGGTAAGGGTAGCGACCGATCTTGCCGATGGTGACAAGGGTCGAAAGGGGTAGACGGTCTTGCCGATGATGACAAGAACCGGGTAAGGGTAGCGACCGATCTTGCCGATGGTGACAATGGTCGAAAATGTAGACGGTCTTGCCGATGGTGATAAAAACCGGGTAAGGGTAGCGACCGATCTTGCCGATGGTGACAAGGGTCGAAAGGGGTAGACGGTCTTGCCGATAATGACAAGAACCGGGTAAGGGTAGCGACCGATCTTGCCGATGGTGACAAGGGTCGAAAGGGGTAGACGGTCTTGCCGATGATGACAAAAACCGGAAGGGGTAGCGACCGATCTTGCCGATGGCGACAAGGGTCGAAAAGGTAGACGGTATTGCCGATGGTGACAAAAACCGAGTAAGGGTAGCGACCGATCTTGCCGATGGTGACAAGGGTCGAAAAGGTAGACGGTCTTGCCGATGGTGACAAAAACCGAGTAAGGGTAGCGACCGATCTTGCCGATGGTGACAAGGGTCGAAAAGGGTAGACGGTCTTGCCGATGATGATAAAAATCGGAAGGGGTAGCGACCGATCTTGCCGATGGTGACAAGGGTCGAAAAGGTAGACGGTATTGCCGATGGTGACAAAAACCGAGTAAGGGTAGCGACCGATCATGCCGATGGTGACAAGGGTCGAAAAGGTAGACGGTCTTGCCGATGGTGACAAAAATCGAGTAAGGGTAGATGTATGTAAGTGGGATATCGGATGAAGACTCCGCCTCGACCTTGTAAATGGTCTTCTGGACGGAGGATGGTTCATCACTATTCATCATTCATTTTTATTCACATTACTGACCTAAGCGCCCTTTCAGGTTTTCGCCGAAGCCAGCCCCCTCTTGCTTTTGCCCGCGCGCCCTTTCGGGTTTTCACGCGGCGGGGTACCCGATTTTGCCCGCGACGCCCTTTCGGGTTTTCGCCACAGCTGGGTTATAGCCATTTTTGCACTTGTCCTGATCATAGGAGCAAGTCTGGCGGGGTATCTCTATTTTTAACCCCATTCTCTTTTCTTTCTTTTTTTCTTTTGACACGGGATGCGGAAAAACTGAGCCGCGAAAATATTGACTAGCCTTGTCAATGATGGCAAGGGTCGAACCCTGTTTCGATTCGTCGACACTGGTTAGATGTCGAAGCAAAGGGGTATGGTCTATTAACAAGGATGTAGGATCCGAGTTAGGGGTAAAGATCGAACGATCTCGCCGATGATGGCGAGGGTCGAAAAGGGTTTGTTCGTCGGCATGGGTTTGTCAACAGGGACGTAAGGCCCAAGTTGAGGGTAGAGATCGACCGATCTCGCCGATGATGACGAGGGTCGAAAAAGGATGTGTTAAAGGATTTCCAGCGGGACTTTGATGATTGTCCCTTTCGGAGTTTTATTGGGTGGAGAATAGGAGAGGCATTTGGAAATTACCACTGTACTGACTCAAGCACCCTTTCGGGTTTTCACCGAAGCCAGCCCCCTCTTGCTTTTGCCCACGCGCCCTTTCAGATTTTCACGTGGCGGGGTACCCGATTTTGCCTGCGACGCCCCTTCGGGTTTTCGCCACAGCTGGGTTACGGCCATTTTTGCACTTGTCCCGATATGGGAGCAAGTCTGGAGGGGTATCACTATTTTTAACCCCATTTTCTTTTCTTTCTTCTTTTTTTTTTTTTTGATATGTATAGGGTGGCAGGTCGAAGTGCGACATTCGACCCTAGGTTGACGGTAGATGGCTGTCGGCCGGAGCATCAGACCTTGCGCTGGACAGAATAGTTCATTCGTTAGCAAGGGCTGAATGCTGACGCAAAGGAGTGATCCCTTGCCGATTCGGGCGTAAGGCCGATAATGGCAACAGCGTGCTGTATTCTTTCGGGAGTTTGGTCAGGGCGGAGTGCCGCTAGACCAAGGAGAGGGTAGTTTGGTTAAGGCGGGATGCCACTAAACCAAGAAAAAGGTAGCTCGATTAGGGCGGAGTGCCATTAAACCAAGGGATAAGGTAGCTCGGTTAGGGCGGAGTGCCACTAAACCAAGGGAGAAGGTAGTTCGGTTAGGGCGGAGTGCCACTAAACCAAGGAGAAGGTAGCTCGGTTAGGGCGGAGTGCCACCAAACCAAGAGAAGGGTAGCTCGGTTAAGGCGGGATGCCATTAAACCAAGGGAGACGGTAGCTCGGTTAGGGCGGAGTGCCACTAAACCGAGGGAAGGGTAGCTCGGTTAAGGCGGAATGCCATTAAACCAAGGGAGAAGGTAGCTCGGTTAGGGCGGAGTGCCACTAAACCGAGGGAAGGGTAGCTCGGTTAAGGTGGAATGCCATTAAACCAAGGGAGAAGGTAGCTCGGTTAGGGCGGAGTGCCACTAAACCAAGAGAAGGGTAGCTCGGTTAAGGCGGAATGCCATCAAACCATGGGAGAAGGTAGCTCGGTTAGGGCGGAGTGCCACTAAACCAAGGAGAAGGTAGCTCGGTTAGGGCAGAGTGCCACTAAACCGAGGGAAGGGTAGCTCGGTTAAGGCGGAATGCCATTAAACCAAGGGAGAAGGTAGCTCGGTTAGGGCGGAGTGCCACTAAACCAAGAGAAGGGTAGCTCGGTTAAGGCGGAATGCCACCAAACCAAGAGAAGGGTAGCTCGGTTAAGGCGGAATGCCATTAAACCAAGGGAGAGGGTAGCTCGGTTAGGGCGGAGTGCCACTAAACCAAGGAGAAGGTATTCCGACTGATCACTCGGGGAATGTTGGCTGCGCTGCATGATACAGCTTAATATGCTTTCCGTTGAGGGGAGAGAACTGGATAACCCCTTTGTGGTCTACCAGGACGTAGGCACCCCCTTCATATACTCGGCGGACGATATACGGCCCGACCCAGTTTTCGACCAGCTTCCCTTTGGGGTTGGAGGCCATCACTTCTTTTCTTTTGACCATTACCAGGTCTCCTTTCTTGAATTCTCGACCCTTGACTAGCTTGTCAAAAGCACGGGCCATGCGAGCTTGGTAGAGCTGGATGTTTTGCTGCGCCCGGAGGCGTTTTCCTTCGAGCTCAATGAGCTCTTCCAATCTTCTTTCTGCATTGGTCTGCTCACCATTGACTAGTCCGTGCTGGATGGCAACTCGCAATGAAGGAACCTCAAGCTCGATTGGCACCACAGCTTCTGACCCGTAGACAAGGGAGAAGGGGGAACAGCCAGTTGGGGTCTTGTAGACAGTACGATAGGCCCAAAGTGCTTCGTACATCCTTTCCTCCCAATCTTTTTTATTAGACTTGACAGTCTTTGCCAGCAACGTGCACAGTGTCTTGTTAAAGGCTTCTGCGAGTCCGTTGGCCTGAGGGTTGTAGGGGGAAGATGTCCTCCAGTCGATTTTGTATTTGTCGGCCAGCCGATAAACCTTCTGGTTCTTAAAGTGACTGCCATTGTCAGAGATGATTCGGCTGGGGATTCCGAACCGGAATATTACATTTTGCCGGAAGAATCTTGCAACTAGCTCTCCCGTCACATCTCTTAGTGCTACTGCTTCTGCCCATCTGGAGAAGTAGTCTGTAGCTGCTAAGATGTATTTGCACCCTGATGAAGATGCTGGCAGCGGCCCTACCACGTCCGTGCCCCACTGAGCAAATGGCCAGCTCGGCAGGGTGGGATGCAGTGGCACTGGAGGTCTCCTTGCCACATTAGCATGTTCTTGACATTTCTGACAAGCTTTGGCAAACTTGCAGCAATCATCAAATATAGTGGGCCAATAGTAACCCAGCTTCTTTATCTCAATTTTCATTTTCGGGCCAGCCTGGTGTGCTCCAGCTGATCCTGCATGGACTTCCTGCATCACCTGTCCTGCTTCTGCTGAAGACAAGCAACGGAGTAGGACTTTCCTTCGGGCATCTGCCATAATTCGGAACAGGGTCCCGCTTCTCATCTCGTAAGAATCCTTGATCCTTAGGAGCTTCATCCTCTGTTCCTTTTCTTTTGGAAGTTGCTGGTGTTGAAACCAGCGCAGGAGATGCTCTCGCCAATCGGGCTACTGAACC